>JAPIVC010000737.1:35000-635000 GCA_030586385.1 Camponotus fellah | reverse complement strand
TTATAATATTATCGTTGCGGTATGTTTATCTACTATCGCACATTTTTTACATTCTTTTATAAAATTTTAATTGCATAGAAATTATCATAAATTTGTAATTATTTTTTATCTTTTTTGATATAGCAGGCAAATTTTTTTCACATGAATATTTTTGAAAACCGAAAACTATTCGAAATCTCAAGAAAAGCTCACCTATATGCTGCAAAATCCTGTTTCGTGATTATCCCGTTAAACGCTTTAATCTCCTCGACTAAATTATCAGTAATATTACCTTTGTAAAATATATCAGCACCATACTCCGAAATTAGTTTCAGAGTCTTTGCAAGTTGTGGTCTTTTTATTCTGTCACCTTCCTACAAACAGATATAAAATTTAGATGTTATTTTTTATAGCTTTTCCCTTACAGAATATATCAGAAGAGAATTAGAAGAAAAGATTTGAATTCTATACAAGATAAAAATACAAGATAAATAGTTATATTTAAATTTTTTTAACTTTTCCTGCACAAAATATGGATAACAGAAAAATCAGAGGAAGAATTTTGAGTCACGCAGAAGATAAAAATACAAGATAAAAAGTTACAATGATAAAATAGATTCTACTCACAATCCACACTTTATCGGTATCAGGATTTATGAGTATTTTCGCCAAACTACTCTCATTCTTTATCATAGGCTCTTTTTCTACTAAATATGCAGCAAGATAATCATTGATGCGAGATCCAGTTTCACACAATTTAATTGTAGGCTCAAATAATTCAGACCATGGTAATCTTCCATATTTTTTATGTGCTTCCCAATAGCCCATAAGTTCACCTGGGACAGCAACTGCTAGTCCACCTGTTTGATAACATGCAATTTATTTATTGTTAAGCACAAAAAATAATGAAAAATTTTATAATTAACTTGTAATTGACAATAATTTTTACAAGCTTTGATGTAAACGTATATATAAATATTGATAATAACTTTAATATGAATAGAATCTTTTACCATACATAGCTAGATGAGCATTGCCATCGTACATATCTTCCGTTGCAGCTATTGGAGCGGTTTCTCTCGCATCCAAATAATCCGCCGTTTTATTTTCCGCATCCCATATCGTCATAAGAAATCCACCACCCAATCCCATACTTTAAATCAAAACAATATATATAGATATGTGTAAATATATTTTTTATTTGCAAAAGAATTATATAGAATTAATAAAATTGTATTAATGTAGATAAGTATATGAAATGGAGACAATAAAAGTAAAGAAAATTGTACAATACCTATGCAAGGACGCAACACCTTCGCAAAGAAGCGCTGCTATCGCCGCATCCACTGCCGAACCATTCTTATCTAAGATATTGGCACCAATTTGTGCACATTCCTGGCCGTTTGTCGTCACGGCACCCTGTTTATAGAAAAAACTTCAATAAATATAAAAAAGTTTCAAAAATTCGTCATCACTCTTTATTTTGCATTTTTCTCCAGCTAGTCGAATATTTGTGAGAAAATAATAAATTAAATAAGCTATTGAAAATTAATAATAATTTTAATATCTTTAAAAAATATCTAATAATAATATATCTTTTTTTTTTAGAAATATATACATATAGTTTTTAGATACACATTACGCTTATTCTTCATTATTATCTCATATAAAATTAAATTCTAAATGTAATTCATTTTATATTATTGATGATATGTAGAAATGTTATTTTAGAGAAAGTCTTCTTCTTTTCGCGACATCAAATTTCAGAAAAATAAAATAACCATATCTAAAAATACGTATTTTTCTTCTGTTCAAATGTTATCAATTTTTTAATCATATTATAACTAAAATAATTGATTATAAATAATTGATGAATAAATATTACCTTCTTATATTTACCCATTTTGGAGTCACTAATGAACTTTGAGCCGCATTTGACAAATTTGGCATTTGAGTCGTCAGCAAGAGTTTTGCGCGTCAGCAAAATTACTATTATTGCTACAAAAATAGCCACAACTACGACCGCGGTGACGCCAAATATAACCAACTTTTTCCTTTTGATTCTGCACAAACCATGTAAAAATATAAACGTTAAAAATTAGATTTTTTTTTACAATTTATTCTTTCGACGATAGAAAATTAATCGGAATTGTTGCGGCTGTTTCATGGAAATTCGCGATTGAATATTGCGACAATCACCAGCAGAACCGACTACACATGCATTCTTTAATTGTAGATATTGCAAACTTAATCGAACCTCGCGCGCACGCATATGTGTGTGTGTGTGTATATATGTATGCTGATATTCAGTATAAAAAATTTTTATTTGACGTTGTTTTTATCAACGGCCATTCATGCGTAAATTAATATCCCGCTAAACAATAAAAAACCTGGTCAACATATGTTAATAAATTATGTTATGTACGCTAATATTTATTACCAGATGCATTTTCCTCTTTTGGCAGGGATATATCATCGCAATGCATATCGAATTATTATCGATTGATAAAAAAGATTAACTGCATAATATGTAGTAGTATTCGTAAAACAAAAATCAGTGATGCTTGAAGCTTCTGCCGGTACAGATCTCGTGACCGTGATTACGCTCTGATGGTTTGCCGTGACCGCGTTTATATTTGCGTCACTGTTATCTCTATTAGTCGCAATAAAATATAATTATAATAAGATGACATAGTGGAAATAGTTATACATTGCGTCCTATAAATTTTGTAATTCTTTTTTATAATATAAAATAATTTCGCACATAATATGTATATAGTGTTAATTTTGTTAATAATTAAAATTTGAACGAAAAATGTGATTATACATCGAAATAAATCATGATAAAGTTAATAATCGCTAAGAACACATTATAATTGACAACAGCTTGCAAATGTAGATTAAAAATTATTTTATAACCATTTTATAAGCACTTCAAGATTAACATAATTTATGATGGATAAAACTCAAAATTAATTTGGTTTATACAAGTGAACATGTGTATCGCGTGAAAGATATTAGTGCGATCATGCATCATATTACTGTCACTTTTATTATGTTGATTCAAGAACATAGTCTAGTTATCATCATTCATATAATCGCAGATATATATACGTATAAGACATGCGATTTACTATGCGATTCGCTGAGAGATTGCGTAACACATGTATACTTCATTCAATAAATTCATAGCTTACAAGCAACATCGAATTATGTCTTTAAAAGTTATACTTTTATTAATGATGTATATGATTTAAAAATATGAATTTTAATTACGAAAAATACAAAAGAAAAACATATTTTTGTCAATCAAGTTTCGCATTTAATAATTTAATTAATTTGCGAAATTTGATTAAATTTATACACATATATATATTTGTATACAATATCTAATTTGTACGTTTTCTTTACTGAATAATTGATTATTGCACACAGATACACATACACGCGATAACACAATAAATATATTGTTAAAAACACTTTATCTCTACCCGTCGATTTCTATCATATAAATGTGCAATAAAAAGATATTACATAGGGGAATTAATGCAACAGACGTGTTTCATGTAGATAAAGAAAAATTTTTATCAATATAACGATCTCGTAAATGTGAATTAAATATCTTTAATCAATGTTATCGAACAATACTGATCTTCTGAAGCAGAATTATTTTTTTAAATAAGTATGATTTATAGAACATATTTATTTTAGAAGTACTATTTGATAATATCAAAGATGGTAAATTATTATTGTATCTTGATATATTATATAAAGAAATTTTTAATAAAGAAATATACCGTGTTTTTCCACAATTCAAACATTTTTATTACGTTTATGTGATTTTGAATAGAATGTTTTACGTAATTATAAATATTTGGTTAATTACAAGTGTAAGATTTTTTTTATTTCGTATATCATATATCAATATGAACCATTCATTTCATCCAGACATTCATTCAGTTATGATATTTTAACTGATATTATAGATAAGAAGATTATAAAAAAGTAAAATGAATTATAAATATTACTGTTATAATACTTATTTTTATACTAATATTTATTTTTGTAATATTTATATATAATTTATTATAAAATGAAATTAATTATACAATAATTTAATTTAAATTAATAAGATATATTTGTAATAACACGTTTTCTTAATACGTTTTTAATAATTTTTTAATAATATAATTTTATTTAAATTATTAACATAATTATTAAACTAAATATATTATTTAAAAAATTTAAGAAACTTTTTATTTTGATTAAATGTATTAAAAAATATTTTTTTAAGATGAGTATTAACGATTTGTTGTTTTTAACCGCGATAAATTGAAACAACAATTGTTAAAGGACTGTTAATAGATAAATAAATTAAAGAAAATTTAAGAATTCTTGGAAATAAAATCTTCCTTGCTGAACTTTGTCAGTGAATTTATTCTTGACATTCTTGAACGAAAATATATTAATAATAGCTATATGCAAATAAATTAAAAATATATTAATAATAATTATATGCAAATAAATTGTAAATCTTTATTTATCTATATAACTATCTGATAATTAACATAAAGTTACAGTTAGTTATCTTTATTATGCAAGCGACGCAATAAATAAGTATTACTGTAGAAAATGCAATACTTCTAAAAAGGTGCGAAATTAAATGGCGTCTTCAATGAAAATATTTTTTCAATATTTCTCTCTTTCATTCTATCTGATTTAAGATATTGCGATAAATAACTTGTTCGTATTTACGCGCATATGATGACGTTTTACGTGCGATTGCGGCCCAGCGTCTTAATTGCACACGATTGCATTATTGCCAATCACTCGAGGAATTAGTACGTACACTATCTCATTTTCTGTTATCACAATTTTTCTCTTGAAAATTAATAATTATTATATTTTTTTAATTTTTTGAAAAAAATAAATATCATAATGAAAATTGTTTTTTTTTTTAATGGAACATTATATAAGAAAATCACTTTTATTATCAAAATTAAATTTCTATGTAATAAATGATAAATCCAAGATATTTAAAGAAGAATAAATTAAAAATTTCATGTACAGATGAATAAATTAATTTATTAGAATTATTTATAACGAATATCCGTCTAAATTAAGATATTTGTTATCATGATAAAAAAGATAAACATTACGAAAAAAGATAAAGTAGAATATACCATATTTGATTGTGTGACTAACCATCGAAATTTAATAAGCATTACGATAGCTTCACTCATAATATTTACAAAAAAATATACAAATTTTTACTTTTTTAACAAATTCCTCGCAACTTTATGTAAATATTTGATGTGGAAAACTATTTTTAGAATTTCCATTTCGTCATTAGCATTATCACTCCAATTTAGCATTGCCACATTGTCTTTTGTACGTTCACGAGTGTTTAATATTATTTTATATGTTACATATATCTAAGAAATATTTAATCAACAAATCAATTAACAAATTAAATATAGTATAATTATGCATTCGGTAAATGTGTATATTAGAAGAGAACAAAAGAATTATGTTAAAAATGATAAACTCATCAAACACATTTTTAAGTAAATCACAAATATTTTTATATCGGTAGATCGATAACACTGTTTAAGCATCACACATTTACAAATTAAAATTTTCTGATAATGTTAATTTTAATTATCCCATATATTAAAACATTTTTCAACATAGCTATGCTTTCACACAGGTGACACGTTGCACAAATTTATATTTCTTTTTTTTTTAACTAATAAATAAATTAATAGGATTTAGTTAGTATCGAATTGCGCAAAATTGACGACTTCAGCGAGATATTTTGCTTACTGCATGCACCTTTGCAGAATAATAATGAAAAGAAAGTATACCGACCCGATCATGTTGTATAGCGAATGTAACGCAGCGCGAGCGACCAGCCTTGACTAAACGTTTCTCTAAGCCGATCGTTTCTCTTATAATGATACCATTCTGCCTATTCATCCCCACTTATTCGTTTAAAATTCTAAAAGTCAAAACATTAATTAATTAAGAGTGAACATATTGCAATGTGATAAACATAAATATAATAGAGATAAGTATAAATGATTAATAAAACATATTAAGATAACACAATCAATGTTAATTGTTTGATTGAAAGTTTGATTGAACAGATAATATAATTAATATTTATTGGTATTTCAAAATTTTTGCGTACAATCAATTTAATTTATGATTTATACATGTTCTAAATTCTTGAAAAAGTTTCTCTCTCTCATATATAATATAGTTTATTAAAAACTGAAATATTTTTTCCTTTTTAAATTAATATCAAACGAAATATGACATTTTACAGTTACATATTACGATTTGAGAAAATGTACAATACTATAAATATGACTATTTTCATTTTACTTTTATATTTTATATTAAATTTTCATGTTAGTGAAATAAATTAACTTCCAACATAATAAATGAAGTAAACTATTGTTATTTATTTTATTGTTTTTATATATCATCATTATGAATCAAAATTAAGCAATATTAGAATAGGGATCTATTTACAGCATCCAATATGCAATGAATAATATTTTAAGTCAAATAATTTTACAGTTTAATTGTTGATTTATGTTAATATAAAATATAATATAATAATACAAAATATATTTTATTTTATAGAGCAATATTTGTGTATATATTTAACTACAACTAATTTATGTATTTTCCAGTCTCTTAGACTTGTATAGGATTTTCCTTCAAACAAAAGAATGTCGAGAGTTATGTCATACATGCGTTATATAAATCAGGGAAGTACAGAAACGTTCGCTGATAATTTCAATTATTCCAGTAACAATTTTTTTTTCTTAAAAAGTATATTTTTTATATTTTTATATTGCATATATTATCATAATTTCTATTTAATTATGGATATATTGTATATTATATAATTATAAATGCTGTATATTGCTCGCAACATTGTTCCAAGAATAATACACATTGTAACGAGGTAAACAATACACATCTGCAGCGATAATAATGTAAAGCAAGATAAATGCATAAATTTGTTACAAATTAAAAAAAAATATATATAAAATATATAATATATAAAAATATAGAAATAAATACAATATAAAAATTAAAATAATAGAATGTTAAATTAAAATATTTAAGAAAAAAATCAAATCTAGAACATATTTAAGAGATCAACTGCGTATTTAGTATTAAATGAAGAAAACGAGATGGCAATCTTTATTTTTTATATATATGTTTAGTGCAAGTATGAAAAGATGTATAACTTCTAAAAATTATTATTTATTTAGAAATTTTTAGAAACTTAAAGAAATAAAATGGAAAGAAAGTTATACAATGTATGCATATCGTCTGATTAATTAGAGAATTTATTAAAATTAGAGTAATTTATATAATTTAATACAACTTGTGTGTGATATATACATAATTTAATATGCAATTTATACAGAAGACATCAGAAATGTTTTACTTCTAATTTAGATATTTTCAAACACATCGTATCTAAATATTCACGCATCATGATTGCTGACAAATCGACAATTTTAATAGTTTGACAGCTGTTTGATTAATTAAGACACAAAAAAAAATGGTGACATCATTTTTTATCTCCTGTAAAATATTGCTAATTCTTTTCGAAATCAACAATTAGGATACATGAATATCTAGACATTACATAAAAATTCGACTTGAAAATGTCGGACTTGGCTTCCGGTCGAAAGTAGAAAGGTATTTCTGACACGTTTATATCCCCACTATTACGTTGCGCATGCGTGAAGGAGTGAGTCTTTCTAATTGCTAGGGAAATGCGTTGTCATGTTCGTGTCTGCGCATTGGAACGAAAAAGTGGTGAAGTTTGGTGACTGAAAAGGAAAACGGCGGAGTCATTTCAAGCTTCTTATAAAACGGTGCTTATTTCGAACGACTGAAATAATGTCGGCAAGATACGACAGAGCGATCACAGTATTTTCACCGGACGGCCATCTGCTCCAGGTGGAATACGCTCAGGAAGCTGTCAAAAAGGGTTCGACAGCGGTACGCTAAGTTCAACATAACCTCCCTCCTATATCTTGAGAGATCGCTTTCCATGATTCCACTTGGCTCTCTTTTATTTATCTGCCTATTTAGAATCATCTTATTATTGTACAAATAAATTTTATTTCCAATTAAACCATTTAATTTCGATTTAACTCGCGTATGACTTTGCGTATTTTCTGAGTTAGGTTAGGATAACCAGCTTTGTCAATATATTATTGTCACTATAATATTACATTTCTATCATATCATATATATATCTATTGTTATATGTAAAATAAATATTCGTGTCATTTTTAAATCGTGAAAAATTGCATTAAAATACTTAATAAATGATATAAATTTCAACTCCATATAACATTTTAATATTAAAATTTAATATTTTCTTATTTTTTATTTTATTCATATGTGAAACTTTTTTTGTAAGGTCGGTGTACGTGGCGCCGATGTAGTAGTCTTAGGCGTCGAGAAGAAATCTGTCGCTAAATTGCAAGAAGAACGTACAGTGCGCAAAATATGTCTCTTGGATGATCATGTAATTATGGCCTTTGCAGGTACTATATACATCATTGATATAAATATTGATTTTCCATATCTATATAAAATATATAAAATAGTATATATAAATAAAATATGTAAAATAGTATATAGAAATATATAGAATAATTATTATTCTTCTTAATAGGTTTAACTGCTGATGCAAGAGTATTAATCAATCGTGCACAAGTTGAATGCCAGAGCCATAAGTTGACTGTAGAAGATCCTGTTACCTTGGAATATATTACGAGGTATATCGCAGGTATGATTCGAATTTATATAACGTTTAACAGGAAATTAAAATTATTTAAAATAATTATTACTTTATAATTATCATTTTTTCATAATTATTATTTATAGATATTATTAATTATCATTTGTCAGAATTATGATTATTTGCAGGCTTAAAACAAAAATATACACAGAGTAATGGCCGTAGACCTTTTGGAATATCTTGTTTGCTAACTGGATTTGATTATGATGGTGTACCACATCTCTATCAAACAGAGCCATCAGGAATATATTATGAGTGGAAGGTATATCAAGATAAAATCAATTTCTTTTTAATAAAAAATATTTAAAAAAATATTTTTAAAAATATTTCTTTTATCATATTTATTTTTAATAAAAAAATAATTATTTTAATAGTTAAATTTGTATTAAATGTTTCTTTCCCATAAAGGCAAACGCAACAGGACGCAGCGCCAAGACTGTACATGAATTCTTGGAAAAGTATTATACTACAGAGGAAGTATCGACAGAAAGAGGTTGTATAAAACTGGCAATTAGGGCATTGCTTGAAGTAGTTCAATCTGGACAAAAAAATTTGGAAATAGCGGTAATGCGACGCGGACAGCCACTACAGGTACATCTGCAATTTTTATTAAATTATGCAAATATGTCTTGATCAAAAATATAAATATCTCTTTTAAAAGGTATTATATGACAATATTATAATAATTTTTTAGATGTTGGATACAGACACCATAGGTGAATATGTAACAGAAATCGAAAAGGAGAAGGAAGCAGAAGCGGAAAAGAAAAAGCAGAAAAAGTGATGCTTTTGCCCATTTTGCACTTCTATTGTATCATTAATTTTTCTTATAAAATAAATATACTGGAAATAGGAAAAAAATTGATAACAAATGAAACGTTATAAAATCGTGATTTCCTTATAATTTATATTTATATTTACTGTCACAAAACTATGTGAAATGTACATATAAAACGCCAAGTTTCAAAATTTAAATTTCAATAAATTTTAATTACATTATAAAGAGAATGATCATAATGTTTTGTAAATTGTGTTTTCAACAATAAATTAAATTTCACACATCTGTATACAAGTATTAATATTGTTATAATAATTATTACAAATGTTCTTTTGTTTACTTCTTATAGATTGTCTTTTTTTTTAAAAGATATATTTTAATACATTATTGTGTGAATAGAATTTTTAGTATTGATAAATTTCTATAAATTTCAGCTGAAAAAACTAAAAGATTCAACAAACAAAACAACTAAATCTATACATTCATTATATTTTTCAATAATTTAATATAAAAAAAAACTTATTCTGGAATGTACTCTGGTGAAAGAGATCTCCCACGATGATTAAATACTTGAAAGGATGGTAAATTTCGCAGTGTTTCCCAAGATTTATTCTCCAAATCAACAACCGCTCGAATTTCTTTAAAATCACCAGCAATGTACATAACACCATACATGACGATAAATAAACTAATTATACCTTGAATTAAAATCTGTAACAATAGTAAAATAACATTATACGCTAATAATATAAATTATTCCACACAAAAACACTTTTATTAGATTTATCAAATTTAGTCCATAATACAGCAATTAATAATTTTTCAACAAGAAACAATAATTAATTATTATAACTTACATCAATTGGTAAAGTAGTAAATTCCTGTTCGGTGATTCGCAAATAGGATCGATCTGCAAACAAAATTTTATCTTATTCGTTTTAATTGTATTTTAACTTTTTCGTTCTTCTTTCTCAAAAGTTACATATTAATCTCATTATAAATACAGAAAAAGCAAATCTATAATTCCTCTGTAACTTAACATCAATTTACCTAAAAGACTTAATAACCTAAAAAGAAATGTCAAATACATTGAGGAAAAAAATAGAAGAAACAGAAAGCAAATACTCACGTTGGGCGGCGGAATAAGCCGCATGTAATATAGACATAGTTCCTATAAAAGTTATAAATTTATGCATAGCTGTAGCAGACATGTTTAAGAATAAATATCACAGATCACATACATCAAATATTTTGCAAGGATGCGACATGCGACACTGCATGACAACGATTATCGATTATATTTCTAGTTATCTCTAAGAGGAGCGTTCAGAAATCCTACCCGCGTGGTAAAGTAACATCAAATCGATCAATCACGACAAAAGAAGCAAACATTTCTCGATCCCGATTGGTGGATTAAATATCACTCTACCTCACGAGTAGGATTTCTGAACGCAGCCAAGCAGGATTGCTTCTCTCTCATTCTAGATTAAAAAAACCTATATACACATGATCGAACGCACATGGGCATGGGCATGGGCACGTTTATTTCAGTTTAGTTTACGATATCAGATGATATTTTAGGTTATTGTTAATTTACGATAAATATGGGGGTAAGAATTAATAATTTCTAAATATCTTTTATAGAGATAATTGTTAATAACCTCTCATAAATTAAGTACATAATATCTTATTTATAGGAAAATTACATCATTATTAATAATAATAATTGTCAATTTTTAATTCTCTAAGCTATATATTTTTTACAAATTTTTATTCTTATTTATTTTTAACGAACTGATTTGTAATTACTTTTACTGAAATTTATAATAAAATAATATATATAAGTACAGTATTTATGCAATTATTTATTTTATAGAAACTAAAAAAGCTAAAAATTAGTAAAATTAAAAGGAACTATCAGATAAAGACAAAGCTTTCAAAGCAAGGGAAACTGAAGACTCGACGGCATAAACCACCAAAGAAGCAATTTCAGAAGCCGGCACCACCATGTCCAGAAGTAGTAGAAGAAGAAGAGAGTGATCATGGAGAGGATTTGATGAATATGGTTGAAGAAGATGACTTAAAATTCCTGGAAAAAGCTATATCTAACAGATCTTATAACTTGCTGAAACAAATTCGTTTAACTGAGTATGATTATATATAATTTCTCTCAAACAAAATAGAATCTTTTGCATGTAGAACATATTATTAATTGGTTTGGATTTCGTAGATCAGACAAAAATCAAAGTAAAAGAAAAAGAAGAAAAACAGAAGATGATCATGCATTAGAGGAATTATACGAAAATAATGTTTCTAAAATGATGGAAGAAACATCTAAGAAATCAGTTCGCATGATGCTTCCCATAAAAACACAGAATGGTCTTGTGGAGAAACGTGTCATTGAGGAAGATAATGAAATTGTAAATGAGGAAGAAGACCAAATTACAGATAATAATCAAAAAGAAAATGAAGAAAATAATCAAGAAAATAGTGACATAGAAATGGACATAGACACATGTGTAAGAATTAAAAAGAAATTCAATTAAAAGAACATATATTTAAAAAATCTTAAAATATATTATGTTTATTAAAAATTTGCAGAATAATTTACAAGAAACTGATAAACCAGTATCTACTGTTGAACTTTTGGCATGTCGCGAAGAATTATTGAGGTCTAAACGGTTTAAGATAGGTGTACTTTCAAGTGGTATTCTAGAAAATCCACAACTAAAATCTGGAAATTTTAAGATATTGTTAGATATGATGGACGAGAGAGCTTCAGAAGTTTATATCACTGTCAGAAAACTGGCAATGATATCTCTTCTTGAAGTCTTTAAAGATTTGCTACCTTCTTATAGCCTTCTGCAAATTTCTCAAGAAGGAGTAAAGTGTATGTATTTATACATATAACATTTATTTACATATAACATTTATGTAACAAAATTATAATATAAAATTGCATAATATACATATTATTTAATAATTTTTAATTTAAATTTTATTTGTGATTTTAGTAAAAAAGGAGACTCTTGCACTGCAAAACTATGAAGCTACATTGTTAAGCAGTTACAAAAACTATTTAAAGAGACTCGAAAAGATATCCAAGATTTTGAGAAAAAAGAAAGGAGATACACGATCAGTGAACGAACGAGAAATGCGATTAGGTGAAATAGCTCTATCGTGCATGTGCGAGCTTCTCACCACCCATCCATATTTCAATTTCTCTGTTAATATAGCTAATTATATTCTTCCTTTCTTGGATAACAAACAGAAGAATGTAAGAGAGAGAGTAGCTCAATGCATTTCTCAAATATTCAAAGACGATAAACGTGGTCAATTATCTCTCACAGTAAGTATATTACAGTAATAAAAAATAATATGTGTGTGTGTGTGTGTGTGTATGTATGTGTATGTGTGTGTATGTGTGTGTGTGTGTATGTGTGCGTGCGTATGTATGCAAATAAAAATTTTATATCTCAAGGTACTAATAAAAACATTAAATGTGATATTTATTTATATTAATAAAATTTCAGATAGTTCGAAAATTAAATCAATATATCAAATCAAGAAAACATTCTGTGCATCCTGAAGTCATAACAGTGTTATTATCTCTTCGTATAAAAGATGTCAATCTGGACAAAGAAAAAGAAGAGGAAACAAAGCAAAGAAAACTCATGTCTCATAAGCAAAGAATTCTCGCGTTAAGTAGACGAGAGAGAAAAAAGAACAAAAAACTGGAACAAGTAGAGAAAGAATTACTTGAGACAAAGGCTGAAGAAAATAAACAAACAAAATCTAAAATTCTCACTGAAATTACAAGCGTGATATTTACTATATACTTTAGAATTCTAAAACAAGCTCCCAATAGTAAAGTATTGTCTGTGTGTCTGGAAGGATTAGCTAAGTAAGACATTTTATCTATTATATCAATTTGTGTTTTTTATTTTTATCTTCTATATTTTATTCATTATTTTATTTTACCTGTATATTTCAGATTCGCACATTGTATCAATATAGATTTTTATCAGGACTTAGTAAGTGTTATAGATAAATTAATAGAAGAAGATCACTTAGGGTTGAGACAACAATTACACTGTATCCAATGTATATTTACAATATTATCTGGCCAAGGTGCAGCATTAAATATCGATCCATATAGGTTTGTAATATAACTCAATATATAACTTTATGTTTTTGTAGGATAAACGCCTACTTTATAAGAAAAAATTATACTCTCTACATACATATATATTTATGTAGGTTTTATGTACATTTGTACAAAAATATATTAAAAGTTCATTGTGGGAGGACGCACGCGGAAACTGAGATTGTACTGAAGACGTTGACACAGATTCTCATTCATCAGCGGAAAAGGATTTCGCAGACGCGTCTGATAGCGTTTGTCAAGAAAATAAGCGTACAGGCTTTGCAGTTACAACATAATGCAACGCTGGCGACTCTCGGTATTATAAAACAAGTCATGCAATTTGGAAAAGCGGCACACATTTTATTGGATACCGACTGCAGTGGAGACAGTCATTATCAAATTGAAATCGAAGAACCTGACTATTGCAACGCGCATAGTACTGCATTATACGAACTTGTTGCTTTACAGGTACATGTATTTTTGATATGATACTCTTTATGTTAAAAAAGATTAAATGAAACATACAATATAATATATTATTACAGCGTCACTATCATAGTATAGTACGACAGCTCGCTAAAAATATAGCACATGTAGTGCCTACAAGTGGTGAAGGCAGTTTACCTGTTGAAATTGCAAAATTGTGAGTACCAATTTTGCCTAACAATTTATATATAGGTATAGAATTTGTAAATAGATGTAGAAAATTATGAACGATTTTATTGTATACTAATCGTGAAGAAGTGAATTAAGTTAGTTTTTTGCATTGTTTAATTCTAGCATTTTTTTGCATTATTTAATTCTAGCATTTGATTGTTTTATTAATTTTAGAACACCAGAAGAGCTTTACACAGAATATGATCCTAGTGGTGTAGCGTTCAAGCCTACCATACCTATTCCAGAGAAGATTACCGTAAAAAAAGCATCGATACATCATGTCATAAGTTCTAAATTCGAGGAATATCTTCATACTGTCGATATCGACAATCTATTTACAGACGGATCTGTAGACTTTTACAAAGCTTGTAAAAACAATTCAAAATGAAATTAAAAAATATACATTAAAAAAATATATATATATAGGTAAAACATTTTACTTAAAATACTTGTAAAGAGAAAACTATTAAAAATTCAATTTTAATACGAAATCAGTTAATAATCCACGTTTAATGTTCATCGAGTACCTTTAAATCAACCTCTGCCACTTGTTACTATAATTGCGTTCGAAAATTTACTTGTCAAAGTAGAGTAGCTTTTAATCGACCAATCGGAATAAAGAAACTTTTGCTTCTTTTATCCTGATTGGCCAATCAAACCTCACTCTCTCTACAAGTAGATTTTCGAACGCAATCTTGCACGCGCCTTCGAGCCTTCATATTTTGACATGTTTTGACAATTTTGACATTACTCGGGACTTTATCAATAAACTTCTGAGACATTGGAATAGATCGTCGAAGATGATGTCCGAGAGGGATTACGCGCCTTTAAGCGCGGCATGCGTTCGTTCTCTCAATGACAAGTTGTACGAGAAACGGAAACCAGCTGCTGTGGAGATAGAGAAGTAAGGTTAACATGCACTCGCGCTAAATTATATTATTGAATTTGATTATATTATTAAATTCCTTTATAGAATGGTGAAGGAATTTGCCGCTCACAACAATACTATGCTGATCAAGAGATTATTGAAGGTTCTCGGACAAGATTTCGCCACTTCGCAGAATCCACATACTCGCAAGGGTGGCTTGATCGGTCTCGCGGCCATCGCCGTTGGTCTTGGGAAGGACACGGGTCAGTATATAGAGGATCTGATCCATCCAATACTAGCATGCTTCTGTGACGCTGACCTGAGAGTCAGGTACTATGCCTGCGAAAGCCTGTACAACGTGGTCAAGGTAGCAAGAGGTGCGGTGTTGCCTCAGTTTACAGACATCTTTGCTGCTCTTAGTAAATTGGCCTGCGATTCCGAGCAGACTATAAAGAACGCTACCGAGTTATTAGATAGACTGATGAAGGTAGCTGATCATCAACTTGTCATTGTTAATAGCGCAAATAGGTTTCTACATCTTTTACATTGTTTTTAGGATATCGTGACGGAAAGTGGCCTCTTTGATTTAGTTGGATTCATGCCTCTGTTGCGCGAACGTATCTACACGAAAAATCCATTCGGCAGACAGTTTGTAATATCGTGGGTATCTGTGTTGGATGCGGTACCCAATATGGACTTTATTATATTTCTGCCAGAGATACTCGACGGACTGTTCAGAATATTGGAGGATCCGACGCCAGAGATCAAAAAAGTCACGGATACGGTTCTCGGTGAATTCTTACGTAGCATAAAAGCCAATCCCGCACGGGTGGATTTTCCAGCCATGATAAATATACTGATTACACACGCTCAGAGTAATGACGAACTACTTCAATTAACCGCCATTACATGGATAAAGGAGTTCGTACATTTGTCCGGGCCTCTTATGCTCCCGTACATGTCCGGCATTCTCGTGGCGGTTTTGCCATGCTTGGCCTATGATGGTGATACACGGAAGAGTACTAAAGAAACAGCGACGCAAGTAAATGCAAATTTAATGAAGTTAATAATTATGGAAAATACAGAGATTACAAGTAAGAAGGAGAATGATAATGTACATTCTACAAAAGGGAACAACGGTAAATTACAAATTAATTGTATCAATTTGAATATAATATTGAATATAATATTTGAATATAATATAAATAGACTAAACAACGTATTCCAAATTATTGGCAAATGTTTTGAATTACTGCAAAAATTATTTAAAATCAGAAGTAATTTAAATTACTTCAGAAAATTTAAAATAAGAATTAAATATCCTCAACAATCTTAGTCTATGTTATATATGATTATAATAGAATTCTCTCTATTCTCTATTTTTAGATACAATGCAAAATTGTTCTTTGGCTGAAAGTTTGGATCTGGCCAGTGTTGTAGAAGTACTTACAAAACATTTATTATATCTGTCGGTTCAAACCAAAGTCGCAGTTTTAAAATGGATACATCACTTGTTTATAAACATTCCGCATAAAATGTTTAATCATATCGAAGACTTGTTTCCGATATTAATGAAATCCTTGAGTGATCCTTCGGATGAGGTGGTGCAACAGACTTTAGTGGTAATGGCCGAGATTATCAGTTCGAAATCTCCGGAGGCTGTAACGACCGATCCCGATGCAAAAGTACAGAATAAGTATTTCACCAAATTTATAGTCAATTTATTGAGGCTCTTCTCGACTGATAGACATTTATTGGAAGAACGAGGCGCTTTTATTATAAGAGAGTTATGTATCCTTTTGAGTGCAGAAGATATATACAAAACGCTGGCAAAGATTCTATTGGAGGAACAAAATTTAAACTTTGCCTGTACAATGATACAAACCTTGAACGTTATTCTGTTAACCAGTTCCGAATTATTCGATTTACGCAACAAACTTAGACATTTAGATTCTCCAGTAAGTTTCCTATATTCAATTTCACTTTTTGCAAGACTTGATTGAGTTATTAAATATGAATTTTCAATTTTAAATCAGTATCTTTTATATAAATAAAATATTCTTTTATATTTAATCTTTTATATAAATAAATCTTTGAAATTTTCTAAAATATTAATATTTTTAGGACAGTTGTGCATTATTCGAATGTTTGTACTTATCCTGGTGTCACAATCCGGTCGCGACAGTGGCTTTATGTCTTCTGTCTCAACATTATCGACATGCTTGCAACATTATTCGATCTTTGTATCCTTTATTCTACTACTTTTCAATCAATCAATTTTTTTGCTATTTCAATAATCTTTTTTTAAAACCTTAACACATATTTTCAGCGAAAATATAGAAGTTACAGTGGAGTTTCTGACCGAAATAGACAAATTAGTGCAACTAATAGAATCACCGATATTTACTTGTAAGTATGTAATCTGATATTATTATAAAATGTGTATTTTATATTTTTTTTCTCATTTAAGATTTGAGATTGCAACTATTGGAATGGGAGAAGAATGATGCTCTAATATATGCATTGTATGGCTTGCTCATGATTCTACCGCAGAGTGAAGCTTACGCTACTTTACAACGTCGCTTAGCGGCGATACCTCCAGCTACGAAACCGATATCCAATAAAAGTGAAAATTCGCATGAAAAAACTGCTTATTGTCCGTTCGATTTCAGCGAACTATTGAAACATTTCCATATAGTTCAAGAACAACACAAGGAGCAAAAGCGCAAACAAAGACTGAATTCTTTAGTCGAGAGAAATACTAGTCATATAGACACGTAAATATTCGTACGTATAGTATATAAATAAATACATTTAAGATACTAATTTTTTACTATATAATGATATAAAATTACTACACACTTGCCTATGTTTGGCTTTGTTATAAAGATATAATTATTATTTATTAAGATGCGATCGTTGGACTCGTTGAAAATAAACAATCGTATGTTGATCTTAAAGTAAAATAGTCATTTATTCGTTCGAAGAAATAAAAAATACCATATCTTCACTTAGTTTAGCAAATCTATACAGCACCAATCCCGATATACACATCTCGGATTTTCTGTTAATATATACACTCTAATTTTCAGTCTTCATCTCATAAGTATATAGTCGGATGATTGATAGGGAAAATGACAAAATTGCTCATATTAAAGTTCATATTGCGAATCGTCTATATCTTCCACTCTATCAATCACTGACAAATTGTCAAGTTGATCTATGAGCAGACTATTTTCATAAAGAACCAGTGCAATTTGTTCCTGCGTATCGCAGATATTGCGCCATTTCTTGGTGCTCTCCTGTGCCGGCACGTTCGTTTTTTCGACTGTTTTTAATTTTCCGGGTAACCTGTCCAACGAGTGCAAAAGATTCTCGTTACGTTCCTTGCTTTCCTGTGATAAACGATAGGAGAACGATTCCAACGCGTGTTCATAACCATCTATGTCCTTGTCTAATATCTGAGTTTGCAGGAACACCGTTTGTGCCATTTTATACCAATCAGCGACGCACTCGGACCGCTGCGTCATAGCTGGTACACATTCCGTCTCGAGAAGCGCTTTCAATCGACGTCCTGTTTCCGTGACCTGTTTGTAACCGAGGGAGATTAGTGTTTCAATCAATCGACAATTGCAAGAAATTATTTGCGCGATTTCTCTCTTCTCCCCTTTTTAACTCTTTATCATCTAATATTGTCGTATTTAATGGATCAGGAAATTTAACATAAATTTGTATACCTTTATACGTTCGAGAACGTGAAATTGTTCATCATTGTAAGTGAGACTACGAGTGGCCCTATCTCTCAGCAAGTGTTGCCATCCATCTCTCAAACGATCAACTAACGTCGCTGCTCTCTGGCTCGCTTTCGTCGCCCACGGACAGCATAAGCCACGAGTACTATTGTCCCATTCTCCACGTAAATTACCCTCTTTCACATATCTGCAATTTTATATAATATTTAATAATTATATTAATAATATTAAATAATTATATTAATAATTATATTAATAATTATATTTTTTTTCTTTTCCATTGTACTCTTTATATTAAACTTAGGCACATTTAATTTACAAATCATTGAAATATCGAAATAAAAGACGTAAATATTTATAAACAGGAATGAACAATTTTTCCAATAAAATTAAATACAAAAAATTATTTTTCTTCTATTAGATCAAGTTTCTTGTATATATACAAATATGTTGGATGTAACAAATATATTTTACATTGTCATGACAATTTACCTTTGATGAAGCTGCACTATTGCTGGAGTCAATTCACTGGTAAGCTCCTTGTTCTTTGCATCCAACTCTTTTCGCCAATTTTTCAATTCTATCGCAGTTTGACTGCCACTTCCGAATTTCCGAAAGACATGTCTAGCAAAAGTCTCGTTCCTTTCGATTGCTAATATAGTATCCTCCACTGCTTTCGTAAATTCCTTCGAATGATGACATTTTCCCAATACTCGGGTAAGTTCGGTAGACAAGAGTCCACCAAATGCTTCTATGGCATCTCGCGACAGTTTACTGCACAATGCTAATTTGTCGATTCTACGTTTACAGACGTGGCCTACGGAGCATGCGACCTTGGCCTGACTCGCATCATTCTCTACGGAAACGAGATTTGCGAAGACGGGGAACTTGGGCAGCTCGGTCTCCGTTGGCAGCACGACATTATTGTTTTCTCGCGAGAAAAGCATCAACGGTTTATCATTACTGGTGTTGGGATATCCTTTACCCGGCGTAGATTCCTCAATGAAATTCGTGAGAGGCACCTCCCCGAGAAGAAGGATTTGCGCGTGGGGTATAATTTCGGTCTGATCCTGAATGTGTATCTGTAGAGCGACCAGCTTCTCTTCCGGATGTAAGAAGACCTTGATCAGGCTGGCTCGATGAACATTGAATATGTGGATGGGTTTTCGGCAAAGCGTGTCCGTGACTTCGCTGAAAAATCGATCGAAGCTCCAGATTCTTTGTTGATCCACTTCGAGTAAGCCGGCCAGCAATGGAGTCACAATCCTCTTCAGGCCTGCGCTCAATTGACAAGTCTGTGGCAACTCCCTGTTCCACTCGATCGGCCCGTTTTCCGAAGTTTGCAGTCCGGATATCACGCCTGATGCCTTCTTCGTCGTGATGTAGAACATAGTCTCCTTGTTCCTACGCCCGCCGAACGGTCTGAACGGCAAATTTCCTGTCGCGACATGATAGAGAGTCACCCCTATGGACCATAAATCGACAGTCGCTCCGAACGTTTTACCAACGGGCTTCCGCAGGACCGCACGTTCATACATATCCGGATGCAAATATTCTTCGGTGCCATACAAGGAAACAAATTGCTGATCCTCTTGCAATTCTCGAGCGGCCCCGAAGTCTGTGAGCTTATATATCGTACTACCATCGTCGGCGATGAATTTCATTATATTACCTGCGTGAGAAGGAATAAAAATTCAAAACGTGAAGCAATTGATACATAAATGAATTGATACATAAATTTAATATGCCTCTCGCCTTCTCTCACCTGGCTTCAAGTCCCTGTGAACCAGATTATTGTCACGTAGATGCTTCATACCAGCCGACAGATGTTCCAACACCAGGAGAAACTCGCTCTCCGCAAGACCATACGTATTCTCGGGATCGTCCAGGATGTTGAAGAGACTACCGCCGGTGCAGAGCTCCATGACAATCACCTTACCCCTGCCATCCTGTTCCTCCTCGATCGCCAACAATTTGACGATGTTCTCGTGTTTGACCTTCTTGAGGACCTCGAACTCCCTCACCTGTACGTCATGTGGACGCATGTGACTGAGCTGATTAAAAGTCTTGACCGCGACGGGTTCCCCATTGTTCTTGTTGACACCCTGGAACACCGCGCCGGTCGCGCCCTTGCCAAGCACGCTGGTGGTGCACCAAACGTAGTTGGCGGAGCCACGAAGGAAGGACATGTCATCCGTGTGCTTTTTCTTGACATCGACAAACAGCTCTCACTATCTGTTCGCTATCTTGATATCTGACAGCTCGATCAATCTCCTATATACACACTTGATGACATCATCCGGGATGCGACAGACTGTTATTCGCACCTTTTTTATCGTACTGATAACGTCAAATTCGCCTCTCCGTATCTTCGTAGCATCGGAAAAATTAAAAAAGATAATAATAACAAATAAACCGAGAGTTTTTGTATTTTATAAAGTATAATATTTTATATTTTATAAAATTTTATTCCACTCTGACAAGATGTATGCCTTTAACTGTACTTTCTACACGTGTATAATCGCGATTTCTTTTCTCCTTCTCCAAGGATAAAAGATACGTTTCTTTCATCATAAAAATTTAATCAATCTCTTGTTCGGTCTCTATTGAGCTTTTTCGCCTCACATTCTTCTTTTGAAGGGAGACAGATATATCGGATTCGACATCGAAGGAGAAAGAAAGACTGAAACAGTTTAGAAAGCGTGACCGAACCAACGGACCGATTCTGATTAATTAGGTTACTTTGGATTAGGTAAGGTTAGGATGTATTTCTATAACATGATTTTTTTTTTAAGAATAATCCGAGTCGGATAAATCGATCCCTACACAAGCGATGATCGATAAGATTGATTCGATGAATGATGTGAATCGACGATCGATAAAGTAGTCCTTTAAAAAATTCCACTGACGATGTAAATAAACTTTAATCGAATGCTGATTGACGCGTATGTATACGCATTTCGCAATTTTAATAATTTCTCTATTTTTCTAGAATATATATTTCTCTGAAGTCGTATCATTAATCAATGATCCTCTTAACGACAGATTATTTGGAATTGATTTTTCCGTTTGTAAAAATTCGCATTACGCTCATCTGCCGTCTTTACAACTTCCGTCTTTGCCTCTCGACGAAGCGATATCGAATCCAGGAACAGAGATCGGACGCAAACACGCGGACGATAACCCGCGGCATGCGCCTGATACAAGATACGCGAGGGTTATCGCAATTACGAGAGAGCTGTTGAATCATACTGGAAAATTTAGAATAATATTTACAGGAAAATCCGTGATACGCACGTAACGAAATACGATTCCAAGATGGATATACATCCTTTCCCTTAACGTTCATATATATTCTCAAGAATTTTTCTTAAGGATTCGTAGGCCTATTCTTACGTGTATCATCATCGAATCGACGATTAATTAATTACAAGAATGGCTGATTATCCACCGATTGAACGTTCCAGATCACGGTGGGATATTTTTGAGATATTAATATACGCGTGTATCTTTATGCGATTTAAGAGATGTATTTATGTTTATTTCTTAGGTGTTTTTTTTCGAGAGCCACGTTCAAAGGGACAATTTCCGGAAGGGAGCCATCGAGATCCATTTCGTCTGGCTTGCGGCATCTACGGAAAACGGAAAAAGGAAAATCCAAATGGGAAAAAGATTACGAGAAATGTAAAATAATAAATCCATCAATCACGATGATGATGATGCATATTGATAAACAATTCCAGGAAGTCAATTCGAGTCGACGACGTAGAAAAGGATATTGCCAACGTCAACTGTACGGTCGACGTGACGCAGTTCTCGCGATTAAATCCGCGCCCCGCGTAAGCCTCCCCTTCCTCCTTGCGCGAATCCAAGGGGTTAATAAATAAGAGTAGCCGGTACGAATATCGCGCTTTCAGTCGGCCCGCGGCCTCTCTGTCAGCTGTTGTTCCTTCAGTGCCGCGCGATAAGCGAGAAAAGCGAAGAAAAGGAGCTTGTTAATATGCTCGCGGCGATCAGTTGAGATACCTGTGGAAATCACGAGAGCACGTGCTAATCATCTACGAGACAATGAATAAGCTAATTGTACTCTCGTGCTTGTTCTGCGTGTGCCTTCAATTCTGCCAAGGTGGCACGAATGCTAATCGGTAAAGATAAACATCATTGGTATTTTATTTTTCGCGAACGCAAATCGAGAAATGCTCTTTTCTCGATTATCAATTCACGGTAGAAGAAACGTTCTCTCTCCGTTTATCGCGTACGGCTGAAAAGAAGCGCTTACAATCCTCGCTAGTTCAATAATAGCTGTCTATTTTTCTCCGCGATAAACTCGAGTACACTTAAAGACAGTGTCTTCCAGAAAGGAACTTTAATTGACGGAGATGCATTGAATTAAATGAGGAAGTTTCCGCGAATTGCGAAAAAATTAATTTCCTCGCATTCAAAGTTTTTTTTCTCGGAACTGTAGTGTCTTATTATGCTCTCGTTTCACCTCTAATCGAGAGCTCTCTTTTTTTCTTCAGAGGATACGTGTTTACCGCGCCGAAAAGATTCCTGGCCGGCGAGACCGAGAGCGGCTGTTTGTCGCTGCACAATCTCGAGCCGCCAGCGCACGTTCTCCTGGAGCTGCTGTCTCCGTCGTCGTCGGGTGCGGAAGACGAGGTGTTGGCCCGAACGAGCGGCGTCGTCGAAACAGGCAAGCGCAAAAATTTCTCCTTCCCGAGCAGATTTCAATCGTCGTTTCTTGTTTCAAGACTGGAAGAGTTCTTTTTTTCAGGAAGGATAAAATCGAGAAGATCGCTTCTTATAATTTTATTATACTTTTATTTGACCTTATTTTTATTTGACCTTATGATATTTTCGGACTTGTATATTCTCCTATTTTTTTTTCTCGATGTCTAACATAAGACTTTAGCTTATTGGAGCGTGTTATCGCGCACGCGACATGATAACGTATAATTGTTAAAAGTACCTCGCGAATCCATGCATTCGATTCAGAGATGTGGTAAAATGAGATAGAAAGGGGAAGCGTTATATATTGTTAAAAGTCCAAGGAAGATTTGTAAAGAAGATGGAGAGATAAATTCACATCAGGAGTTTTATCGGAGATTTTGTTCTCTCCGAAGATCCCAGCTACGCTTCTGGACCATCGGGTCCCGGTCTTTCCTCCTTCTTCCCTCGCGGCTCGAGAGATCGGACGCTTTAAACAAATCGTAAATTGAAATTGTCGCCGCTTCCTGCGGGGGAGCTAAATGAGAGTCTCTCTCTTCGAAGGGGAAATAACTAATCGCCCGGAATCACACATGGGAAATCTGTATTGTTATGCATGGGATGAACAACAAGTATATACATCTTGATCGAGAAAGTTTAGAATTTATTTATTTATTTTCACTGCAATCGCGCGAAAAGATTTATCTCGATGAATCTTTAAAAATATGAGTAATAAGTTTGGAAAAATAAAATATAAAACAAAAACACGACACAAGTAATATATGACCTCAAGCAATATCTTAAACAGGTACAGATCAGTATTCCTTGTCAAAAAATAAAAATCTTTTTCCTTCGGCACAAATTCCGAAAATGCATTGTTTTCGAGATACATATCTCATTGGGTGCTCATTCATTTATAGGATTGGAAACATGTCTGGAGCTTGCGGTACCTTTTACAAGATACTTCAACGGACGATTACGATTGAAGATAAAATTCGACAAACATCCCGATTACATCGTGGAAACGGAGAAGAAGGTCTACATCGAACACGATTCCATCATCACGTTTGTAGAGACGGACAAGCCAGTCTACAAACCCGGACAAGATGTGAACATTAGAATTCTCATGCTTAAGCACGATTTGAAGCCATGGAAGAAAACGGTTAGTCGCTTGTTATTCATGAATAGGAAATAATATTAAAATAATAATAATTGATCATATAATAGTAAGATAATTGAAAATTTAAGCATTTATATTTGAATATTTATCAAATAATAGTAAGATAATTGAAAAATTTAATCGTATGATGTACACATGTAATGATTGATACGAGATAACAAACTAGAAAAATTCTGTCTTTTAATTTTAACATGTTTATATTTCCAGATACCAAAAGTATGGATTGAAAATCCATCCGAGGTGCGAGTAGCGCAATGGACCAACGTTAGTACCGAGAACGGAATGACTCAATTAAAGTTTGCTCTCTCTCCGGAACCAAGCCCGGTAAGGCGAGAATTAAACAAGCGAAAGGGCAAGGATAGATTTTAAAGATACTTTTCGTGTATTACAGGGCGCCTGGAAAATTAAAGTAGAAAAGACAAGATCGCAACCGCAGCTAATTCACACAACAGTATTTGAAGTGAAGAAATACGTTCTCCCGAGATTCCAGGTGACTGTGACCTCACCGGGATACATCCTCGCAGATGCGGAAAACGTTACCTGGAACATATGCGCAAAGTGAGTGCTCGTTATAATAACATAAAACATTGCGATATTTTGAGCTGTATTTGCAACACAAAATCATCTTTCTTTATTATGTTACAGATACAGCTATGGTAAACCGGTCAAGGGTAGATTACTTTTAAAATCAACGCCTCAAATACCGATATGGAGACGAAAACCCAATCTCCCAGAAATACATTACGAAACAGAGGTCAGTAGTTGTTGGTCGATTAATGTTAATAATTTTTTTTCTATAGCGAGATAACGATTCCACACACACAGTCATATTTATAGAGATTAAACAAAAATATTCTACATTATATGGTTTTGATATTTCTCTGCAAGTTTACAACCAGTTAATCGTTATAGTTGGATTCGTCGGACGGTTGCACTGAATTTGTACTATCAGGCGCAGTGCTTGGATTGGCTCAATGGAAAGTAGCGCCGAACAATATCGTTCTCATAGCTAACTTCACCGAAGCCGGTACCGGGATAGTGGAGACGACAATCAGTCGAACCGTGGTAGTGCATCAGGCCTTAAAATTGGAATTTCTGCCGTACACGCCCAAATACTTCAAACTGGGTTTACCATATCACGGAAAGGTAAATCTCCCAAGTAATCAATAATTGTAGCTCGTCTTTTAACTTGTATGAGAGAACTTGCACACAAATTTTAGATAGTTTTGTATCTTGTAATAACGCAACGTACGGAATCGATACAGAAGATTAATCTTAATGTTTGATTCTTACTTTATGAATTCAAATGTTTCCTCATTTACATACATAAACGTCTATTATCTGTATAGCTTCGTGTCTCTCGACATGATGATACTCCGGCGCCACACGAAAAGATTCAACTCTGCGTGCGAGTGCGCGGTGAAGACGATTGGCTCCGCGTTGTAGTCGAATGCCGCAACTTTACATCTTCATCCGATGGCTTTGTCGACTTTGTTGTGCCACCGCCACACAGGAATATCGTCCTGTTAAATTTCATCGCAACTGGTGTCGATTATCCCACGAAATATTATTCGCCGGATACGCGTTGGCGAGTATGTCGAATTGATGCACATTTCGAATCACAAACTTTTCAGATCCTTTGATATAGAATATCTAATTTTTATTACATTATTTTTCAATAACACTTGATCAATTTGTAAAAGATTTATTCCGATAGTAACATACTTATGTAATTTTCAAATAATTTAATACGCATGAGAAGATGTGCACGCTTATGATCTGTTGTAAATTAGGTTTTCATGGATCAACCGTCAGCTCACATTGTGGTGAATCCTTGGTATTCACCATCAGACAGTTACTTGGCGGTAGCTCGAGGTTATCAACCAATCATCTGCGGCGAAAAGTATTCGTTCAATGTTATGTACACCGTACCGGCGAAAAGCAAAACTAACGAATCCATTTCCTTCCATTATTCCATCAATTCCAAGGGTGACTTGTTGATATACGGCCACGTAAAGCACAAGCCGACCAGAGACATGGTCCTGAATTACTCGGAATTTCGGAACCTATTCGGCGCTGTCGAGACATCGGGAAATAAGACCAATCAGGACACCATCGTTCACAGGTAATACATCACACGATATGAAATATTATTCCAAAGATATTCTGTATAAATATCTTTGCGAATGTATTTTAAAGATTTTTCAATGCATTAAACTGTCTTGTAGATAGAATCGTATACTCTTTTAAAATGCTAAATTTTATAAATATATTTTACATGTATAAATTAAGATCATACATAGATATCACAGCGGATTTCGTATCTTTCAAGATTCCCTCTCAGCGTCAAGATCACTCCGTCCATGGCGCCGGTCTCTGAATTATTGCTCTACTATGTTCGTCCGGATGGCGAGATTGTCGCTACCACATACTCTATCAAAGTAGGACACTGTTTCGAGAATAAAGTAAAATCAGCTTGGCACACCGATGCCCAAACCCCGGGAACGGTTACTCAGTATCATGTGGAGGCTGCCCCCTGGTCTCTCTGTGGCATTTCGGCGGTTGACAAGTCGACTCGCTTCTTAGGATCCAAAGCAAATTTGATCGATGCTGATCAGACATTCGAGCAATTAAAGAGATTCTATATCGAGCCAGAATTGCGGCCCATCTGGACTCAATGCAAAGGTACACAAATTATTTAGGTAATCAAATATAACGGTGCATCAATTCTTTATTGTCTATTTTTTTAATCGAATTTTTTGTGTATTGTTCAAAGTTGCTATTCGACGATTGAAGTCGATATATTCGTTATTCTCTCGATATAATATTCGAAACAAATAAAGATTTTATAGTACAAGAATCTTTTATTTTACAATTGTAAAAACCTGGATTATTCGATTTCGATTAATGTAATGTTACCGCGTAACGTGGAATGATTTGAACAATTAAATCGTGTAAATTCTTCACAGTGACAACACAGCAAGAAACGAATACCGAGGAAATCGATCATTTACCGATACCTTTGTGGGGGCGCAGAAAGAAAAGGACTGTAATATCGCCAGGACCGTACAGTGGACTCACGAATTATGTCGACGCTATACAAGCGTTTGATGTAAGCATATATAAATTACTTTAAGATTTTTCGAGAAATATATAATTACATATTCATATTTGGATCTTAATTACAGGATTTCGGAGCTGTTGTGATGAGCGATTTAATACTTGAGACACGACCTTGCCCTCAACTTCACAGGATGGATAGATTCAGGAGTTCCACGATTCAAACCTTTTTCCTTCGATCAACTTCGGTTCTAGAATCGGAAGCTGGTATGTTTTTTAAAACCACATTACTTATAGAGTGAAATAGAGAAAAAATAGAGCTCCGTACGACTTGTTGATAAACTTCATTAATTTTATTACAAACTTCATTATGAAACTAATCGACCGAGATTTTCTCGATCCTTTATTAAATTATATTTAATATAACTACTCTACTATTATCTCGATAGGAATGTTTAAAATGGCTGCAAAGACGTTACCTATGGCATACCCATTATTGAACGAAGGCCCCGAACAGGCATACGTAGATCAAGTACCTGATCAACCTGCAACTCTTAGGTCTTACTTTCCTGAAACGTGGTTATGGGAATTGGTGCCGACTGGGTGTGTATAAAAGCTTCAATTTTATATCTGGATATGCAATGTCCACTAAACATGCTTGTTATTTTTACAGAAAAGAAGGCAAAGTGGCTATAGAACGTACTTTGCCTCATACCATTACTGATTGGGTCGGATACACTACGTGTATCTCATCTACGCACGGTCTCGGAATAGCACCGCCGACGACTATCACGGGATTTCAACCGTTCTTCCTCGATTATAGCTTACCATATAGCGTAAAACGTGGAGAAATGTTGCATATGAAAGTATCTTTATTTAATTATATGCAACATAGCTTACCGGTAAGTTTTCAAGCTATTTTCTTTCGCATTATCTTAGCACGTGTGATGTTGACGATACAAAATTATAGAAATATAACTTTATAGAATTATTACTAATTATAATATAGAATTATTACTATTATATAACTTTATAGAATTATTACTAAAATATATTGATAACAACTGTGACATGAAATAATAGAAAAAAGAAACATTTTTACATATCGATTTTAATATATATAATAAAAATGCCAAATATACGTCACATAATAATCGATTGATATATTACAATTGATCGAACGGACGATTGAATTTTGCAGGTGAAGATCAAGTTGGAAGATGCAACGGGGCTCGACTTGCATTTATCACATGCAGTCGCTTCGTTTTGTGTGAAACCGCGAGATAGTGTGGTGCACGAATATATTCTCAGGCCAAGAGTTCTTGGCGACGTTAATATTACGGTTTCCGCTTCAGTTGACTCGGAGTATAGCGAACCATGTGGTCCAGAAGTACTTCTGTATACACGGTGAGTCATTTCGAAAAAAGCTCCTTTTTCTGCATTTATTAATATTTAATGATTCTACAAATATATATAAATATGCAGATGAATGGCTGCAAGTACAGAAGAAAAATATTTATATAATTTTTAATATTTCACATGACAAAAACTTTGAAAGTCACTTAAATATTAAAAATATTTGTAATATTTTATTTGAAACAAGAAAGAGAAATAAACATAATTTTGACAACATATTTCTTGACCTTCAATCAAATCATTATATATCTGGCAATTATACATTTTTCAGGGACGTAATTGTAAAGTCCATACTCGTGTTACCAGAAGGCTTTCCCGTAGAGGCAACCAAATCGGCATTTATCTGTCCAAAAGATTTTAGCGACGATTCTACTATTACTTGGCATCTCGATTTACCCGATGATTTAGTGCCCGAAAGTGCAAGAGGATACGTGTCTATGATAGGAGATATTTTGGGTCCAGCCCTTGAAAATTTAGATAATCTCGTTCGTTTGCCGATGGGCTGCGGTGAGCAAAACATGATCCTTTTTGTTCCCAACATACACGTGATTGGCTATTTGGATACAACTGGGGTTGAAAATCCAGAGCTGAGAGCGAAAGCAGTCAGGAATATGGAAAAAGGTAATGATTACAAATAAATTCGCTCCATTTTTATAAAATGTGTATGTGATTATTACATTAAATAAGTTTTGATTTTTGCAATGCAGGATATCAGCGCGAGTTGATATATAGGCACCCAGATGGTTCGTACTCGGCGTTTGGTCCAAACGTCACGGAAGACGGTAGCTCGATTTGGCTCACTGCGTTCGTGATAAAATCCTTCGCTCAGGCAAAAAATATAATTCACATCGACGAGCGAGATCTTAAAATTTCTGTAAAATGGATGCTAAAGAAGCAATTGGAGAATGGGTGCTTCCCCATGATCGGCAGGGTATTTCACAAAGATATGAAGGTACGAGACAACGTTCGATTTTTTTCACGTTCAAAAAATAGATATAAATCTCTTAAATACAAAAACTCTTAATTCTCAGGGTGGTCTGCAAGACGACGACAGTTCTTCCTCGGCGTTAACAGCCTACATACTGATATCACTCTTGGAATCAGGCGTACCGTTAACAGCCACCCTCATCAACAACGCGCTACATTGTCTTGAGAAAGGAATGGAGAATGGCGGCGGCACGACATACACAGCAGCTATATCTACCTATGCTTTGTCGTTGTTGGAGCATCCAAAAGCAAATAACAGCATGAAGCTATTGATGGAACGTGCGACCCGGAACAATGTATGAAAAATAGCTTTACAGAAAATGGTTCTATACAAAATTCAAATCGCGTAATCGCATGAAATCTCGTTTTGTTAGGATCTCCTTTGGTGGGAAGATAAGCCCTCTCTAGGACTGAGCATCGAAATGACGGCGTACGCTGTGCTATCATTGGTAAAATTAGGCGGCGAGGCGAATATGGTCGAGGCGTTAAAGGCGGTTCGTTGGATGTCGAAGCAGCGAAATGCAGAAGGTGGTTTCACATCCACACAGGATACTGTGCTCGGCTTGGAAGCGCTCACAAAATACGCTGCTGCAATGTCAAATGATAACACTGATCTCTCGGTGCTGGTGACCGGTAACGAAGTGGACCAATTATATAGAATGCACAATGACAATCGCATGGTTCTCACCCAGATTCGGCTGCCTGTGATACCCACGATAATCGAGATCTTCGCCGAGGGTGAAGGCTGCGTCTTGGTGCAGGTATAGCTTTATCAAATGTTTGTCACATTATATTGGAAATATATAAATGAGGGAATAATAGTTTCTTTAAAACGTATAAATATTAACAATGTTAAACCTTGTTTTAGAGTAATATAAAATATAACGTTGCGCATGCGACTGGCTCCGAAGCTTTTGACCTCTCAGTCAATGCCGCTTCCTCGACGTGGGTAGATGAATGCTCGATGCAAAAGATTACAATCTGCACACGATATAAAATGGCAGATGGAGAAAGCAACATGGCAGTGCTAGAGGTCGGCATGATAAGCGGGTACATCCCGGATCGTATGAGTCTTCATTCTCTCTTGGAGGATCCAGCTACAAGTAAACGCAATTAAATATATTAAGATCTCAAAGATAATTGCGACATAAATTGAACATTGCAATCTTTTCCGAGAAAAAGTCTATCCCAAATTGATCCAAGAATCTATGAAAAAGTGGCTTTTTTCTATTAAATATAGAACTTTTTTTATATTAAATAAGTCATCACTTTTAGTTTCGTTTTATAATGCACGATTGATTTCATAAAAAAAAATAATTATAGAATCACAATCGTACAATTACTATATATCACAAATCATTGATACACTATGATATTAAAATGAAGCTTATTATCGACTTATCAATTTATCGCCAACACGCGAATGTTTGCAGAGGTGAAACGTTTCGAGGAGGATCGTGACGTCGTTACCATTTACTTCGATAAGTTAATCAATCAGAAAACTTGTATATCGTTTATGGTGACTAGAGAAAATGTTGTCGACCGACTCGAGCCGGCAAATGTGAAACTTTATGATTACTATCAACAGGAATTAACGATATCTAGCGTAAGAATTTATATACATATACATACAATTTATATAAATTGTTAAGTGTAATAATTGTTAAATATATATAACAGATTGGAAAATTTCATATTATTCTCTTTAGAGCTACAGCTTTGCACCGACCTGCAGTAGTGCCACTCCGAATGAAGAAACAGAGATACCTGATCCAGTGCCAGTAGAAGTAGAGCAACTGGACAAGGATGCCACGAAGACCGCGAAAAAAGATGAGAGAATCGAAAAAGCAGCCGAAATTCCGGATGCTCAAAATGGAACTGTAGAACAAATAGGTAATTTGTATCCGAATAATATAATAATAACAAAAATAATGTAATACAATTTTTTAGATAAATTATTTCTATGATTCTGTCTTACAGTACCGCGAGCGGAAATTGGAAGCGGTCAAACACCGGATGAACCGGATATCAATTTGAATCCCGTGTTCGATAGACTCGGACCTCCTAATGTGGATCTTGAAGATATGGAGGCGTCATTTTCGGCTTTCAATGGACAGAACCAAGATCCCTTTCCGGCAAATTTCGATGGAAACCCGCTCTTCGTCGTGGTCGATCACGAATTAGCGACTCCTGATGGCGTCGAAGGACCCGTATCAGTTTCCGTGAAACCCGATATAAATTTTGACGGCGACCAACTGTCGAATGTAACTAATCAATCCGCTGAGAGAATAGACACGGATTCGAGCAACACGCAATTGCAAACATCGTGTACGTAAATCTAAAACATTAATTCAATATGAGGAAATTGATGAAATTGAAAACTAAAACTGAAACAATGGATGTTTAGATTAATCTTTTCTAAGAAACCACAGAAGAAGATTCATAGCTATATTCATAGTTATATTAACTCATTGTGTCAGTCCACTTTTTAAAGTGTTTTCACTCTAGAAAATTATTTCAATCTTCTTAATCATCGATTTATGAGCAAATACATAGAATAAAATACCATAGATAGATAGATAAGAAAATCAAATAATGTATTTTTTTTTTAATTTTAGCACCTCTTGCTTCGAACGAATCTTGTCCCATATGCGCTGATGAATTGCCATCGAACATCAACGAGATTTACTGCTCGTCTAGTAGCGTCGTGAAAGCGGCGATCAGACGATTACGAAAAGTGAGACTTCTATTAGATATACAACCGTTGCACGAAATTAAACGCTTGCGTTCAACGATTGAATTTATTTTGAATCCCAAATGTTCCTGTTCGCCTTTAGACAATCGTAAGTAATTAAGAATAAATAAGTAATACAATTGAGATTATACCATTGAAATTATTATATACACTATTATTATTAAAATATTATCGTACTTATTAATAATTCGAATTGTATTTTAGCTGGAACTCTAGCACTGTTGATGCACTCCGGGGACAGCGAATTTGCTACACGCTCGCATAATAGTCAACATATTCGCGTGGTCGCTTTAGATGAGCGAACTTCTATATACGGATTACAATCACACAGTGGAGTGCCAGACGAGCTAATAAACGCTCGAAAAATATGCGCTACTCGAGATAATACATCTCTTAATCTTCCTACAACCTTTGCCTTTGGTTAATCTTTGCCAGTATTTTGCCGAAAATTTAAAAGCAAAATTAATATTAAATGCATCGCATGCTAAAAATTACTACGAAAAAATTTAATCGTTTCAAGACGTATGAAAATTAAAAATGCGTGCATATTTATATTAAAATTCAAAGGAATTTACATTAAGTGAACTTGATAAAAAATCTTTCAATTTTACAATTTGACCCGTTTATTCTAGGACACATTGTATATACCTAATCCAACGGCAATTTCTTTTTACACGGGATATTCTAGAATATCTCTATATTGCTAACTTTATGTTAAGATGTGGAATATACGATAAGTTAAATTAAGAGTATTTGAAAGCGTTTTTATACAGCCAATTTTTACAGCGAGTCATTATCGTAATTCATAATTATAAATAATTAATGAGTTAAATAAACTGTAAATAAAGTACAGCGATTAATGACATAATATGGGTAATTTAATATGTCTACAAAATATTAAACTCGCATACATCTAATCTCATACCCAATTTCATCACTTTCGATCTGATTTAAATATTTCAAGATAAAAATAAAGAAATAAATATACACACATACACACACATAAAAGAGAGGTGAAAATATTTCGAATCTCGGACGAATGCGTTGCATCTTTATTTGTTTTTCTACGTTTGATCGCATTGTAATTAAATTATTGGAAATTAACAATCACCTCGATCGAGTTCTCGCTGCATTATATTAATTAAATAGTGCTTCATTACAGTGTATGTATATTTTTTATTTAATATGAGACTATAATGTGTCGATATATTGTCCATTTGACATTTAACGTTGATAAAATCGTTGATCGTCTTTATTAGTGAAGCGAAACGATATTTTAATATTCAGTCCACTCTCCATTCGAATTCTTGCAAAAAGGATAAATATTATTAAATATCAAATGGATAGATTTTCTCTGGAAGTATTATTATTTATTCACGCTGTGTATACAGTTAAATGCTTCTTGAAATAAATAAACATATATGTATATATATATATATATATATACATATATATATGTACACATATATATGTACACATATATATGTGTATATATATATATAATATATAATAACCTATTGCTCGCTATACACTATTCATCGCGCTGGTTCGCTACAATACCATTGAAAACTTAACACTATGCGAGGAATGAAAGGAGATGAATGTAATTGGCAGTAATAATCGGTATTCGCCGTATATCACGCGCTAGATGAATGATGAATGTATGATTTCGATTTGCTTGTCCAGGCAGTGTACATTAGCGACAATACGACGACGTAACGTAATGCAAAGAGATATACGTATACAAAAAAAAAAAATTTTCTAACAACTTGACGATGTCTAATATTCGATAACATTTCGGAGCGTTCACTCAGAATTAATTAGAGAGACATTTTTTCTCGTCGTCAAAAATGTAGCTTGCAAGCAACGACGATTGTGTAAGTGTAATCTTCGCGAAGGCGCGACACATATGCATATTAACATTTATCGACACTGAGAGAGAGAGATGTTGTACAGTGTATATTATTAGTATGTATATATATATATATACTACACCCGTTTCTCTCTCGTAACCGAGAAAAAGATCTCGATGGCGAAGAATACATTACTGGAGAAACGGCCATCGATTTCGACTATTAAACGCACGTCGCAGTAACCTCATGGATTCGAGAAAACATGAAAACTATAATAAAATAAACTCGCATTTCTCTTGTATAAAAGTGAAAAAAGATATGTGATATAAGAAAAAAAAGAGAGTAAGATATTATAAACTGATATGCATTGACGAGTCTCGCGTCTCGAATACACAAGCTCGATATTAAATTATGTATGATTTTCGCGAGATCGCGTAAAGATCCCAATTGCATATTAAATTACAGACTAATAATTACGATAATGGAGCAACAAGAGAGTCGTTCGTGTCAAGCAGAAAAAATAGACAACTATGAGACACAAGTTGTACTGGAGTATTGTCGTTGTATCGATATGGATCTTACGAGACACAATTCCCTAATCAAATCAGTTTCCTCTTTTTATAAATATTGATATATTATAAAAATCTCTTTACGCTGCGCATCCTTTTCATATGTTGTATGCTATATAATATAATCGTATATATAACGTTATTAAAATCTATCCGTTTAAATTATTCTTCAATTGCGCGCAATATTTCGATACGCTTTATTATACAAGAAATCATATGACGATTTAATATGGAGCCTGCGTGTTATCAGAGGGAATGAAAGACTAAATATAACTGTTATTTTAATGCATGTAATTCGAAACATGCACGGAAATGTAGACGAAGAATCGGAAAATACTGATTTCCGATGATTATTGTGATTTTTATCATGTCTTGCGAGTCAATTATATCCGAAAAAAGAATAATGTTACTCATGGAATTCATAAAACACATTACAAACTTACGCAGTGCTGTAGTATTTAATAGATTTTGGGCGCCGAACGATCGTTGATCGGGCCGCTGGTTTTCTTCAGTGGAGTGCCCCGTCTGATTTGATCCATAAGAGAATCCCTCATTTGCACTGGGTCCATGATGGGTACACGATTACCCATGATACGCCTGACGCTCGCTGATCTACTCGTCCCGTTATTTCCTTGTTGCAGAACCTGTTGTTGCTGAGCCAGTTTAGCGTTAAGCGTCTCGAGGAAACCGGGAGCCGCCGTTTTGACATTTTTGTTAGATTGCTGCTGTTGCTGCTGCTGTTCCGTAATTGACTGCTTCCTGAGAGATTTAGGACTGCCGCTAGCATTTACGGTTGCAGCGGTATTGCTGCCGCTCATCGTACCAATAAGTTTAGCGTTGAGCACCGCCATAAAACCCTGACCTACTCCGCCAGGTCCCTGTCCTTGGGTTTGATTTGCCTGTTGAGCGATCTGAGTTGGACCTCCACCAGCTGCACTGGTTGTTTGCGCGCCAACAGATCCGCGTTCTTGGGACGTTGAACGAATAGTGGAGCAGGAACGTTCCACCGATGAACGAGTTATCTGTAGCATGGTATTATGTTGGACAACATTTGGATTATTGTGCGCCTGTTGCTGCAAAGTAGCCTTCCGTAAAAGTGATGGACTGGCTGGAGTATGACGTAACTCGGTCAAAGTCCTTACTGTTTCAGAAACTGAAATGGATCTAAAAGAAGAAAACAGATTAAAAACAAGTTAAAAAGAGCCGCGATTTCAAGAATCTAGACATTTTCTTATTATCTATAGTTAATTTTTATAATTTAAATTTAAAAGTAGAAAAGGATTAACTTGAATCATTAAAATACATAATACTAAATACTTTTAAATCGAGAATTGTAAGAAAGAATTACATCGGTTCTTTTACCTTTGAGGCGTAGGACTGGCTGTGGGCGAAGAGCCTTCTAAAAGGAATGCAGGTGGTGGAGGAAGATTCTCCACTTCGTCGCAAACATTTTCACTGCGATCCTCATTAACGGACGACGTGGGAGGTGCGATGATGACGGTGGATGTGCGTCTCGTCGGTGGCGGTGGCCTGATTATCTGCTGCGCCGATCCTCTACGTGTCATTAACATAGTCGCAGCCATGCCAGGCATGTTCCACGTATTTTCGTTTTGATTATGAAGCGAATGCGAATGCGGCAAAGTATTTTGACTTCCATATCCGCTGCTAGACTCCAAACTGGACTCGGATGTTTGACTACCAGCATCTTTTTCCGGAGCTTCGGTCTACAATCGAGTAATGAATTATATAAATAAATGTAGAAAAAAGTTTATTTCTTTTAAAATATTTGTTTTTAAATGTTTTATTTATTCTCTTGTCGTTCTTGTTTCAATACCTTATCGGTGCTTGGTGTCGTTAAGGATGCCGGAGGAGGAGGCAGCGGAAGCTGCATTTCCTGAGCACGACTAGCAGCTAAGTTCGCCAACTCGTGCATATTTACATACATTGGCTGTTGGAGCTGATGGGTCGCCAATTCTACATCATAATGAAATTGTTAGATCTATCTTAACATTACATAACTTGTGTAGCAATATACGAAATGCGAACCTTTCGCCAAATGAGCCGGAAGAGGTAATTTGGGCTTCCCTCGTGGACTTCCGGGTGGTTCATTCTTCATTGGAATCGTCGGTCGTTCCAGACTAGAACATCTATTCGGTATAGGCGGACGAGTGCCGCCGTTATTTCTACGAAGTTGTACCCTAGACAATTGCTGATTCGAGGAAGAACAAGACGAGGAAGAGGAAACCGGAGAGGCAGGCTGACTGTGGCAGCAACTGTTACCATCACGATCCGGCGCTTGGAATGTATAAACGCTGAGCGCAGGTCTCTGATGGCCCTTTTCATATGCTACAATCAGTAAAAAAAGATAAGAGTGAATGACAAATCAAAATCGCATTCATGCTCGTCCATATGTATGACGCATCGTATATTTAAATATTACTTACCAGAGGAAATGGTATGTGGCCGTTCGTTCACTGCACCCGGATTTTGCCGGTTGTATTGAACGGATGTTTCCTGCAAATCAGGCCAAGTTGAAGTTGTCACGGGTCTTGTTATAGTGCAACCGGTACTTTGATTACTTAGAGAAGACACATTCGATACCTAAAAAGCACGAAATACGTGTCTTTAGGTATTGACAATATACAAAGCAACAAGATATACGAATGCATTCTCCAAAGTTAAGTTAAAAAGATTGCATAAAACTGCTGTAAGGGAGATAAGCCGATCTAGCAGCAAAAAACTAATTGCTAGGTGACGGAAATTTGTGAGATCTCGTACGTTGGGCCTCCCGCCAGTACTTTGACAAAGATTTAATTTTTTTTTTGAGCTACCGTGTTGACATTTAATAACTGTTTCGAGAAAATTGAATTTTCAGTTTTCTTTTAAACTCCGTCGAAGAAACAACTAACTTTCGGTTCATTGCTCTATAAGAAGACCCATCGTAGAATATCGCAGACTTCGCAAACATCGCTAACTTTACCTGATCTTCGGAAATCGGTTGGTTATACAATGTGTCCTGAGACGTGAAGCCAGAGTCACGGGAACTGCCACTCGTCAAATGGCGCAGTGTCACGATACCGCTGATGCTGGCGGGCCTGACACCGACTGGCTATAACGAGTACAACATCGACTACCACATACAATAAGCTGTCGCTCGGCGGGCAAACAGAGCGATCGAATCGTGCTGTAGAATCTATGTGAAAGATACTACTAGGTGCATTGCAGCTCTGCATTGCATTAATAGTGTTACCATGTCATGCAATATATAAAAAGACACCTAATAAATCAATCCACGGAATAATGAAGTGAAGAGAGAGAAAGAAATATTGAAAAGAAGAACTAATTACCAACGCGTAATTACCTGAGAAAGCGATCTGTGCCATGGATGTCCGGACGGGCTCGGATGACTTTTACAAGATCCACTACTGCTACTAGTTAGAGAACTGATCGAACACATAGAGCTCTTCCTCGATCCGAGAGATAACGACGGACTCGACGGCGGCGTAGCCAACGACCATTGAGTAACGTCGCAACCTTTTATGTCCGTTATTACCTGCTCGGATGCAGGCGGTAAATGATGCGGTGATGCGGCATGTCTTTGCAATTGATCGGACACCTCTTGCAAATGCGTCAATTCCATTAACATCGCTATCTCCTCATCCTAAAGTGATTATGCATGTATGTATATTATGTATTATCAACATATGTCAATATGAACATAAATGCATGTAGCTATCTACTAACCAGTACAGGTTTCAGGAATCGAGCAAGGAGACAAAATCTGCCTCTCTCCTCGAGAAGGGCAGCACGGACGGCTTTTCGTTCCGTTTCTTCTAAACTCAGTCTTTTCTCCTGGACAACCGCCGCCGACGATTCCAGCATCCTATTGAGTTCTACATCGCTGGAACACGTCCCGTGACTTTGAGGTTGTCCTTGAATGTGTAGGTGAACTTGACCTTTTCGTGCTTTTTTCTTTTGCAGACGTAGAGTATCGGTAGAACGTTTCTTTAACTCCGCTCTTGCTTTTTTGAATTCTAAAAGCAAAAGTATGGATCGTAAGAGAAAAATTATACTTTTTTATGAAAACATAACTTATTATGATATTGTAATGATGTTAACCTTTGGCATGTTCTTTGTCTAAATTGATCAAAGATTTTTTCCAATCTTCCAATTTCTCTTGTAAAGGCAGCACCAAGCAGTCCATAATAGCGCTTAAAAAAAAGTTATTTATATATGAGTACTGTAACAAATAATGTTAAACAACTAACAAATATATGCTTGTGGAGGCACAATTAAAAAGATTTTAACATACCTAGTAAATGACTTCATACGGGTTTCTACCGCTTTATGTCTTAAACATATTCTTGTCAGTGCTGTTCCAATTTCCTTAGTTGCACCTTAATTAAAACAGAGACAATGTTTTAATTTTTTAATTTTAATTTGTTAACTTAACGCAAATGACTTTAATACACAATATAATCCTTTTATTACAATTTAATGAAAACATACCTCTGGCATTAGTCGCAGCATCTGCTATCTTCTGAAAAGTCTCAAGATATGCAGAAATAGCCAAGAGAGCAGCTCTGTAATGATATGTATCATATATTAAAATCTCAAAGACATTTAAAATATATGTATAATACGTAAAAAAATACAACAATATAAAGATACAGGAAGTATAAGATAAGAAAGATACATAAGTTGTGAAACATATTATATACAAATATATTCACCTCAAACTTGCATGTAACTTTGTAGCTTTTGAAATCAAGTCTTCCCAAAGTGGTGCTCCATTCTATAAAAAAAAGAAAAAAATATGACATATTTTATTAGAAAGTTAAAAATTCCATGGATGAAACATTGATATTATTTCAACATTAGTTTATACAGAATTAGTCAAAGAGTAATTTAAACTGTATTAGTAATAGATAATATAATCATATACGCCCATATGTTATATCAGTACTAGTTTATGAAATTTTATTAATATATGAAAAATAACTCATAGACATAAAATATAGCAAATACTTTTCCTCTTATTCATTACAAAATAAATATATTATAGAATAAAAAAAGATATATAGAATTACAAAGATATAGCTATACAGAGATATAGAGATACAGGAAGTATAAGATAAGAAAGATACATATATAAAGATACAGGAAGTATAAGATAAGAAAGAAACATATACAGTGCTTAAAATTAAAGCCTTTGCTTCCAAAAAAAAACTATAGAAGAAACTATGAAAAAATATAAAGAATGAAAATTTTCAATTGTAGATTGGATTATTATTATATATCTTGACGACAATGATATTTATAAGCATTTATAAGCATGATTATTTATGCAAAAGCAATTAAAGATTAGAAAAAATGCACTTAATAAAATTAATTATTCAAGGCAATGTTACTTCTCTTTATGTTTAAAAAAAAACATTTTTAATCCCCTATTGAAAAAAATTTGTTTGATTTTATTATAAATAATTCATATATGTCTGCAACATCACATATCTGCAGTTCATATAGTGCAGACATATGAATTATTTATAATAAAATCAAACAAATATTTTTGCAATGTTAAATTGTTGATATGTCAATTGATTCCAAATGTTAAAGATATCATTCTTTCCAGATATAAAGGATCTTGTACACGATACATAGCTAATGTAAACTACAAAAGAGAGGGTGAGGAAAGAGAAATCTCCAACAATAAAAAAAAGCATATAGAAAATTCCAAACGTAACAACGTAAAAGGATATCGAAAAGAATATTCAAAAAAGCACGAGAGAGGAGATTGAAAAAAGTCTCAGGATAATGCAAAAAGTCCGACCGTGAAGGGGGCAGGTTTTCTCGAGAGAGAAAGAGAGACGCAAACATTGACGGAACGTGAAACTCGAAATAATCGGTCGGGCCCAACAAGCGGAACGCTTATCCCCTTACCTTCATGTCGGTGACGATCTGCTGGAACAAACTGCCCAACGCGCTGCACTCTCTCTCTATCGTCGCGTCCATCTTTTTTGTATTGTTTGGACTGGCCTAAATCCGTGAACGGACGCCTCCCGGGGCGAATGATCTCGCAGCAAGCGCGACGAGTTCACTTTGCGTCATCGACGCGAACGTTGGCGGAAACGATGCACCGCCGCCAGCGAGGACGGACGATGTAACTTGTCATCTCTCGGTTAGGTCGAGAGGGGGGGAAAGAGGGCGAAGAGGACGGCGGCGACGAGGAAAGAGGCGGATCGCGGACGCGTCCACGAAAAACGACGGCGAACTCGTCGCTAGAGTAGACCTTACCAGACCTCGGAGCGCGAGGAAGCGAATGAACCGCGTCGACGACGTCGTTGACGCGACTGCGACTGCGAACAACGCGCGGCCCGAGCGTATCTTCTGTGTACACACGCACGTAAACACAACACGACGACGACGGGCGGACGTTGTACGCGCGATAGTGATCGAGTTCGCTCCGCGCGCGGATCGTTGCCCCTGCGTGGTGACCTCGTTCTAGAAATCGGGATCGATGTTATTCAGTATGCGTCTAATCGTTATCCCGAAGGGAAAAGTGAGAGGGAAAGGGAAAAGGGGGGAAAAGAAAGAGAGAGGAAGGGGTGAGGAAGGAGAGGGGGGAGAGAGAGAGAGAGAGAGAGATAGGACAACGATGTGCAACACAATGAGACTCCGATTGGTGCAGAATGGCATAAACGTAGCGTGAATCGTACATATATGTAGAAGGCTACGTCGGAAATTTCTTCATTTCCGGGTTCGAGTTGGACGTATCGTGTCTAGATGTTATTTATATATAATGACTGTTGGTTCTGGAAAAAAATTGACGAGGTGAAAGGAGATTATCTACGACTTTTTTTAATTTTGTATCTCGTCTTAATGAATCTGACAGTCGTCAAATTACTCATAAAAACAGTCTATTCGAATTAGTCATGATATACAGGGTGTCCTATAGTTATCTCCGTCATCTTTCAAAGACAGATTCCTGGGATCATTTAAAGACGATTTTTCTTCAGCGAAAATGTCAATGAAGGCCATCATTTTTTGCGTGTTCCTGATTTTTGTTATCGTATATCTTTGCAATTAAGTCTTAAATTAAAACTTAACTAAAGTAAACTCTATTTAAAATTAATCGAAGAATATGGTTTTGTTAATATTTTATTTCTACAAAGTTTACGAAAAATCCCTTATTTCCAATCACTTATTCGAAAATTATTAGTGCCTCGATTTTTGTTGACGAAAAATCGTCTTCAGATAATCTGTCTTTGAAAGATGACGGAAGATAACTGAGACACCCTGTATATGATGTGTTCGACTCGAAAATGTTACAAATGAATGCCTGACGTCTTCCTAAAAATTCATCTATTTATTCTTTATTTTATCTGTGTACGCTCATTATCAATAATAATAATAATAAATAATAGCAGATAAAATATAAACTATAGTTTTACCGCGAATGCAGTGTAAATCTTCCTAAAGTGTTGTTTACAATATGACATTTCAGACGCATTGATTGGATGCCGGATAGAAAGTTTCTGGTATCCCTCAAATCGTATCAATCAAAATCGTTTGACAAATAATATTAGATTACACTCCGAAATGTCGTCTCTGAGAAAATTTTATTCGACGGCAATTTCGAAATTTTTTCGAACATTTTCGATTGGGTTCGATCAAATAAAATTTTCCTCGGAAAAGAAGATTTTAACATGATTAAAATATAGATAAAATATAGAATTAGATTTATCCTTTTCAACTAAATTGGAATAGAATATATCTATATAATAGATATCTAAAAATTCGGAAGAAGAAAAAGGAAAAACCAGAAGTGCAAGAAGTGAGCTAAAAAGAATAAACTTATCTCAATAAAGAATAAATAAAAATTGCGACAAACCCCAAACGCTCGAACACAATCTGACGATTCGATAACTTCCGCACTACACTTACAACTGCACTTTCCCGTGCAGTGCGCTAAAATAAAATAGATAGGATCTCATATCAATACACGTCCGAAAGAAAAGGTTACGATTATAAGGTGTAGCTAAAAGAGACGAATCAATTCTCCGAGTATCTATGGAAAGATAGATCAAAACCCTGGGCAGAGAAAGATCAAATCCGATCAGCTGATCATCATCGAACATGGACGCGCTACGACGGGCGTGCAGATTTTTCGACAAAAGAATTCTAATTCCTCTGCATCCGAGTGTATCTTTCAGGACGTGCCACACTTCAATGGTCCAAGCGAGACAACAACAACAACAACAAGCGGTGGAAAACATCAGCGACCAATCGCGCGGTGACAGGAAACCAATCGACGAGGCGACCATCAGGAGGCTCGAGAGGCTGGCGCTGGTCGGCTTCGAGTTCGAGCAGAGTAAGCGGATCCTGGAGGAGGCGATAGCCTTCACCGAGCAGCTGCGAACAGCGCACATCGACGAGACGGTGCGTCCGATGTACAGCACCCTGGAGAACGATCATATTCGTCTGCGGGACGACGTGGTGCGAGACAACGTTGATCGGCGCGAGATACTGAGGAACGCCGCGGTGCTGGAGGAGGAGTACTTCGTCGCACCTCTGGTGACGAAGAGATCCGAGTCCGGACGATGAGCCTGGAAGCTGTACTGAGGGCCGTCAGCCCGCATTTTCTCAATCTGTCGGAGCGGGTCTTCGCGTACGGTCCTCAGGGCAAGCTGCTGTTCAGGAACCTCGAGGAGCACTGGTTCGCTCAATGCGTCACGATGTCGCGTCATAACGTGTTCCCCTGCGACTCGATTGCGGACACGTTGCAGCTGTTGCGGAGCAATTCGATGGACGACTCGCTGCCGTTCGCGCTTGCCACGCTTGCCACGATGTCGAAGAACACGTGGAACGAATCCCTGTTGTCGGCTAAAATATCAACCCACAGGATCGCCAAGATCAACGTGATCGTCGACGCGTCCGAATCGAAGAGTCTGCTGCACAAGAAGCAACGTGAGCGAAAGGTTTGGTGGCGCAAGCTGGCCCAGTACCCCTCGAGATTCGTCCTGGCTGAGCCGAGAAAGACGAGGAATCTTGATGTGACGGAGATAGAGGCACAGTTCCCCTTTGGAAATATCACTGTAGAAACAATTACTTATTATCCTGGCATACGAAAGTTATATCCTCAGGTAAAGTTTTAATGAGATGTCTTGAAGGAGAGAGAGAGAAAATAATTGTTTAAATGAATATTTATTTACAGACTGAAAATAAGGATAATGCTGCAGATGTGCATATGATTGAGCATGTAGCTTCCTTGGATTGGGGTTGTCTGGCATTACTCTGCGATAGTCACATGTTGGATCAATCAACTAGCGCGTATATTCATCCTAAGTTATCTCCGTATAAAACTACGTTCCACATAGCAAAACAAGACAATGAAACTGATATAGAAGACTTAAATCGCTTTGTGCTATACTTAAACAATATGCTTAGGGCGAAGGGGATATCTACTATATTAACTAATACAGAACGAATCGTGGAAATGTGCCTAATACCGTTCGTCGTATCAGTGGATAGGACTAGTCTTAAGAATGGCATTGTTCATGTAAAAAATTGCTCTACAACACTTAAAGAAGCGATTCACATTTCCGACTTGGTAAAGTATATTACTCTACGTTCTTGAATCGCCGAAATGGCACAATCCTAGGTTTTCCGATCAAAATTTACGAGACATGTATTATGTATTGTCATGTATAATTATATTTAATTATTAACTATATTTATTAATGAAAATTACACAACAATATAAACTGTAAATATTGATGAAAGTTCTCATTTTATACAATTTTTTTATCCCCAATTATCTCGTCAAATTCCTAAATTCATAAAATAAACAATTATTCTGATTCTATAATTATGTGTATGCTGCTTGAAATAAAGTACGAAAGAATAGTAGAGGCAATTTAGATCTTGTCCTGGAAAGGATATACAGCAAGCGGCGCTACACGAGAGGATGATAGATGAGGGAAGGAAGAGAATGTTTGATAAGAGGGAAGATGCTGCGAAGAGATATTCCACACTTGGCGGAAACATGCACTGTGTGTGCGTTCCACGAGCCTCCCAGGATTGCCCGGATTTATCTCGGATTGGCGATACCGAAGACAGGCAGTCAAACTTTTCTCCGATGCAAGAGGATAATACTCTTAACTGAAGCTAAGCAGGTAGTTGTAGCTTCTTGCCCTTCAGTACTTTGGTAATGTAGAGGTAGAAAAAGTCACAATACAGAACTGTCTGTACCAATCCTGCGACTATGGCGATCAAGTCGTAATGATCCTCGGCGTAATAACGGTAGACCCAGTTGAATAGATACAAGCCTCTATAAGATCCCAATGCGAATAAATAATGACTGGTGATGCTTTCAGCTTCGCCTGTTTTCGACACCAGAAACAATTGCGGTAATATCGCCACTGATTCTAGATAAATGCTGAATGTCCACAGGACCTCTACGAAAGACAGCTCGTGATTGATCAGCAACGCTAGTACAAGCGCGGGTAAAACCAAGAATTCGATCCTGCAACAAAAACATCATCTCTATGCGCACATATCATGTATATAAACATAGACAAAATAACTAGATATCGATGGAAGAGTGAACTTACCTGAACGTGTCGTGATTATGATCATACGTTGCTTTGAACTTGATGTACATCAAGAAAACCGTGGCGAAGGACGCGACGATGAAAATTATCTTCATGAATGTATTATATGCTGATATGAATGTGGTGAACAGGTCTAGGTACCGGGTGGTGTAAACAATCGCGAAGAGAATCTGCGACTTGCCGCTGATACCTGCGAAAAAGCGTCGATGATCGCAGTCAGCTGAGAGGATGATCGCGTACAATCTAGCGTAGTCATTTGACTAAATCACTCGCGTCTCTCTAATAAAAGAGCGACATCGCGACTCACCGGCACAACTTCGCGTCTTCCATATCTTGAGGAGGAGTATGATAATGGCCAGGAGATGCGACAGATCGCCCAGCAACCTGAATATATTCATGTCTGCGTTTGCGGGAACGGAATTTTAACGTGAAAACACGGAAGCCAGCTCGTTTAGCTCGCTTCCAAGCGGCACACAAATATGACGTGGCTCCGGCTGCGGCTGAAGCAGATGGCCGACCCACCGAGTGGCTCCTGGTGGCTCCGCGAATTAACATCTGATGTCCAGTAAGATCGTGGAATACGTGACAGATAATCGGCGACAAGGTCAGAAATTTTTATCAAGAAATTGCGAGGGAAAGCGAAAAGAACGAATATATCGTGATTGGATATGCCATGTTGTTATTTCCGAAAGGAAATAAGAATACACCAATCAAAATGAAATCCTAGGGACATCAGATCGTAAGATGCGATATGCTAGGAAATAATGCGTCATTGGCTGCGTTCAGCAGAAAAAGCTGCTTTGCAACTGTTGTAAAATTCGTGAGCCTAAAGGTCATTCTACAATAGAGTCGTAAAGTCGTAAGTCGTAAGAAATTGAATCACAGTTGATTATTCTCCTGAACTTCAACTGGGATTGGTCAATTTCTTACGATTTACGACTTTACGACTCTATTGTAGAATGACCTTAATTGATGTATGCTCTTAATTTTGACTGGATTTAAGAGCATACATCAATCAGATTCACGAATTTTACAACTGTTGCAAAGCAGCATTGGCCGCATTCAGCAGACTCAACAGTTGGGCAACGTTACTAGATTTTCCGATGTAATTCAACGCTGAGGTCGGACCTAAAAGTAGAAACCAATCATATTCGATTGCTACTTAGCGGTTGAGTCCGCTGAATGCGGCCATTTTCTGCTGAACGCAGCCATTGGTAACCAATAGCCACATTCAGCAGTTGAACAACATTACTAGATTTTCCGATGTAATTCCACGTTGATTGGTCGGATCTGAAAGTAGGAACCAATCACGTTCGAGTGCTACTTAGTGGTTGAACCGGCTGAATGCAACCAAGAGTCGACAGGATTCGATTGCCCACGTCACCAATTGGCCAATTCAAAATAGGACTCTCTGATTGGTTAATCGTTGTTGGTTACCTTAGGCACAGGTCGATATGATTGGCTATGGTCAATCAGGACATGGGCAAACGGGACGCTCCTTCAAGAGTCGGTTAGTTCATGACTGAACGATAAAGAGGGATGACGTCTGTCTCCAACGGCAGAAAACGTTGGAGTCGCGACGCAGAAGGCGTCCGGAGAAGCTGCTGCAAATTATTGTGGCAAAATGGCTACGTCCGATTCCAAGGCTCCTTTGCGGACAGTGAAACGCGTGCAATTTGGCATTCTTTCACCGGATGAGATAGTAAGTGGATTATACGTGGCTCGTGGCACTGGAAATGCGAATTTTTATGAAGGACATATCTTTATCGTGACAATCCAAAATTCCCCTTCTCTGCAACCTTATGCAATGCAAATTATACGGTTGTCACTGTTTTTTGCAGGATTAAAATATAAATACGAAACTGATATCATTCTGTGTATTAACTATTATTTTTGGAGTATTATAGCAAATATAGCATATTGAAGGATATAATAAAGAAATTGTAAAATTGTTGAAAAAATATTGGGGAAGGAGAAGGATGTGTAAATATTGAAAATGAATTGATTCAGCAATATGTTATTGCTACATTTATTCTACTGTTAGCTTTGTGATTAACGATTGAAATAATAAAAGATATATATCTTTTAAAATAAGATAAAATTTCCTCAAACCATCCAATACTATGTAAACATGCAATTTGTAATATAAATATATATATATATATATATATATATATATATATCCAAGATGATTCCATTTGACAAAATAATTTAACTTTATATGTAATTGAATTACCTTTAAATAAAAGAATATGTATGAAAGAGGAAAAAGAATATTAAATTTATTATTTGCATTATGTGAAATGTATGTTGAATTGTTTAAATTATTAAAAATCACTTTTTAATAAACATTTATCAATGTTTAAATATCTTTTATGTGTGTAGCTATTAAAAACAAAAACATTGCAGTAAATCATCCCATACTGCGCAATCAAGTCAAATTTAGATATTTTTAGTTTAAATTTAAATTCTATCTTAAAACATTATGTTTTTGTATTGTACAGCGTCGTATGTCAGTCACAGATGGCGGCATACGATTTCCAGAAACTATGGAAGGTGGCCGCCCTAAATTGGGTGGTCTCATGGATCCTAGACAAGGCGTCATTGACAGAAATTCTAGATGTCAGACATGTGCCGGTAATATGACAGAGTGTCCTGGTCATTTTGGTCATATAGATCTCGCAAAACCAGTATTTCATGTAGGATTTATTACAAAGACTATAAAGATATTGAGATGCGTGTGTTTCTACTGCTCCAAACTACTTGTCAGTCCTGTAAGTAATTAATATAAGGTCTATCTTTGAGTAATATTTACTTTACCTTACTTTGAGTTACTTTCATAAAATCTAGATATTAATTTTATTAAATTGATTTATTTCTTTTCTACCTTAACAACATATAACTTTTTAGTTTTTTTATTCAATACTCTTTTTATAGTAATAAATAATATCTAACATTTCCTGGAAGAAATTGATAATAAATAGAAATAAGATTGTCGTATCTTAAGCTACGATCTTTAAATGATAAAAAAAAATCTTTGTTTTTTTTATCGATGCTACTTTCTCTTTCTTGTTTGCAGCATAATCCAAAAATCAAAGAAATTGTCATGAAAACCAAGGGACAACCACGGAAACGACTTGCTTTTGTTTACGATTTATGTAAAAGCAAGAGCATTTGCGAAGGCGGAGATGAAATGGACATTAACAAAGAGAACGTGGAAAATCAACCACAAATGGATAGAAAACCTGGTCACGGTGGTTGCGGTAGATATCAACCTAATCTCAGACGATCCGGTTTAGATGTCACCGCGGAATGGAAGCACGTAAATGAAGATTCGCAAGAAAAGAAGATGGTACTCTCAGCTGAGAGAGCGTGGGAAATTTTGAAACACATCAAAGACGAAGAGTCTTTCATCTTAGGTATGGATCCGAAATTTGCTCGACCAGATTGGATGATAGTTACAGTACTACCAGTACCACCTTTATCCGTCAGACCTGCGGTTATTATGTACGGTTCCGCCAAGAACCAGGACGATCTGACGCACAAACTGGCGGATATCATTAAATCGAACAACGAGCTATTACGAAATGAACAGTCGGGCGCAGCGGCACACGTGATCCTGGAGAACATAAAGATGCTACAATTTCACGTGGCGACACTCGTTGACAACGACATGCCTGGCATGCCTCGAGCGATGCAAAAGTCAGGCAAACCGCTCAAAGCAATCAAAGCTCGTCTGAAGGGAAAAGAAGGCAGAATTCGAGGAAACTTGATGGGTAAGCGTGTGGATTTTTCCGCACGTACCGTCATCACGCCCGATCCCAACTTGCGCATCGATCAAGTTGGCGTGCCGCGCAGTATAGCGCAAAATTTGACGTTCCCCGAAATCGTGACGCCATTCAATATCGATAAGATGCAAGTGTTAGTTAGACGTGGCAATTCGCAGTATCCCGGCGCGAAGTACATAGTTCGCGACAATGGAGAAAGAATCGATCTGCGTTTTCACCCCAAATCTTCAGATTTGCACCTGCAATGTGGCTATCGAGTAGAGCGACATATCCGCGACGGTGATCTCGTTATCTTTAATCGTCAACCGACTTTGCATAAAATGTCAATGATGGGTCATCGCGTCAAAGTGCTGCCGTGGAGTACGTTCCGCATGAATCTGAGCTGCACATCGCCGTACAACGCGGATTTTGACGGTGACGAGATGAATTTGCACGTGCCACAATCGATGGAAACTCGCGCGGAGGTTGAGAACATTCATGTAACGCCGCGACAAATCATTACGCCGCAGGCGAACAAGCCAGTCATGGGTATCGTGCAGGATACCTTGACGGCAGTTAGAAAGATGACGAAGCGCGACGTGTTCATCGAGAAGGAACAAATGATGAATCTGCTCATGTTTCTGCCTAGTTGGGATGGCAAAATGCCGCAACCGTGTATCCTGAAACCGAAACCATTGTGGACCGGCAAGCAATTGTTCTCCCTCATCATTCCGGGAAACGTTAATATGATACGAACACACAGCACACATCCCGACGAGGAAGACGATGGTCCGTACAAATGGATATCACCGGGTGATACAAAAGTAATGGTGGAACATGGGGAGCTGGTAATGGGTATCCTCTGTAAAAAGACTCTGGGTACGTCCGCCGGTTCTTTGCTTCACATCTGTATGCTTGAGCTGGGCCACGACGTATGCGGACGTTTCTACGGCAACATTCAGACCGTCATCAATAACTGGTTGTTGCTGGAGGGTCATTCGATTGGTATCGGCGATACTATTGCCGATCCGCAGACATATTTGGAGATTCAGAAGGCAATTAAAAAGGCCAAAGAGGACGTGATAGAAGTAATTCAGAAAGCACACAATATGGAATTGGAACCCACACCTGGCAACACGTTACGTCAGACTTTCGAAAATCAGGTCAACAGAATTTTAAACGACGCTCGAGACAAGACTGGAGGTTCCGCCAAGAAATCTCTAACGGAATATAACAACTTGAAGGCTATGGTAGTATCTGGCTCGAAGGGTTCCAACATCAACATTTCTCAGGTTATCGCTTGTGTAGGTCAGCAAAACGTTGAGGGTAAACGAATACCTTTCGGTTTCCGCAAACGAACGCTCCCGCATTTCATCAAGGACGACTACGGACCCGAGTCTCGCGGTTTTGTCGAGAACTCGTATCTTGCCGGACTCACGCCGTCAGAATTCTATTTCCACGCTATGGGTGGTCGTGAGGGTCTTATCGATACCGCCGTGAAAACGGCCGAGACCGGTTACATCCAGCGTCGTTTGATAAAGGCTATGGAGTCGGTAATGGTGCATTACGACGGTACCGTGCGTAATTCGGTCGGTCAATTGATCCAATTGCGTTACGGAGAGGACGGTCTCTGTGGTGAGACCGTCGAGTTCCAAAATCTGCCCACCATTAAGGTGAGCAACAAAGCCTTCGAGAAGAAATTCAAATTCGATCCGACCAACGAGCGATACTTACGACGTATATTCAACGAGGATATTGTACGAGAGATGATGGGCTCTGGCGAGGTAATCTCCGAGCTAGAAAGAGAGTGGGAACAACTGAACAAGGACCGCGCTGTGCTACGGGAGATCTTCCCAAGCGGCGAATCCAAGGTTGTATTGCCTTGCAATCTACAGAGAATGATTTGGAATGTGCAAAAAATATTTCACATCAATAAGCGAGCACCGACCGATCTTAGTCCCATGAGGGTGATTCAAGGCGTAAAGGATCTTCTGGATAAATGTATCATTGTTGCCGGGGATGACAGACTTAGCAAACAAGCAAACGAAAACGCGACGTTACTATTTCAATGCTTGGTGAGGTCAACTCTATGTACGAAATGCGTCTCTGAGGAATTCAGACTGTCCAGTGAAGCCTTCGAGTGGCTGATTGGAGAAATTGAAACTAGATTCCAACAGGCTCAAGTATCGCCGGGTGAAATGGTGGGCGCGTTAGCGGCGCAGTCTCTCGGCGAACCTGCCACTCAGGTAATAAAAATATTTTTTATTATTTATTCAATATATAAAATTAAATTTAATAATTTTATTATGACTTTTCTAATTTTATTTAAATGTAAAATATTAGATTATGTTCAAGAATATAAAAGTTTTAATAAGATCAGCTAATTTAATTTATTCAATAATAAAATCAATGCCACAAATCATCAATATCACAAATATTTATGAAATTATATTTATTTCTTATAAAGTTAGATTTTTGATTATTTTAATTATAAAAGTTCTTTTTTATTCAATAATAAAGATATTCATTAATAAATTTTATAAATTTTGAGATATATTTGATACATACATACATATATATATATATATATATATATATATATATATATATATATTGGTTTTGTATACATACACTCTTTATTTTTACTTTATTTTAGAATTTTAAATTTACCAAAATCCGATAAAAATCATTAAAGACGAATCTGATAGAAAATCCGATAGAAATCATTAAAGACGAATTAGTTTTTGACTTTATTGAATATTCTAGAAGACTTTATTCTATTCTAGAAGATTTATACTTATTATAATTTTTTTTAGCAGAAAATGAGATAATTATTTTTTTGAGATTATTAGAATTATTTTATTTAAATATATTGATTCATTTCTTTATTATAATTTTAATTAATGTGATATATTCAATAATTATTGTAATACGAGCTTTATTAGCTTGCATATGCTATGATGAGTTAATATATTTATATTGGAAAATTACTTGTATTTCTAAGATGACACTGAATACCTTCCACTTCGCTGGTGTATCATCAAAAAACGTCACCCTCGGTGTGCCGAGATTGAAGGAGATCATCAACATCAGTAAAAAACCGAAAGCGCCGTCTCTCACTGTGTTCTTGACGGGCGCGGCCGCACGAGACGCCGAGAAGGCGAAAAATGTGCTCTGCCGATTGGAACACACGACGCTGAAGAAAGTGACAGCCAACACAGCGATATACTACGATCCAGATCCGCAAAACACAGTGATCGCGGAGGATCAAGAATTCGTCAATGTATACTACGAAATGCCCGATTTCGATCCTACCAAAATATCGCCATGGTTGCTGCGTATCGAATTGGACAGGAAGCGAATGACCGACAAGAAGTTGACAATGGAACAAATCGCGGAGAAAATCAACGCCGGCTTTGGTGACGATTTGAACTGCATTTTCAATGACGATAATGCCGAGAAGCTGGTGCTGCGGATCCGAATAATGAACAGCGACGACAACAAATTCCAAGACACGGAGGAAGAAACTGTGGACAAGATGGAAGATGATATGTTCCTGCGATGCATTGAGGCTAACATGCTTAGCGACATGACTTTACAGGTACATTTGTAATCAATTTGATACGCTTTGTTATAGATTATTTAGCATCCTTGTGTTTAATCGCCATTTGATTAACTAGTTAGATAAGAAAACACAGGATTTCATAAGTATTTAATATTCTAGGGTATCGAAGCTATTGGCAAGGTTTATATGCATTTACCGCAAACGGACTCTAAGAAACGTATCGTTATTACGGAAACAGGCGAATTCAAGGCTATCGCGGAATGGCTCTTGGAAACTGACGGAACGAGTTTGATGAAAGTATTGAGCGAAAGAGATGTAGATCCGGTACGAACGTTCAGCAACGATATCTGCGAAATCTTTCAAGTTCTTGGTATCGAGGCCGTACGAAAATCGGTGGAAAAGGAGATGAATGCAGTGTTGCAGTTCTATGGTCTTTATGTCAACTATCGACATCTCGCTTTACTTTGTGATGTTATGACGGCGAAGGGTCATCTTATGGCGATAACACGTCACGGAATCAATAGACAAGATACCGGCGCTCTCATGAGGTACATTTCACATTCCGAAACTTTGAAAAATTCTTATGTGTAAAATATTTTTTTCTCTTATGTAAAGTATTTTTTCTTCTTATGTGTAAAGTATTTTTTCTCTAAAGGATAGGATGAAAAATTAATAAGAAAATAATTAATTATTTCAGATGCTCTTTTGAAGAAACTGTTGACGTATTACTGGACGCCGCATCTCATGCGGAGGTAGATCCAATGCGAGGAGTATCCGAAAATATTATAATGGGACAACTTCCGCGCATTGGAACAGGTAATACGAAACATTAGTACAAACAAGTGCAACTTTTCATCATTAATTTGTATTCAATCCTTCTTGTATGAAAAATGTGATAAAACCCGAATTTTCAATGATAAAAAGAAAAATAGTGAGATATAAAAAAATATAATATAAAAAAATATAATATTATGTAATTGTAATGTAAATTCAAGATATAATGCTTCTATGTTAATAATTATTTACTATATTTTCCATATAATAGCGATATTATGATATTTATCGTGGTCTTATGTCATCATTTAGGATGCTTTGACTTATTATTGGATGCTGAGAAATGCAAATCTGGCATCGAAATTCCGATGGCAGTTGGCGCAGGTATGGGAACAGCGGGAATGTTCTTCGGCAGTGTAACCGGTATATCCAATAGTATGAGTCCCCAGATGACTCCTTGGATGGGAGCTACTCCTGGTTACGGTGCATCAAGTATGTCTCCGGGTAAGTATAATTTTTATATTATTTTTAAAGACATTTTATATGTTATAAAGTTTACAACACTTATTTTTAAATCCAAATTTTTAAATTTAATTATTTAAGAAATATAATTTTTTCAATTAATTGATTATCCTAAATATTGAATACTTAATCCCATAGATTAAGGTAAACGAAAATAATAATAAAGACTTTTTGATTTTATTAGAAAATATATTTATAATAAAATAAAAGGAATGAGTAGAGATTTTAATATCAAAAATTGCAAAAATAAATTGAATTATGAAAAATATTGAACAAGTGAACGAATGTAATCGACTTCAAAGTTTCTACTTATAAAGACGATATCTTTAGAAAGAGATTAGAGAAAAAAACAGAAAATTTAGATAATAACAGATAAATTAATTGTACTTGAAAAACAAGATAAAGAAGAAAAAGAAATAGAAATAATACGTTAGAATTATCAAATAACAGTAAAGATAAATGAATATCTTTATTTATTTATGATATATTGCGTCTTTATTTTCATGAAAAATCAATTTTTATTAATATTAATTTTATTTCTAAACAACCGAAAGTTGCGAATTTCAAAAGACAAATTTTCAAGTATACATATGAAAGACAAGAAGAATTTGTCGATAATTTGTCAACTTTTAAAATATATGTATCGAATAATAATATTAATTAATTATTTCTTTTTTATAGCTTTGAGCAGTGGTATGACGCCAGGAGGTGCTTGCTTCTCACCATCGGGCGCATCAGATGCATCGGGATTGTCACCCGCATATTCTGCTTATTCACCGCAACCAGGAAGTCCTGGTAGTCCGGGACCGAGTATGAGTCCGTTCCCGATGTCACCAGCAGGTGCAGCTTCGCCTAGTTACTCTCCCACGTCACCAGCGTATCTGCCCACGTCTCCCAGCATGACACCATCGAGTCCGAATTACTCGCCCACAAGCCCAACATATTCACCGACTAGTCCGAACTATTCACCGACGTCACCAAGTTACTCGCCGACGAGTCCGAGCTATTCTCCAACATCGCCAAGTTATTCACCGACAAGTCCAAGTTATTCACCCACTTCACCAAGTTATTCGCCGACAAGCCCGAGTTATTCGCCCACATCGCCAAGCTATTCACCAACAAGTCCTAGTTATTCACCCACATCGCCTAGTTATTCACCGACCTCACCAAGTTACTCACCCACGAGCCCGAGCTATTCGCCTACGAGTCCAAGTTATTCACCAACGAGTCCAAGTTATTCGCCTACAAGTCCTAGTTATTCACCCACAAGTCCAAGTTACTCCCCGACTTCGCCGAGTTATTCACCTAGTTCACCTAATTACACACCTGCTTCACCTTCATATTCACCCACCTCACCGAGTTATTCACCGAGCTCGCCACAGTATTCACCAGCGAGTCCAAGTTACTCGCCCAGCAGTCCCAAGTATTCGCCAACGAGCCCGAGTTATTCACCTACCTCACCGTCGTTCGCTGGTACATCGCCACAGTACACACCGGCGAGTCCTACATATTCGCCAACCAGTCCGACTTATTCTCCCACGAGTCCGTCATACTCGCCGAGCTCGCCGCAACACACCGCGTCTGGCAGCACCCGATATTCACCCAGCAGTCCAAATTACTCACCTAGTAGCCCGACATATTCTCCCACAAGCCCACAATATTCACCGTCAAGCACTAAGTATTCGCCTACAAGTCCTACCTACACACCTACAAGTCCAAGTTATTCACCGACGAGTCCGACATATTCGCCGCCGGTACCAGGATATTCGCCTACGAGTCCTACGTACTCACCGGCATCGCCCGCTTACGAAACAGATGAATAATACTAATTATTATATTATTGTATCGTTAATTATAAAAATAAAATAATTAAGAAAGAAGAGGAATATCTGCTGATAAAAAAAATATGGTCGATAATTTTTTGCTTGTTGATTATTATACGTGCGCAAATTATGTATAATTCCTCGCTCTTGTTAGACAAAATTAAGATATTACGAAAGATGTGAATTATATTGAGAATTTTAGTCTTTTTAGTTTTAGAATTATTGATTCGTGTGTTATGTGCAAGCGAATGCATTTTAGGGACCAGAGAATTTTATAAACCAATACTGATAACTGATAAGTTAATGAAATAATGAATGGAAGCTATATTGATGCAAGAAACATGATAACATAAGAAATTGAAAATATTTAATATATATGAGTTTGCTATTTTACATTCTTTGATAGAAATACAATGTATCTAACTTCCATGATAAGCAAGCTATGCAATATTGTACACTGCGCGACAATGATCCTGTTCTATGCTCCCCTTGCCCCACGTAAGACAAGATCATTGTTAGTGTGCAGTATACATTCAATATTTGGCTTTTTACATTTAGGTATGTTCTTGATATCAATATGTCTCTCTAACAATACAAATATCAAAATTCACAATTTCGTTAAAAGCGCAAAGCAAACATCTGTCAATTGAACATATATTCTTACAATTATATTATTGTATTATAGATATTAATGTTTTATATATTTCATTATGTAATATCTGATAAAACTGATGATCAATTGCAGAATATCAGTTTTATTTTTCTAATATTAATATGTTCCTCGTAAGTGAATCCAAAGATATGTAAAACAAAAAAATTAATAGAATCATTACGATTTTACAATATCTTAACAGATTTAACATATTGATTATGCGTATTTGGAAATCCGTAAAAAGAAACGCAATACGTGTATTATTAAAATGATAAACGTAAATAATTTGTCTATAAAGAGAAATCTCTTTATTAAATAAACAAAATGAAATATACGTATATAAAAAAATTCATTGGTATCTTTATTAGATCATATTGGCAGATTATAATTTAAAAAAATTAATAATTATTAGCAAATAAAAAAAATTTTATTAATTCATCGCGTATAATGATAAGACCATAAATGTATACAATCTGTACAAATATTTGTCGCGATCAATTAATCCTTTTTAAATATATATTAGCAGATATTTTCTTTATATTCTTAACTTTGCAACATATTTTTAATTTGTAATTAAATCCAGTCAAAATTTTTTCTTCTTTCTCGCAAAATACTTCGTAATAATTTAAAAAAAACTAAATGATATTTTAAATTGCAAATTAAAAATATTTATCACAAAGTTGAGAATATAAACTATTATATATATTTAAAGAGAATCGATTTATATCTCATTTTATTATTATAATTCTTGATATAATCTTAACAAAATTATATATTGACGATTGATTTTTACAATAAAAATTTATAAGTCACATATATAGTATATTGACAGATATTGGAAGATGTTAAGTAAGGCGCTCGCAAAACTTTGTGTTTTAAGTGAACTATCATTTACTTTGCAACAGCTTGCTCAACTCGAAAGTTACATATATTGTAGGTCTTCCTAGCGGCTCTCGCACCTGGTGGTAAGCCGATCCGTACTCGATTTGGCATATCGAGTTACCATAGTGTTGCGCGCTGCGGCCTGGTAATTCTCATCACGATGAACGTATCGCAGTGACAGGCTCCGCAGTATGACCCGCGAGAATATTCCGTTGTGCTATAGGGATGCGAATTCGGGATTATCGCTATTCTTCGCCACTCTGTGCATTGTCGACATTTTCGGCGTGTTCCCGATAATCGCGTTACCGCGCTCAATCGTCCAATGTGGTGAGCTACTTTTCATAAAAAAAAAGATTACGTTGAAATTATAATTAAATTCATCGAAAAAAAGACTACAAGATATTTTACGAGAAAGGAAAAACACATCGAGCGATTCTAGTTAAAAATTACAGATATCTATTAAGTTAAGAGTTAAATATAAAAAATATAAAGAGAATAAACATTTGTATAGATTGTGTATACATTTGCAGTTATTATATGTGAAGAAATTAAATAATAAAAAATATCGAATTATATAATTATTAATTTTTATGTATGCTAGTAAAAAAATAATAAAATTATAAAAAAAATAATAAAATTATTAAAAAAATAAAAAAATTAATAAAGGAACGCCAGCACATATTTTATTAATATTCAATGTATCTTATATATTCTGATTATACAGATTATACAGATCGATAGATTGCTACAATTTTTATATGTAAAAAATATTGTAAAATTTCAACAATGTATATGTTAATAAAAAATGTATGATGTATATTAGGGCTGTATGGAATTCCTCTGGTGCTCATTGTCTTCAGTTTGCAAATTTATACGGCTATTCTTCTGGGAAAATCATGGATCATCGCGAGTACTTTGGATCCACAAATTTCACGAAAAAATCGGTATTTTCTAAAATTGTGAAATGCGTTTAAAATATGTCTAATGAACATCACAAATTTTAGATTTTTCTCTAACGAGAATACATTACAAAATGTAGATATCACATCTCGATAAAATTACAGCTACCCTCTCGCAGCTGTAACAGAATTGACAATGGGACCACGCGCACGATCCATCGTCACTCTGCTTTTAGATTTGACAGTTTTCGGTTGTGGAATTCCGAATTTGCTAGTTGGTAGGTAAATAGTAAATATCTTGCATTACAGAAGAATCTTGCACTAACAGAAGAAGCAAAATTTTTTTGTCTCGTTTTAAAATTTATTTTCCGCCATTTATATCTTCAGTATATCCTTTATGCTTTATGCAGAAATAAATAAAAATAGCATTTTTTTAGTATCATGCTTCTTTTAATAATGTATATATCCTGTTAATATAAAATATATGTTTTATTAAACGCAATTTGTCTTTCAGCTTCACAAAATCTGCATCTATTCAGCTTCAAAATATCAGGACAGCATTTCGATCTCTCTTTCTGTTATTGGCTGCTAATAGTCGGTGTTTTACTTTGCCCATTGATGTGGCTGGGCAGTCCACGAGACATGAAGTGAGATAAACTTTTTCCTGTATCATAATAATTATTGTAAATGATACTATTTTTAAATCATTTTATAGATGGGTGGCAACGTGCTCCAGTATTACGGTTACTTTAACAGCAATATTAATTTGGTGGAGTATTATAACTGACGATCGAACATCATCTTTTGCACCAGTAGTCACTTCACCAACGTGGGATAAATTTATTTCCGGGTATATGCACGTTCTGTCTTAAATATAATTATGTAAAATAATGCATATTTCGATTATATAAATGTCTATTTTTGTTTTCGCATGAAATTGAATTCAATTGATTAATTTAAAAAAAATTAACAATTCAAATGAACTTTCAGATACGGCATGCTGGCCTTTCAATTCGACGTGCATCCAACATTGATGACGATACAAGTTGATATGCGTCAGCCGCGAAACATCGATAGAGCCATATTTTTTTCTTTCTTAAGTAAAAGATGAAAAAAGAGAATATTATTTTTTCGCATTTTATCTTTGTAATTATTAAAAAAATCGTATATGGGGAAAGAAAATATTATTTTTCTCAAAGATCTTTATTTTTTCAGTATAGTTTGATATCGAACCATTATTCAGGACTATTTCCAATATCTAAATAATTTTTCTTACCCACAGTATACATCCAATTTTCGCAAAATCTGTTTGCTCTTCTTTTTTACTTTAACTCTTTCTTTTCAGCAAGCGGATCTTTATTCGCCGTTACCGTTTGCCTTGCTATCTGGAAGTACGGTAGTAATACAACGGCCAATATTCTCGAATCTGTGCCATCAGGATCAGTTGCCGACATCGCTGTCCTCTTAGCTGCTCTTCAATTATGTTTCTCCAGCGTAATCGGTTACTCGGCGCTCTTCCAGCATCTGGAGGATCACTGGAATGTGCGGAGAAGTAATAGACAAGATTAATTTGTATTGAAGAATGAATTAATAATTTACAAATAATTAATTGATTGAATAATTCCAACATTGCATTCTTGTAGCGTTTGGATGGAAACGATGCGCCATGAGATCAGCGGTGGTTTTACTTAGTGTAGCCGTGGGTGAATCGGTATCACGATTCGATATCGTTATGGCTCTCATCGGTGGATCATTAACTGGATCGTTGGTCTTCGTGTTACCTCCTCTAATATACAGCCGAGTCTTGATTTTAAAAGACAGGTCGACTCAAGCATTAACCAGCGAAGAAAAGATCTATTTGGGTTCCCGCAAGAGGCTTGACAACGAAGAGCAATGCTCGACGGATTCCAGAGCTCATTCGCGTTCGATTTATTACGGTTTTCTGAGTGCCACTAATAACCCTCGCAGGTACGTATAAAGTTGCAGACAGAATTATATTTAAATTAAAAAATTAAAATTAAAAACAAAAATAAATATGCATATTTATTTAGATATAGTTTTAATATATAATTTGAAAAAAATTCATTTTTCTAAACTCTTTTAAATTCATGCATATATAATTTATACTTCAATATTTTGATATTAAATTTTTAACAACAGCTACACGTATCTCTACTTTGATGACTTGGACGACGAAATGAATTCATGCTCGAGCGAATGTGTCGATTGCTACGAGGACAAAGGAGAGAAAAAAGATACTATTCCGATGACTACTCATCGAGAGGATCAGCCGCTTCTCATTGATGCAGCGGAGCCAACCACAAGTCGAACTACAAAATCTACAAGTGATCTGCAACAAGAGATTGCGGAAACGACTCCGAAGAAGAAAAAGTTATGGGTTCTCGAGAGGGTGATTAATTATCTCGGCTGTTTCATAGTGACGATTGGCATAGCAATCACGTTATCTTCCACATACGTCAATATCTGGAATACCATACGTTACGTGCGTTTCACGCCGCCGTGTATTATCAATGCTACTGCAAATTAAGTTTCTGTATCATAATTTAATTTTACTACATATGCAATTAATAATATACCTATATATTTTTAAACATTCATTACAATTTATCAAAAAATTATTGTACTTAAAGAAGAAATTTTCCTATTAAAAGAAAATTTTAGTTTACTTAACGATTGTATGAAAGAATACACATCATTCTTCTCACTTTTCTAATGGAAAAAAAAAAAAAAAAAAAAAAAAAAAAAAACCAATAACCAAAAATTTATTCATTTATCCCCCAAAAATCAAACTCATCTTGGCAATCATTATGCTCTCTAAGTTTTCTAAATTATATATAATGTGACAAAATATTCATATTAATTAATATTATTTCTATTAAGCATATAAATTATAATATGTGCACATACATTTTTATATTCTGCAAGCAGTTATGTACATAAGCTTTTGAACATTAAGTTTACTTAATGTGTTGAACAGTTAGTATACTTAATATGTTGCGCTGTGCAATATAACATAGATAGTAACTTTTTATTGATGTGTCCTATTTGAAAATATTGCAGGTGGCATATTGTTTGTAATAATTGTACTCAATGGCTCCTAAAAAGCAAAACACATTTGATAATACAAGTTGTCATATATACATATATGTATACTATATTATAAGATATATTATTAAACATACATCAAATTTAAGATTAAAATAAAGAAAATATTCTACTCACTCTTTGAAATACAGATGAATATAATTGATAAGTAATTTTATTTTGCCTCTTTATGACTTGTGAGGCATTTTTCATTTTTCACTGTCAGATTTTTTTTATTACTGTCTCTAAAACAAAATATTGAGAAGACCATTTCTCTCATTGCAGCTTTATAACTCTGCTCTTACATTTTAATCGAGATATAAACCTGTTAGTAGTAGTCATATTTTTTAGTTTAGCTATCATAGTCTCTAATGAAATTTTGTTTACAGCAATTGAAATTCATTAACTAATTGGTCTTTCTTCTCTCCTCATAATTGGAAAGTTCCTTTTTCAAAGTGGAAATTCTTTCAATTCATTCAATTTTATCAGAACCTGCTTACATTCTTTCTCTTGATGCAAATGTTCCTGTTCTGAGATAAAGCATATAAAAACGAGCGAAAGTAAAAACAATCAAATAAAATAATATACTTTGTTTCTTTTGTTGCTTTCTTTTTTCATAATATAAAATTTCAACTTGGATTTATTTTTAGTAACATTTTTCTAATTTTCTGACAAACTTATCTGCAATTATTTAAGTGCAAATTATTTGTTTTATTCCGACAATTTTTCCACACATCTTCTTTTTTCCTTTTTTGTAACAGATATTTCTTTCTTATGAGTGAGTAATTTCTCATTCTGCGAATGTGTTATTGTAGAAACGTGTAAACATCGAAAAAACATTCTAGTCAATTCCAGAAAGATTTTTTGTAATATTCGTAAAAAAATGGGAAGACCAAACGATATAAACAAATCATTCAAAAAAATTTACAGATAGAACCTCGTTTTTAGCTTTTATCTATGAAAGATCTGTTCGGAGAAATCTCACAAAAGTTTATACATGCACAAATGTTATTGATCATATGATCGATATTGGCGTTCCAATATTCACTGCCACTTTGATGTTGCTTAGAGTGCTTCTTTTAAAAATCTTTATAAATGATATATATGATGATATAAGACCGCAAAATTCTGCAGTAAAAAATAATATATTGCAATTTTACAACCATTAATCGATTAATTATAACATACACAAATACATGTTTTTTAGAAATTAACACATTTTTTTATTAATTTGCAATTTTATTTTTAAATTCAAAAAGATTTTATCTCCTCTGAAAAAGAAATTATCAATTTGCATAAACTGTAGAATTAAATTTTTAGTCTTCTGAATCTCAGAAGCTGTGTGATAAGGACCTCGATCATGCGAATATATGTTATCGCTCTCTGTTTAATTATGTAACATGGCGATGTAAATGGAGAGACAAAGTACTCATTACATATATTCATCATATATACATTCAGCATATGAGAAAGACTTGGTGAACTAAAGAAGTTTCCATGATGAGGTCTGGACAATGGATGGAAAGACAAGTAGACAGGTCTGTAAGCACGTGTATACACAATAAGGCGTTCTTTATTTCTATAAACCTTCCGCTTATCTAGCAACGTATAGAAATACTCGGTACTTATTAGTACTGTATCTAGAAGATTGTGCCGGATTAATGCGTAGGTAGATAGGTATAAATATAACAAATTCCACTCTTCGCAGCGCTCGCTAATTTCATACTCGTCTCATCTCAATGCGCGAATATTCAATACCCTCGACGCGGGAGCTCGTAGAAAAAAAAAACAAAGAGAAAAGAGAAGCTTCTTCTCAAAAGCTTCTCGGAGAAGGACTGTTTCTTTACGCGTCCCCGCCACCGTCGTCACCACCGGCCGTCAATGACTTGCCGTGCTGCTTATCACGCTTGGCGTTGTGATAGAGGTAGGAGTGTACACGCAGACTATTACTGTTCTTATATTTATTGCCACAAAGCTTACACGTGAGACTTTCAAGCGGACCATGTATATAACGGACATGGAGTTTAAGATTCTCCTTGCGCGTGAAGTGACGTAGGCACCACGGGCACGCGTACATGCGTATTACCTTGCCACGCTCCATGCGCAGCGTAGGACCCAGCTCCGAGACGACGCGCAACGTTGTCTCCAACGGCAGACTGCTGCCTGGGATACCTTTGACGGTACGTCGACCTTTGCTGCTGGCATTTGTCGTGTCGTACGCGAAATCGCCTCGAAACGCCGTCTCGTTGTTGAAATCTGTTGAAAATTAAAGAAGAAGATTGTAAGAAGATGCTACGCATCCTTTGCCCGATGAAACTATCGAAAGATATAAAAAATGCGAGAAACCATGTATGTTTTTGATAGTATGATGTGTGTGTGTGTGTGTGTGTGTAAATGTACGAAGAGAAACAGGAAGAGAGAGCGACGAAAAAATTATCGTGTATATAAGCATTGTGCACGATAAAATGCGACTCTTTTGAGACACTGAAAAAATGTAATATGAATGAGATACCTTTGCGTAAATTAAAAGTTGATAAAAGATCGATAAAAAGAGAGTCGATGACAATTTGTACTTTTATTCCCCATTCAAGAAATTTATTCAAAACGTGTTTATTTTATGTGCACACAATATTATGTTAAATGTAATAGTAAAAAAGTGAAACATCTTTCGATAAGAAATCAATTTGCAAGCAATGAAATATAAAACTAATGCATTGTTTTTCTGTCAAGAAATGGATTTAAAAAAATGGATCTTGCGAATTTTTTTTTCTTCTCAAACATGCAGCTGAATAAGTTAAAATTGTGAATAAGCAAATAATGCGGTAAAGATGTAAAACGTACCGAACGGCTGATTTTGTGAATTCTGATTGTAGGGAATTAACTGCATGTCTGGCGCATAATCTGTAAGATAACATCGCTTTCTCTAAACATTCATGGCTAATGAGATGCCTGGTAAATGCGGAATATATAGAATTCGTGATACAACGCTTGCTCGGATTTGAAACACCCATTCGCGTGAACATGCAAAACATGATATTGCATTGATCGTAAAAACTATGTAGATTGATTTTAACCCCCGGCGTTGCAATTTAACGAGCAAATCAATTTATATCACATTTCAATGTACAATGAAAAGATATAAACACATCATCACAAATATTTCTTGTTAGATCGTTAGAAATTTGTGAGGAGAAATTATCACTTGTTGGAGGAATGATAGTAAAATCTGAGAGCCGTCGATATTGGCTGGATACCGGGGGTTAATTAAAAAATGTATAAAAGTGCTTAAGGAACTTGCATCACAATCAAACACGTGATAATGATTTTCAATAACAAAGTATACATCCATCTGTGGCAACATTTGAGAGCATCAAACCTTTGAGGCGCCGGTACCGCTGGTACAGCAAACTTTTCTCTTTGTCGAAGGGCGTTTCAGCTCCGGACGCTCACTGACGTTTTGACGACGTCATCTACCGATAGCGTCGTCTTTAAAGTACGAGATGTCGACAGAACGAGGAGAAGTGGGATCACTACCTTGTTTCTGTTGCGCATTCTCCTCGGAGTCTTCATGGAGTATTTTCTCTATCGTATATGATTTGTATCTGGCTTCCGTGTCCGTATCCACCCTATAATCCAGTGGTTCGGTTTTCGCTTCCTGAAGCTGATTCACGTCAGACGTGCAATCCAACGGTGACTCTTCCATTCCGCTCGATACGCCCGCGATTCTGCATGTTTTGCTGAATGTTGTCAATGTGTCCGGGAGATTATAGTCGCCTTCCATACAATTATATTGATGGCAAGTGACATTTGATGTCTGTTCTGTGAATTGTCTAGTTCCTCCTGTCGAATTTTCTGTTGTAGTATTCTGCCTCGTTGCCGTCGATTGCTCCTTCTCTGTGATGTGATGTGTTAGTCTACTGATAGCAGAAACATTTGTTTCGTCTGTACTACCGAGATCACTTTTGTCCTTTTCCACATCAAAGAAACGATCCTCAAAGTCTTCAACATTTCTTTCCAGAGTATCTTCGAGTTTCTACAATGCAATCAATTTCATGAAAACATGAGCATGTTTTAAATGTTTTGATAGAATTTATACAAAATGCTTGAGAAAAAAAGATGTCTTCTCATCTTTATTTTTAAGCTACTATTTTTTATAAGATAATCTGTTTTCAAAATAATTTAAAATTTTCAAAATAATTTCAACCACATTATAACACATACTTCATCCGATTCTGTAGTCAATCCTTTTATTTGGAGGGTTTCTGCAACCTTAAGAAAGCTGGCAATATCTTCTTGCTTTATATTAACCTCTCCTTGATACATAAAATGCAGCATAGCTGACAAGTCTCGGTAATTGACATCTTTCAGTATGACAATAGGATGTTTGCATGAATTTACCTGCATATACAAAATATCAATAAGAAGCTACGATGATATGTCAAGATTACAACTGTTGCGATCAAATCAGTACCTTGAAGAGATCTCTAAAATATGTACTACAAACTGACAATATCAGTTTGTGTGCTCGTAAGATTTGGCCTTCAGCTGCTAGTGTAACATCCACAAGTTGCTCATCCGTCAACAAAGTGTACAAGCCTGAGGAGAGATTTCTCGGAAAGCTGTTCCAAACCAAGGAGAACTGTTCATCAGACATTGTTTCTATATAAAAGAGATTTGATATAATCAGAAGTTGGAGACATTAGATTTACAAGTATAATTACAATTATAATTGTTGATTATTATAATTAACTAGACAGATACATTTTAATTTAATTCTTACGTTATTAGTAGCCATCATCGTTACATAAATCTAAATTTTAAATCACGCCTAAGTTATAATGCTAAATATTCCACATAAATATATACATTAAATTCCACTCTATTCTTTAATATAAAATGTTTCTTAATAGATAACAATTTTTTTATTTTGAATAGTTTGACAAAGAATATTGTTGTTAATTTATTGTTGCCGGCCAAACTAATACTTATTTACCTTCAATTTTGCAAAATTTTCAAAAGTGCGTCGAATCAAAGAAATTAACTTTTAACGATCACTCTCGTTGTATCGCGACGACGAAGGGTTCCGTAACACGATCTCAGGATCCGTCAAACTCTCTTTGTATCGCAATCAGGATAAAACGATTCTTGCTCGTTGATTAGCATAAAATGTCGGAACGTCGTTCGCATTCTCTCGCGAATGGCATCTGCGAGGTGCAAAGTCGTCGACAGCGGCTTCGCGTATAGGCGACAGATCTGAGTCACTTTGTTATTTGCGAAATTACAAAACCCCAGTGCGCCATAAATCATGCATCTCTGGCGCGCCCTGAGATGGCGGCGCGCGCTCTCGTGCAATGGCGTCGCTACTTTTTAATACCTCGATACAAAATAAAATACAAGACTATATATATACATATTATATATATATATATATAATAGATTATCGTAATAATAGAAAGATCATTTTTTTATATATTACTTATAATAGAAGGATCATTTCTTTTTTTATGCATCAATAATAGAAAGATAATTTTTCTTACATTCAATAATAGATTATTTTTATTTTTTTACTTTTTATATTTTTAAATTTTTATTATTTTTATTTATTATTTTTTAATATTTAATAAAATATATAAAAAATAATCTTTCTATTATACATAACATAAAAAAATAATCCTCCTATTATTGCAACAAATCATTTGTTTATTTATATTGAATTAAAAATTTTCATTCTTATTCAAACGTCAACTTAGATGACTTTATGACATTCTTTAGATTTATATTAGATCTTTTAAATATGAAATTCAATTGTATATAATTGAGTCTATGAATTTTCAGTTCCATGAATCTCCTCTTTCATTTATAAAACCTTTACTTTATTCAATATTTATGGATGTAATTCATGTCAAACGAGTAATGTCATGGCTAATGTCGGAATGATCTAGACGGAAACATTTCCACAGGCCGTAGCGTGCTTCCCAGTCAACGAAGAACAGTTCCGGCTTGTTCCAGAGAATGTGATGAACAGCAAAGTTATACTGAGATTGGATAGGAGGATTTAAATGCGGTGCCCATTGCGCTCTCTCCATTACAATCCTGTTTACGTAATTGTAAAAAACTTTAGCCTTGTGTATCCAACAAATGAACGACATAATGGAGATGACCGTAGCGTGCATGTGGCAGGCTACCTCCAGGGGATCGCTGTGTCGCTGCAGGGCGATCTCTTGCAGATTCATGGCAAGGCAGACCAAGGCGGCGGCCGTGAAGCCACATGGCACCTCGACAGCGATTAGACACATGGTACAATACGTCATCTCCAGATTCATCCGTATATCGGAGTGATTCGCCAGACTCTTCAGCAGACTGTCGTGCAGTAATTCGCGGTGCAGCTTGAAGAACGATCGGTCCTCCTCGCGAAAGGCTGTGACACGCAGATTAAGACGCGTGTGCTCAAAGAAGATCCTGGGCGTGTCGAAGACCGCTCGGTTCTCTTTGCGATCCAACAGATACTGCAACACCCGGTTGCCCAGCAGACTGGTCAGCCGACTGGTAGATCCTACCATTCGCATCAACAATGGAAATATCGTCGGTGTAAGAGTTTGCTCGTAAAGGCCTGCCCGATGCGTGTAAGCAGCGTATTCCAAAGTACTGCCGAACTCGAGGACAAAGTCATCGGTCGCACCAGCGGCTACTGTCCACGAGCACATGTGCTGCACGATCACCAGCAGCTGGTCGTTCGGCAGATGCTTTATCGTGTTCCTCAGGCAAACCTCCAGACCCTTCTTGAGATTTGCGTGTGGCGCCGAGATGGAGAAGCCGGATGTCAGCGTCAAACGTGCGATTATACTGGTGTGAAAGAGACCGAGCATTCTCTCTATGGTCACGACCGTGTCTTGCGTTGCCGGCCACTCGTACACGTCCAACAGCTCGTATAGTACTCTGACGAAGCCGCGAGCATCCTCGACACTGATTTCCGGCGACGATAACTTGTCCCAGATCGCGTGGATAATCAGTCCACCGCTGGCTCGACTGACATTCAATATACTGCACATCAGCTCGAAGCAAAAGGTCTCGAATTCCCAGAGCCGATCGCGATGGACGGCCTCCAAGATCGTCTCCACGATATCCCGCGATCTTTCCGGCAGGTAACTTCTCAGCAGAGCATGATAGCAATCACGGGTAATCTTGAACCTTCGTCGACGCTTCCATTCGCACAGCCTGTCCGTATGCAGTAGATCCTCGTAATGAAGCAGGGTCTTCAATGCGCATGTAATGAGTACTCCAGGATGATGGGACTGCAGTTGTTCTCTCGTCGCATTTTTTACAATTCTTACGATCTTGTCCAGAACCTTATTTTGCTGCGTTGGTGAAATAGTAGTCGAGAGATTCTGGTAGATTTCATTCATTCTCCGCGCGAGATCTTCATCGGTGATCATCGTAAAATTAAGATTAAAAAATTGTTAGAAAATCTTAGAAAATACCGCTGATAAAAGCTGGCAAGTCCTGGAAAATAAAATAAGGAAAATTAGAAATGGAAATATTACGAGAATAATTTGAATATAAAAGATATGTAAAAGAATGATATGAAAAATATATAGAGATAATGAAAAATTAAAATGCAATTTAAAAAGCGCATATTTTAAGCAGGTTAAAATTAACTTTCAATTTTTTATGTAGGATTATAGAGACATGAAATTGCAGCTTTCATTGTATTAAATACTCACATTTGATTATAGAGTTAGCGAATAACATTATTTAGTAAAATCTAAAATTAAGATTTATTATCTCTCTCCACATGAGAAAGAGAGAGAACGTAATTTAAAAAATCTGTTGATTCAACATCATTTGACAGATTTTACTTATATAATAATATAGCAGTATGTATATTGCTACATTGTACAAGATTGTTAACACACTGAAGTAGAAAAGAAAAAATTTTTTATTTTATATTTACAAGATTCTATACAATATATGCACATAATGTACGAAGAGTAAATCCTACAACTCTTCTCTTCAATGATACAAGATGAACTTGTGGATTCGAGAATCCTTAACCATGTGTGTGTGAATGTATCTGCCCATTGTTAGATATATAACCCTCGTCGTATCGCTTCAACAAAGTAACAAAACGCGCATTTAGAACCACAAATCGCCGCCAACGTCCTCGTCCGGTTGCGATAATTGTTGCTGCTGTTGTTGGTTCTGTTGCGACTCCTGCTTTGGAATGGTGTTCTCGGCGTCATCGTCGCTTTCGGAAACAGCCAGATCATCTTGAATCTTATTTTCGCCTTTATCGTCTCTAGCCGGCAAGCCAGCCAGCAAGAAATCCGATGGATCGTAATTCGGATCAACGTCCATGCTTTCATCTGTAAGCATCAACACCAAAATTTTATTTAGCAAAAGATCAAATACAACTTGTGATTCAAAATGACCGAATAATTCAAAAATGTATTTCTCTGAGAACTGTTTTATTTTCCGAACAGTTTCTCATATATAGACTCAATCTCAATATAAAATATTTGTAATTATTTGCCTCTTTCTAGAATTATATCTACATCTGTATAAAAAAGTTCTAAATTTTCTTCAAATAATAGATTAGCGAATCAAATAATAAAAGAATCAATTATCGAACTTGAAATCTTATTTCTCTTTACCTTGCTGAAGCAGCTGTTGCTCGCCCACATAAAAACCGACGTTACCTAATTGAACCATCGCCTCGGCAGCTTGCTGGCTATCATCGTCTGCTAATACTACACCTTCCTCCCTGACCTCGCTCAACTCCAGCGTCTCCATTTCGTTTTGTCCGGAATGTTCGTCCGTAACAAAGGGCACTTCATCGAATTCATCTTCACTAGAGAATTGAAGATCTGCAGAAAAAAAAGAAAAAAATATTTAACAAAAGAGAGAGAAAGAGAGAGAGAAAGAGCTTTCTCAATTGATAGAAAATAAAATTCAGATTATATTATTTTACCTTCTTCGAGAACATCTTTCTTTTTCGCTCTATCAACGTCCATTTCCATATCTCCTTCTACATCTACGAAATCGAAGTCATCCATGTTTGACTTGCCAAATGGATTTTCTGGAGAACTGGTCTGACTCTGAAAATAAATTCAATGTTAAAAAAAAAGTAAAACAAATTAAGAATTACATATTAACACATAATAAAAGTTTAGTAATGAAATAAATAAAATATATGCTATATAAACATAAAGTATAAAAATGATAAATGTAAAAATTAATGTAATATATATTACGTTTCTGAATTCAGATTCTGCAATAGTATAATTTTCATCGTCCGGACCAAGCCACGAAGAATCTATATCCGCTTGCTCCATCGCACGTTTTTGCACAAGCAATATATTGTTTTCTAATTGTGTTAGATGTTCATCGTACTAAAATACAATAAGTTTATCATCGTCTGCGAAGTCTAACTTTTTGCTTCAATAGTTTCTTATTTCTATTGTACTGTTAATAATTTCTATATATTTAATTAATATTTAAAAATGTTTGTTACCTCATCTAATGTTTCTTTACACACTTTAACTAGCAATTCTGCCTTATTTGTGAGATGAGAATCCTTGCCATTATAAAGCACGCAATTTTCTAAAATCTGTTCAATATCCCTGAGAAAGTCGTGACGGCTATGATACTTATGTGCTAAAAATAAAAGAATTTTAAAGGTAGATACTTAGATTAATTTTTTAAAAATAAATAAAAATTTATACAAAGTGTCTTCTCTTTTTATGTAAATTATAGATCAAGATTTAACTTTCTTCTTACCAGAAACTTTTTTGGATATCGTTTCTAGGTCCATTGGTCTCTTTACGATATTATAATAATCTTTTATTAACTTTTTATTAACAGGTTTCATAAATGGCCACACCTCTGTCATGGATTTCAACTTGTTGTTAATAACGTTATCTAAAATGAAGGTGAGGGCAACTTGGTCATCGTCGTCTAGAAGAGGATTGATGGCTTTCTCTAGTCTCATTAAACGATCCTCTTTTTCACCGAGCCTTTCGACGCATGTATCTAGCATTCTTTTAGCGGCCACGGTTAACGAACTTTTTGCTCCGTTATAAAGCGTTGAATTTTCCACAATCTGATTAACATCCGCCAAAAACTCTTCTCTACTTTGATACTTTTTTAATCTTAAATTCTCACGTATAGTCTGCAGATCCATAGGTCGTTGTATAATTTTATGATAATCAGGAACTGCCTGATGACAAATAGATGATAATATTTTACATGAGTTTTAAAACAGATATTTCTAATAAGTGTCACATATTTAAATCTGCATATACATAAATTCATAGTTATATTAAAAAATTTTAATTTAAGATTTTTGTTTAATCTTTCTTTTATATATCTTGCGAGGAAAATTCTTCAAGACTCTTAGGTTTATTCTCAACGTTTTAATTAATGTATTAATAATAAGTTAAAATAACATTTACTTTTGCATTGACTGGGAATAAGAAAGGCTGCACATCCGGCAGATCTCTCATTTCATTTAGAATACTCTCCAACATCGTTGACATTACAACAACTGGATCGGTCCTACGTCTGTTAACTGGTCTTTGATGGCGTTTTAAGTAATCACAGTGATCATCAGTAGGCGGTTTTCTGCGTTTCTTCGAGTTTACTGCTTCCTTCGGTACTTTAAGTAGCAGTGTACGTCTCTTCATCTCTTCAGCATGCTGAAATAAGTCAAATATTCATTTACAATCTCTTTATATTTTTCTCTTGAATCATACTCATTCAGAAAAAAATGTCGATATAGATCTAATGGATAATGTTAAATTTGAAAATGACGTTGATTTACCTTGATCAATTTCGACGACAGTTTCACTTTAGTACCATCGACATTTACCAAATCCTGATCATCGGTGTTCAACTGCTTTTCAATCTCTTCCTCCTGCTCTTCGGTCATCGCGACATTAACCGGTGCAGTGGCGATACTGTTCTGGTAAAGTGGGCAGGCCTTATTGGTGCGCATGTGGCCGACGTTGCCGCAGGCGCCGCATTTGAGTTTTAGATCTGGCTTAAGTTTAGGTTTTTTACGCTTGGGAGGTGATACCTCCGGTTTTGGATGTTTAAGTGTAGTGGTAGTGGTAGTGGAAGAAGATGGGAAATTACAGAACGGAAGGATACTGGTTGAGGAAGTGGTAGTCGGAGTGTTGTTGCTGCTGCGATCGAATATATTATTATTGCTATTATTGTTGTTATTCGAATTATTGACACTGCCATTCACGATCGCTGGTCCGCCCAACATACGTTCCCTCTCCTGATTTCGTTTGATCCGTCGCAATTGTTCCTGCAGCCTACGCTTCTCTCGCTTCATCTCCTCCTTTTGCGCCTCGTCCAACGTGGCAAATTGCTTGATAAATGTCTCGTCCTTCGAGTTGCGGATCTTGAGATACGTATCAATTACGGCAGGCTTCCTTACCAATTCGACTCGCGTGTACTCTTTGCCCTCCGGATTGCGGAACGTACGATAAATTTTCAATACGCGACCTTGCTGTGCATTAAAATTGTTAATCGGACTGTCTTCTTCCTCGTCTTTCTTTTTATTTTCCTTGCCCTTCTTGTTCTCTTGCTCCTGCGCTTCACCCATCAGCATTTTTCGTAGCTCGTGTCGCTGTTGTTCTTCTCGCTCCAACGATAGCTGCGTGCTGGTCTTTTTATTCGATAGCATGTTCTCAATGTTCTTACCCATTTCCTCGATGTCCGAGCTATCTTCTTCCGAGCTCTCGCCTTCATCTGTGCTCAGTACCTCGTTCGACGACAATACACGATTTTGCAGATCAAAAATACGTTGGCATTCCTCTTTATAACGCTCTTGATGTTCGGCAATAGAGAAACGATTGCCTCGAGAAAATTTTGTCATACCCTCTTCGCCGGCTTTCGCTTTCTCTGTCGATAAAGTTCGTACTACATCGATTACCTCCCAACGCGATAGCTTCTTGATCTCTTCCTCGGGCACGCCAAACTTACGTAACAATGCTTTCGCATTGTTCAAAGACAATCTCCTTAGATCTGCATCTGTGCCAGTTACAGTTCTCTTTGGTTGAGCTTCTTGCTCCTCCTGGTTAGAATAAGATTTTATGATTTATTCCCATTTTCTTTGGTTAATAGATTTTTAATCTATTTAATTCTTTTAAAAATAGCAATGTTATAAAATTAAGAAAACTACTTAAAGAGATATTGATGTTAATCATTGACTAACGACTATTAATATTATATTTTTAGTTTTGTTGATTTCAACACGTTTTTCTTTCGTATGACGATGTGAAGCATGTTTCAAAGTTTATTCAAACAAACCTTGCTAATAGTTGGTTTATTCGGTACTCTGACATAAGAGAAGCCTTCACCGCAACCAGTTGGATCTGCCGGACCAGCCAATTGTAGCAAGCACTTTCCTTTCATAGCCTGTATGTAAGCGCGCGTCGTGTTCCATGGTGCCACCTTTACTTCGTCGTCCATCTTAAGCTGCATATCTTCATCATCATCGTCCTGCGGAGTAAATAAGAATTTCTCCCCATATCCGGCGTCTTTTAAACGCTGCTCGGCCGCGATCATGCTGAAATAAGCACAACATTGCTCTGGCGACACCATGGCGCGAATTTCTTCCTCTGTTGGCAATCTAAAGTCTGGTTTTATCACCCACCAGTTGGAATCCATTCCTATATCATGTAGAAAATTCCCAGATAAATTATTTTAGTATGTGTGTTTATAGAAAATATATAAAATATGTATAAAACATTTCTTCTATAAAAATTTGATTGAATGCAATAATTTATGTTATAAAAAAATCACACACACACACACACACACACACACACACACACACACACACACACACAATCCAATATCAGTTACACACCAGTTCTTTTAAAATCTGCGCATAGTTTTAATCTCTTCCTGATACTGCTCTCGCTATGGGACGGGAAAGCTTTCTTTATATCATCCATCTTAATCCGTCGAGGTGTATCGCGCGACTTCCAAAATAATCTATATATGAACACTTGCAGGAAATCGCGCACGAAATTGTTCGCTCTCTTTGAATTAGGTCCCGGTACTTCGTACAAAGGGCACTCTTGTCCCGCAACAAACAAGGCGTCCATCTCTCTAACATAATATTGCTGTCTGCAAAAATTTATAAGATTAATTAAAAATAGACATAATTCTTTCTAATCAAATAAATAAGTATATACAAGCAAAAAAGATATGTACGATTAATAAAAAATAAAAATACAAAGTTTAAAATAATATAAAATAATATAATTTAAAATAATATAAAACTTTGACAACCATAAAAAAGAAAAATATAATCGTGTATATATGTATATTAACACAATACCTCGTTCTTATAACTAAGAAATCAGTATCAGGAATCTTATGCTCGTAAATTGGAGCTCTGTACATGTTGTTCTCGATCGCCTGAATACTTTGACCAGGGGTGAGAATGCCCAGAAATGGACTGGTATGAGCGTATGCCGTTTCCCCATATTTATATGTTTGCGGACCTTGATCTTTACCGGCTCTTCTCTTGTAATAATTCTTCATTTTGGAGCACATACCGACTTGGTTCATGAGCGGCGGGTGCTCTTCTGAGAACTCGACAAGCACCAATTCCCCGTCTCGACCGGTTAAGTCTTCAGGTGTTCTCATAAAGAACACATCGCCACCACCGGAAGCGATTCTTTCTTGCTCTCGTTGCTTAGCCTTCTTCTTAATGTGCTTTAGTAAAGGTAGAACGCTGTGCGGACCTGGATGAGCCAATGGACCGTGGCTGAATCTTCGCAACGGCGGCCTATGAAAATTTCTCAATCGCATTGGACCCATGTGCGTTTGTACAAAAGGAACACGTAACTCCACTACCGGAGTACTATGCTGTATTAAATTGCCGCCGCCGACTTTCAGCCTCAAGGTAGTTTCTGACGATTTGGGCATGTAATACGTGTCGTTTGATATGTTAAACGGATCCCTGTCGGGTGATTTGGGCGGCGGCGGAGGTGTATCTTCTTCGAGGACATTAATGACACCCGCCTTGCCCAGTAATAACTTACTCTTTTTTACATGTGGGTGCGGAATTTTTACCTTAGGCTGCGGACCGTTATCCTTGTGAAGAAGAGCAGGATCAATGTCGTCCGGTATGCCTAAAACTATATTTTCATCATTTGGATCTAACGTGAGTATCTTCGGCTTCGGGATCTTCTTCATATTCTCCGGATCCCAGATCACCTCTTCTTCCCATAAACCGTAAACTAGTTCCTCGTTTTCCACAGGAAATATCGAGTACCAGGTATCATCGTAATTTTCCTCACGTTGTTGTTGTTGATTTCCCTTGCCCATATTTATTTTATTCTTCTGAGATTGCATGTGTAACGGCGTTGCGATTTGTGAAGTAGCCAATCTGACATTAGGTGCAACTGTAACTGGAGCACCTTTTCCTGGTTGACTAAAGGCTTGAGCAGTTCTATTGCCGCTCGAGGGCACCCAGCCAGCTGCGTTATTCTTACTATTTAATTTTTGCATTACCTATGGAATAAGAAATAAATGTTATCTGCATTATTGCATATGTGATAACAATTGTTTCATTATTAAAATTACTTTATGCTTTATATCGTCTCCATTCCACACAACATCGTCCTCCCAGTGTAACTGTGATACCATCAAAAATGCATCATCAGCAAATTCCTCAACCTTGGTCTCCGATTTATCATTCCCTTGGTCTTCCGCCTGATGAAAATTCAATATTAAGAAATATACGTTGTAACACAATTAATTTTAATATCCACCAACATTAACGTGATAAAATAATTACGCACTTTATCTTTCGTTTGAAAACCATAGTTGAATCCATCTCCAGTTTCTGGAACCTCCAACATGTCGTACCACAACTGTGCTGGTCCGAATCTCCAGTCTGCCACTTTGGGTCCCATATCGCCGTTTTCTCCAGTTTCACCTGTCTTACCAGTCTGCTCTTTGTCTTCTACCGGTAGTAGAAGCTTGTTTTCGTCATCTGAGCGACATGCTTCCGCGCTAGGCTCGGGACCGTACTGCATTATCCAACCCTGAGACAAATAGATTTGTTAACTTGAAGGAAAATTAATATTACTGAAAAAATTTTTTAATCTTATTTGAGCATAAAATTAGATGCATAAAGATGTCTTAAAATATACCTTAAATTTAGGCTTTTTATCATCCTGATCAGATCCAGAGTCGGAATCTTTGATATCATGATACTTTTTCTTTTTACGTCGCTTTCTTACACCTCTCCATATTTGTGGCAAACTGCTCGGCTTGCCCGGGCCAAATAATCTCGAGAATCTGAGAACTTTATTGGTGCGAAAATCCGGAAATAATTCAGTAACGTCGATATTGGCATACTTGGAAGGTAACATAGAAGCTAAAGGCGTCTCTAATTTACGTTGACGCGCAGCCTCTGCTTCCTCTGCAGTTAACGCTTCTTTTTCCTCAGGTATTGGTGGAGGTGGCATCAATTGTGTATCCGACTTATTGATAACCTCTTCATCATCAGCATCATAATCTGCATTCTCCTTATCTAATCTCTTATCAATTGTATTACTTTTTACTAAAAACAAATTGCAATATTATATTCATAATTTATACTTCCTTATATTAATTATATTTTTTAATTAAAAAATCTGTATATTATATTAATGAGTTTAAAAGTTCATTATAAACAAATATTTATTACATATATAAATTGTATAAAATGCAAGCATAAGTACTAACGGGCGTCATCATTTATATCATCTGCTAATTCATTTATATCAGAAAAATCAAGCGCAGTAGGCAATTTTGTGAAATAATCCACATCGGTATCATTTACAGTTGTGTTATGACCCTCTGTCTTATTATCTACTTTATTGTTTTCTTTTTCCTCAGTGGTACAGTCATTAGACATCATCTCACTGATGAATGAGCTTAAACCGAGGCGACTGAGCGAAGCTAAGTGTTGTTTTGCTTCGGGATCCAAGATATCATCCTCCAACTGACCATTATCATCAATGTTGCCAAAGAGAAAACCAGTGATGTTGAGGTCAGACACCAAGTCTTTCTCGTTCTCGTCTTCGGAATCTCCCATTTTATTTTCAATAAGATTCAACAATCAATTTGAAATATCTTTGTTATATGCACTGTAATCATATACGTAAATAAATTAATTAATGTGATGCGTCTTTTTTTTATCATGTATAGATATATTCGCTGTCACAATTTGTAGAAAATTGTCGATTCTATCTCTTATCAGCTACTCGAAACCGAGTGATCGCATACGAATCCCGTAATCTATCAGTTTGTTTATATAAATAATATTGCAACTGACCATTCGATGCGATCGCGAAACAAACGGAAACGAACTAATAACCAAACTACAATTTCGATGAATTTATCTGGTACGCTGATTACACGAATAGTAGAAACGAAACTGAAAAGAGAAAGTGACTTAAGCGACATCTGGGAATTATTTACGAAACTTTATCCCCAAAGTGAAACTAGTAAATGGATGCTATTCGATTTGACACATCATTTATTGGCCAGCTGGACACAGAGATCTCTGATTAGTCAATCGTGTTAATTACTTCAGGCACTGATTACATGAGCGATTAAATCCAATCGCCAAATAAATCTTTTTTATTATTGTTTTTATTTGTTTATTCCGTAAATAAAAAAATCCATATTAATAAAAATTAACAGAATTGCATATAAAAAAATCATTTTTGTTAAAAAAAATATATTATCTTCTGTTAATAAAATATAAAATCATATTTCTGTTAAAAAAAAATCTAATTCACTTTTTTTGTTAAACAAATAACATTAGTTTGATACAAGGAGGGGTGATTTATTAAAACTCGTAATAAATTCATCTTTCAAAGTTTGAATTAGCAATTTATTTAAGCTCATTTCATCTCTTATTGAAATTTAACATTTTAATTCTGTATGGGCCTATTCAGACAAGTCGATAATTGATCAATCTTCTTTAATATAATTGGCATTGCATTGAAAACATATGTATGCTGCTTATATTTATTATTTTTAAATCTACACTTTTATTGTTTATATTATATTATTGTTTTTGCTTAAATTTAAATTTATAGATATATTTTTTCAAGAGACTATAAATATATACATAGAAATAGCTTTACAAAAATTGATATTTTACCACATGAGATACATAAATTTTAAACTTCATATTTTTATATATGTAGTTAGCAGTTTAATGCCTAATTAAAATGTACTTTCAAGAACATATTTTAAATACCATACTTTACAGTTTTGTGTGTAAAACTTACAATTAGTAAATATAATAGATTATATCAAAAGAAGATACATTTTTTTGCATAATAATTACATAATAATTAATCTTGACAAAATATATATGCTGCTTATATTTTTCTTAAAGAAAATATAAATTACTTTGTATTTATATTTTGCTAAATATGTGATGACTCAAGAATATTATAAAATATTATAAAACTACTCGCTAAAATGGAAGGTTTCTTTTAGAAAAGATAACACACTGTTTATTCTCGCTCATATACAAAGTAACGTGGGCCATGTAGAAATTATAAATAACGAGTCTTTTTACAGATACAAAATTTGGTTTCATGAAGCATAGATGGAAATCGAAACTCTGCGAATGTAATTTTTATTCATTCATCAATAAAAATGCACATATTATTCTATAATTAGTTCTTCTGTACACTCTCTTTTATAAATATAAAAAAAATGAGAATTTATTAAGTAAAGCTTGAATTATTATAATATTGAGAAACATGCAAGAAAAATCCTAATTTTTAAATTTTACAATGACAATGACTGTATTCTTTAAATAATGTATGATTCTCTTTTCTCCCTACAATAACATAAGCTCATATTTTTTAACAACAAATTGTAGACAATTGTACTTGAAAATATATCATGTTAATAAAAACTTGCAGTAAATATAGTTGATAATTGAAGACTTCAAATAAATGCATAATGTGCGTCTTTAGATAAAGAATATATCAGGCTATTATTTTAAATAACAAGCAAGTATATTCAACAAATATCAAGAAATAAAGACAAAATAATTAAATTACAACATATGAATGAATCTGCACATTATGGGATATGATAAAGTCCCCAATCTTGCAGAGCGGAATAAACATAAACCAAAAATAAATCATATTTCCTGTCAAAAATAAACACTGTTGGAACAGTAAATTTCATTTAGTCCATTTGTAAACGCGATGCATTGCATCTCAACACGAACCACCTGTTTGTTGTTGATATACCTCTATTGTATCCCCCTCTTCCATTTCTAGCGTCGTAGGTGTATCTAGTTCGTTTATGGGCTGTCCATCGAATCTAAATCTTACTGCTGCTATTGCCAAACCCTGCAAGACAATATCAGCAATAATAATATCGATATTTTGTTCAAAAGCACAATAGCTTACTCATTATTTCTTTAAAAAATAATATTACTGAAAAAACTAGCATTTCAAAAATTTTAAAACCATCATTAGCATATTAGAAAAAAGTTACATCGCAGAATATTACTGCTTGTTGCTCTTCAGGGTGTATTTATATTACATCCAAACATAAATGTTGCTCTGTTGCATTGTCATAAAAGACATAAATGTTCATATATTGAAAATTTTCAGCGAAACATTTGACAGACTTCTGTTTTGGCAATTAAAGTTGAAATTATCGGTGGATACTTACTACACGGTCGCAGTACGCGTTCATCAATTTGCGAAGAGGTGTGTGTTTCTTAATTTTAAACTGAACTACCGCATTGTCCTGCCCCAGCACCTTCAGGTTTATGTGCTCCGATTCCGCCTTCGTTTCCTGCGCGAACAAAGGACGATTGACGATTGATTGTGAGACACGCGGGAGACGCGCTACCCGCGCTCCAACATTGTAAATAATCGTCGGCGGTTAGGGTTAGGGATTACGAAGCGTTACCTTCTTTTCGTCCGACATGGTACCGCAGTTAGACGAGGACCGATTACGAGGTGGCAATCACGAAAGGGTCGCCGAAATTGGTGATCGTGAAACCGACCGGTCGATACGTGTGCTCGACGCACGTATGATTCTTGGAAATAAACACTCGCAGAGAAATCCCGCTCGATCCCGCTTCTTTCGCAAAACGGCGATCACGACGTTACCATTTTGCACGAATAACGCATTCTACAGAGACACGCAACGTTCGTGAATTTTCAGATGGAATTTTTTTTTATTTATCACGGAAACAAGCTCCGCATACGGGATGCGACAGCCAATCAATTTACAGCTTTTCCGAGCGAAAGATTAGCGCGAAAATTCCTAGCGTAATCCCCTAGCGTTTCGCATGAATTTCACGCTAGAAAGAATAAATAAAGAACATGATAAAAAAGAATTATTTAATTATATATAATAATTTAATAATAATTTGTAAAATAATTTATAAAATAATAATTTATAAAAGAATTTTAAAAATTCTGAAGGCCAATTTCTAGCAAAAAAAATAATATAGCTATTGGACAGAGAATTTTTTTAAGTTCTGAAAATTTTTCTATTTGACAAGTTAATCATGTGATATTGCATTTGTATATTTCTTGCTAAAAAAACTCATCTGAAACACATATCGAATATTCGAATGTATTCTTTCTATAAATGTTACAAATATTCAAAGTTATGAAATAAATTTTTGCAGTATTTCAATAAATAAAAATTTTATTTATCGCAGTAATAGAAAAAACTTTAATAATTTATTTTAATCTATTTTACATATTTTTTAATCTATAAAATTTTATATATATATTATATCTATTAATTATCTTTTGGGGGAATTTCATCCATTGCACGTCTCCAAAATTTTCGTATATATTGACGATCTTCCAGCGAGCATTGATTTTGAGTCTGATACCAGAATAAAAATGTAATAATCGCGTCGAGAGCACTTTTTGATGTAACATCATTTGTAGAATCATTATCATTTAAATATTCATGGTTTTCTTCCTCTTCTTCGTTCTCTTGGTTCACTATTTGGCTAACTTCATCATCTTCATGATGTTCTGAGAGTTCTGCCAATTCTTGATCTAATTCTTGATCTAATTCTTGATCTAATATTTCTTGATTTAGCACTTGACATTCTTGTTTATTGTTATCACTATTTAACCATAAATTAATCTCTTCTAATGTGATATTATCATGTTCAGGAATTTTATTTACCATGTTCAAAAATAATCGTGAATCAAGCTGTTCTTCCAAGTATAAAGGAAAGATATTCTTCCAGCTATCCTTTATAATGACTTCTGCCACCTCATCCCAAGCATCACTTATTAAATGACAGCATTTAAGCATGTCAAGTGATTTTAACAACTTTTGCACATCTTCTGCAGTTTCTGCTGTAAGTATTACTCTTAGAAAACATTTTCTATATATCTTTTTCAGTTTTTCAATAACTCCTTGATCCATAGGTATAAGTGAAGTCGCATTAGATGGTAGACAAATTACTTGACATTGTTCACTAATTGAGTTAAGTTCTTCTAATGAAGGATAATTGGGAGCATTCTCAAGTAGAAGAAGACATTGTTCGGTACTGGAATTATGAACTGCTTCAATTTCTGGTAAAAAAATTTCCTGGTACCATGTCAACATTAATTGTTTATCCATACATGCATTATTCTGTCTTGTATAAATAATTGATGATAATCTTACATTCTCAAAACAGTTATATGCATCTCCAACAATTAATATAGGCAGTTTATGACTTCCTGTTGCATTTGTGCATACTATTAATGTGACTTTGTCTTTTTCTGATTCTTTATCAGGAGCTTCATGTTCATTACTAGTAAGAATTTTACTCGGCAACGTTTTCCAATAGAGTACAGTTTCTTTGGCATTATAAACTTTATCTAATGGTATTTTATTGTCCATTATATATTTTATAAATTCTCGACAAAAAGTATTTGCATTTTTACTTGCAGAAGCTTTCTCTCCATGAACTGTTGAAGAGCCAATACTGTGCCTTTTTTTAAATTTGGATATAAAACCATTGGTGCCTTTAAAATTACTGGTACCATTAAGCATTTTATTCAACTCAATTGCCTTCTCTTGCAACATTGTTCCTGTGACAGATTCTCCTATACTTTTCTTCTGAAGAAACCATTCATACAAAGCTTGCTCAAGGGGACTATTTTCAACACCTGTACATCTTTTCTTAGATGTTTGTCCTTGGCACATAATAAGTGCACTTCTTTGTTTTATCAGATATTCCTTAGATTTTTTTATAAATGTAATTGCTGACCTGGATATCTTGTATTCCCGCGCTAGATCAGTGCCTTTTTCTCCATTATCAAGTCGTTTTACAATTTTCACACGATCTTCAATACTGAGACGCGTTTGCTTGGTTTGTTCTTGAGAAAAAGGAATACGAGCTATTTCCTGTAAAACAAAATAAAACAAGATTTTTACTTTTTAGTAATTGTATTATATGAATATAAAAATTGAAAACACAATTGGTTATATAATATTGTTAATAAAGATTTCACTAATAACATTTTTAAGATTGGGCGATATCATATATTTATCAATATGACGTATTTCCATGTCATAATATATCTTTAATATATATCATAATATATCTTAAATATTTTTATTCATCAACATAAGTATTATATAGCGATTAATAGCAATAATTTATTATACTGTTTGATGATAAGAGCAAGTAAAAAATTAATAATTTTTATAGAATTTTTCACTCGTTCCACGGAAATTGTATCTTCAAATTCCAACAATCAAAACATTCCATATAATAAACAACCGAATTAAAAATTGATTATCGAATTTTTATCAGCGATATTTCAATAATAATCACATTAACATACCTTATCTGTCATCTTTTATTCCTCGTATTTTGTATGTAATTTCTATTAAATTTTTATTACAATTAAAATTATATTTTAATCTTTGTCTTCACACAAATTCGAAAATTACTTTTTCCTCGTATTTTTTATATTACGATCTATTTCGATCCAGAATAACTCAGAATATAATGCAATACATTTGTTCTTACATCAATATTTATTTACTCGATTAATCGATATCAGAGAGAACTTTCAATGAGTTTGTTCTTTTTAGTTGCACTGCTACACTAGTGCAGTAAGGTCCGTTCTACAATGAGTCGTAGGCAAATTGACCAATCAAAATGGTTGATTATTTTTGAAATAATCAATTACTAGATATTCGTAAATGCCTAGAAATATATCACTAATAAGTTTAGTCACAAAATAGTAAATTTTCACCAAATAGTAAATTTTTACTGGCTAGCAAATCGCTTTGCTCAAAAATACACTATAGCAATACGAGCAACTTGAAGAAATCTAATTACCCTATACCGGGTGAGAAAAAAAATCGTCATATCATGCGGTTGCATTTTGATCGGACGGACTCGCGCGCGATTCGTGACAATCGTGGCGTGTATAGTATGCTTCGGAGCGCGTGTGTGTGCACACGCATGTTAAAGATGTTTGTTTATAGTTGATAATCGTACTGATAACGCTAAACATGATGGATTATGAATTTAAGATGAAAACGCAGAAAGACCGCACCAAGGTCGAGGATCTCTTCGAGTTCGAGGGATGTAAGGTCGGAAGAGGCACTTACGGACACGTATACAAAGCTCGTAGGAAAGAAGGGTTAGTCTCTCTAACCTAGTTCCAAAGTGCAATGCAAAACTCGCTTAATATTATTTCTTTCTCGAACATTCTCATAAATACGTTATGTTCAACATAATTTGAACCTTTAATCCTATCAGATTGTATAGTGCAAATTGCAATTTGCTCCGAAATTTTTAGATAAATATATTTCGGAATCGAGTTTCTTTCTGCATTAAAATACCTGTCATCTTCGTTCTATCGATCGTTTTTTTTTCTTTTTTTAAGATTTCTTGAACAGTGATTTATTTATTGTTTATCTTGTACCTAGCTCACTGCATTCAATTTTGCATTTTAATTTTGGATTTAATTGACTAGTTTATAATTTAAAATTTATGATTAACATAATCATTGAATTTAAATTATTGTATTCGATGGTTCAATCATTTTCCGTCTTCTCACATTATATAATATAATTCATTGTTTCGCTTCGAAATTTTTGTAAATTTTTTTTGGAGTTCTTTTTCATACAAATAGCTACCTTGAATTTAATTAGTCCTATATTTGTTCTAATATATAAAGATTATGTTTTTAGTATAATCATTGAATTTAATTTAATTATAAATAATGAATGTAATATTAGTATCAAATGATGAAATTTTTTATGCATTAATTTCAGCTGGTATTAATTTTTTTAAGTAATTAATTTGTTTAAATTAATTTGTTTATTAAAAGTGAATATTTAATTAATATTTTTATTCTTATTATAAATGTATCATAATTGCAGTTAAGAATAGTTTATTTTGTAAATTTAATTAAAAATATAAATTTTGTAGTGTACCAGACAGTGAATTAAAGTCTCGGCCTGATACAAAAGATTTTGGCCTTAAGCAAATCGAGGGTACAGGACTTTCAATGTCTGCATGTCGAGAAATTGCTGTAAGTTTCCTCATTACTCTTAAATAACATTTGTCTGCATTTGGCAAAAGGAATAGTTTGATTTATAATCCTATAATATTCTGTTATAGTTACTCAGGGAATTAAAACATGTCAACGTCATTACTCTTATTCGTGTCTTTCTCTCACATAATGACCGCAAAGTTTGGTTATTATTTGACTTTGCCGAGCATGATTTATGGGTATGTTTAGATTTCTAATGAAAGATGAAAGTATTTTGCAATGTATGATAAAAATATCAAACAGCATGTTAATTTTATTTGCAGCATATAATTAAATTTCATAGAGCAGCAAAGGCTAATAAAAAGCCAGTAATGGTACCAAAAGGCATGGTCAAATCTTTATTGTATCAAATTTTAGATGGTATCCATTATTTACATTCCAACTGGGTCCTTCATAGAGATTTGGTAATTATTGCCTGCAAGCATTATAGATGTATTTTTATTATATTTATGGATTATATCTAATGTAATCAATTTTCTTTGTTTTAGAAACCTGCAAATATTTTAGTAATGGGTGAAGGAAATGAGCGAGGACGTGTGAAAATTGCCGACATGGGCTTTGCTAGATTATTTAACGCTCCCCTTAAACCTTTGGCAGATTTAGATCCTGTTGTAGTAACATTTTGGTATAGAGCTCCAGAATTACTTTTAGGTGCCAGACATTACACAAAAGCTATAGGTCGGTGTTATAGATATATTGTGTGCCATTATATTATTTTAGCTCGTACAAATTGTATCGAATTATTTGTTCTGCTGTTTCAGACATATGGGCTATTGGCTGTATATTCGCGGAACTTTTAACATCCGAACCTATATTTCATTGTCGACAAGAAGACATTAAGACTAGTAATCCATATCACCATGATCAACTAGATAGGTGAGAGTACAGTACGATTTTGCATTTGTTTTATATACTATCAAAAAATAAAATGAATTAATTTATGTTTAGGATATTCAATGTGATGGGATTTCCATTGGAAAAAGATTGGGAGGATATTAAGAAAATGCCAGAGCACCCTACGTTACTTAAAGATTTTAAAAGATCCAAGTAAGTTTATCAATGTAAAATATAAACTATTAATATTTTATTCAAAATCTTTTATTTTCAGTTATGCAAACTGTTCGCTTACTAAATATATGGACCGGCATAAGATCAAACCTGATAGCAAGGCATTTAATTTGGTACAAATTAAAAGAAGAAACATTAAAATTTAATTACACATACTAGAAAAAAAGCAATTTTTATTGTATTACTTTGTTTTAGTTACAAAAACTACTGATGATGGATCCAAATAAGCGTATCACATCGGAGCATTCTATGCAGGATGCCTATTTCCAAGAGGAGCCACTGCCAACACAAGAGTAGGCATCTCTATTTCTATATTTTTATATATAAGTATAATTTAAATTTTTTTAAGTAATAATCACTTATAAATTGTATTTATTTGATATAAAAATCTCAGCATATTTGCCGGATGTCCTATTCCCTATCCTAAGAGGGAATTTCTCACGGACGACGATACCGAAGAAAAGACTGAAAATAAAGCGAGGCAAAATCAGCAACAAACGGTAATTACTTTCGAGATACATCTCGAAAACATGTGTGATATAATATGGAGTTTAAGCCACAACTACTATAATAACCATTTTAATACAGATACAGTTTCTAATAATATGTATATATGTTCTCTTATATACTAGTTATATTATTTTCAAATTTTTTAAAAATATGGTTTTGGTTTTTTAAACGGCTCTGTAATGGCAAGGCGAGTGAAGGCTATTTTTCCAAGCTCCATCGCTATATGGTAGTTGAGGATTGAACTAAATTTTTATGTCGTCTTGTCGCTCATCCAAGTATTCGTGAAATAGCAACAGCAAAATCAACAACAACAAGGTAATGGCGATCACAATCACGGGCAGAATGCGAAACGGGTGAGACTAAACGGACCGCATGGTGCTCCGGAATTCCATCAGCATCAAAGTCATGCGATGACCCATCAGCAACCACCAGGAATGGTTTACTCGACGGCTCAACCGACCCAACCGTCGAACTTTCACCAACGTTTTTAACTTTATTTGACTTTGAATCCAACCGATTAATCCGAATCAGACCGAAACTTAAACTGTCACGCAAGTAATTTAGTTCACTAAAATGGTCAGTGATTCGTGTATATTCCGTAAGTATGATAATATAACTTTATTTATATATATACATACGTGTGGAGGATTATTTCTCATTTCCGCGTCCGCTTTTACATCCCTCCACATCCATCCTTTGTATCAATATTTTCTGCACGCGTCTGTGCGTGCAGATGGAAAGGTCTCGATCGTAAAAGCACCGATGATGGTCACGAGGACGAGAAAGAGGCTCCGGGGGAGCGGAAAGGAAGGACTCGATCGCGCGTGGGGGGAACGATCGAAGTCGGGGGCCGATTAAACGGAGGGGGATCTATCGCGCACGCGCTCGAGACGAATCGCGCGTGCGATCGCGTTGTCGCGGGCACCTGAAACGCAGTTTCCGCGAATCGTTGCTCGGTGAAAAAAGTGCGTGCGCGCGTGCCGCTCCGATCGGCACGGGACGTCAGAATGAGCCATCGATGCGCCATCGGTCCGGGAGTCGTCGCGCTGGTCCGATGAGAAGACGACGCAGGTGAGAACGACTCCGTTCCTATCGACGCATCGTTTGACGGAATAAAATCATCTCTTTTTCAATAATTATTCGTGAACGAACTTTGTCCAAGACTTGGAGGCAATTTCAGAAACTGGAAAATTTTCCAAGTCCGAAAAAAAAACAAACATTAGAAGTGCAAGAATTTTAATTAACTGCTTAAAAACGATGTAAATTAATTATTTATTTATATCGCGATGTATATATATCATTCAATTATCTTTTATATAAATTCAATCTCCCGCGAATATGTGTAGTCCCCAAAAATTATATAAAAAATAAATTACTCCAACTATTATGTTTGATTGTGTTTGATCGAAGATTGTATAATTACTTCGTATTTGCATATTTAAAACTGAATATTGTCATTGCATTCTTAGCCTGTGATTACATTATCATATCTTTATATATGTGGGATATGATAATAAATATATATTTATGTTGGATGAATAAAAATAGAAATTTATGCGACTCTCCGACCGCGTAGAGACTTCAATGCCTTTTACTCGCACAGGTGATGTCTCTCTCGTGTTCACGTTCGAGATCTTCGTATTTTTCTCGCGTGAGGACAGTTATTGGGAAAGGTAATATCTGCGGCACAGGTGCGGCCTCCCTAAGCGATAAGCGATTAGTACTACTGATATAGTGCTTGGTATTCCGCTTAATTTGCAAACCTCGATTTTAGATTAATTGAACCGATTTCTGTTCACTAACTGGAAATATAAATACTCGTTGACTTTAAATATATAACGCATAGTAAAATATTGCTAATATCTGCAATAAATATGTAAGAAACTGTGTTAAAATAATTTTCATATTAGACCGCGTTTTATATTTATATTTATTATTATTTCATTATTATTTGAATTGTTTTGTTTGAAATATCAAAATAATATATATATATATTAGTTTATATTTTAAACATAATATATTTTATATTTTCTATTCATATAATTTTTTAACGCAGTATTAATGATTATGGCATTTATTCTATTAATATATTAAATTGTTATATTTGTGTAATATTTATTATATAATATAATTTATATATATATATATATATATATATATATATTTATATAATTTTATTTTTATAATTAAGGATTATAATAACTTTATATTTTTAAATATTAAATTTTATTTTATAATTTAATATTATTATTTTAAGTGATATCAAGATTATTTTACATTTTTAATATCAAGTAATATATTTTCCAAATATCTCAAGTTATGCACATTTATATGTGTTAATTCCAGAAATTGCGTTTGCTAAGGCCAGCTCTGCTATTCGATAAACAAATGTGGCATTTAGAAACAGAGCGGGCGCGCGATAATCGTACTTTCGATCGTAAGGCCTAGAAGAATCATTGAAAATATCAGTTTGATATCGTCATCTTTATTTCGCTTGCAATTCGTCGAATTGAGACGCGCGAACGGAATACAAACATAACGGAAAAATGCTGGCAGCTTAATGCTACGTCCTATGGTCTAAAAAATTTAACTCCGAGTAATATATAAAATTGTCTGTCTTCACGTATTATATTATATAATTCTAACTCTATATATATAATAAAAATAGAGAAAGAAAAATCAAACTAAGCTTAATCCTCTATCGAATCGTGTTGCCTTTGGGCGACAGAAAATCAGATAACTGCAATAAAGCGTGCTTCATTAACAAGATTTGACATTTTACAAGTATCTTGTCAGTATAATAATAAACGAAAGGTCAACATTGAGCGACTGAATGTAACCGATTTTTATTTGCGAAACACGATTGTTCTTTTAACTATGTTTCGTAGATCAATTTTCGCTGATTAAAAATCATGAAAGAGCAAAAAATGAAGTTCAAAAGAGTGTCGAATAATTTCGTGCTGTAAAAGAAATAATATTATATTATATTTTTGCGATATATATAAGATGATTAGTCAAATTTCTCTTTGAAATTTAAATTCGTGTTTCATTCTAGCGAATGTAGAATTTGAATCAAAATTTTAATTATTCTAAGATACATTCACATGATAATATTAATGATAATTATAAATGTTAATAATAATTAATTTTTTGAAAATATAATTCAAGCTGAATTTCTCTGTTATTAGTGCTGAACATTGTATTTATCGCTAAACGATATTAATAATACAGATATCAGACGAGAGAGAATGAACAATGAATTGATAATTTTGCCTTGCGTGTCGATCGCGGCCCATTTGCAGTCAGTCTTCGTGTCAATTACTCGCTCAGTATTCACGTGTAATAATATACAATTATGAGAATCAATCAGAATTTTTCTCTCGCGCGTTCTTACCGCGATTGAAGAATTTGTATCGCCTCTGCTTTCGCTCATGCGACAATCATCATACATTTAAATTGGATTCTACAAAGTTATAAAGAGATGATTTAGGCAAAGTTTTTTTTTTTTAGAACATGCAACTGTCAACGTAGAATCAGATTTATGAAATTTACAAAATGCTTTTATTGTCACTATTATTTGTCAAATCGAGAGAAACTTCGCGGCGTCTCACACACGTTTGCTCCATTTTTGATCTCCTACGATAAGACAGCGCTTCGAGCGGTTCAGTCACCGAAATCGCTCAATATGCAAAGCCGGCTACGCGTCCGAAGGACGTAAACATCGGGACGGGACGCGACGCGACGATCGTCAATGCAAATCTCTGAAAACGAACGCGTTGCACGCCCGGTTTCTTTGCGTCGTACCACGTGTGCGCGAGCGCGCGAGACGTGAAAAAAAATATAACGAGATCTAGCGCGTCCGCGCGCGCATTTCATTTCGCTCCGGGCAAGGACGATCGCGTTATGCCATCGTCGCCGTGCTTTCACGCGGTGAGAAACGTGACGGTGCTTTCAACGAGAACGAGAACGCCGCTCGATTTCGATCACACACGTCGCTCTCGCCGCGATTATCCCCGCACTCGCGAGACATTTACGTCCGTAAATCATCCGTCGATTCATCCCTGACGAGGGGGCTTTTCGCCCGTCATTGTCGAGCCCCGATCACGCGGGACCGCCTGTTGCACGACACGTGAAACCACGTGTTGCCCAGCACGTAGAACCACTTGTTGCACAGCCAGTGCATCAGCTGTTCCCGCTAAACGACTGCTGTACATGTGTCAATCATCCCCGTGATTGCGTAAATTGTACCTCGTCAAATTGGAGGAATAACAAATTTTCATGTCAAGGATACCATAAACAGACAAGTCACAGTTTTATTTCGATAAAATTTTCTTTAATCGTATTATATGTATTATCGTTAACATGTAATGAAAAATACAGAATGCGAAAAATTATATTTATTTTATATGAGAACAAGTGAAGGAATATCGAGAAAGAATTATTTTTTTTAAATCCTGCTACTAAAATATATTTTCCTAAGTAATTTTGTTGATTTCTTTATTTTCTCAGCATCTTGAATAATAAATTATTTAATTATTAAAAACACGATATTATTTTATCGTTTGCGTTAAATATAAAATGAAAAACAGTTCGCATCTCTTTTATAACACGCGAGATATAAAAAGAATCGAAAATTGCATCCATCATTTTTTGCGTATGCTATTATTACGAATCGTTGAATCTAGAACGAACAAGTAAACCTTCGACTCTCCCAAATTCATCGCGAGGTTAAGGCCACCCCGTAAGAGTTTCGAGTGGCCCAGGTTAGGATCTAAAAGGCCTTCCTCCGGCTTCGGTTAGCGCCCTATATGGAGACGTTCGATGTCTACCTTCGCCTGATTCCTTTTTTTTTTTAATCGTCGACGTGCCGTTGCCTCGCGGGCTCGGATTAAAAATAAAGATCCTTCTAAGCTCAAAAGCGCGATCGTAATCCCCGAAACATGTAACAAGGGGAGGGTGGCAACGAAAAAAGGGGAACAGAACAGAAAATCCACGGCCGTCTGCGCCCGTACATGGCCATCCATTAACCACTTCGCACTTTGCCTTTTCCGCTAATGGATGACAGCGAAAATATCGTTCTGCGTGAACAGGCGAACAAAGCGATTTACGATTTGTCGACGAATGCAGCTGCTTCTCGAATGCATTGCAAATGTGTTCCGCGTTCTTGCTCAATTTTGTTTTATTTTTACGTCTCTTCGAGCGCGCCATTTTGCACACAAAAGTACGATAAACAATAAATTGTCTCATTCTTAACATCGTGATACGTTTCTCGTTGGATTCGTCGTAATTAAGATTTTTTTACGCAAGACTTTTTCGAATACGCGATATTTGTAACCATCGATGACTCTTTAATCCTTTCGTCGGAATCTTCTCTCTGATAAATTGGTCAGAAAATTGGCAAAGGAATATGCAAAGTATCTCTTTCTATCTTTCCTTTGATTTATATCTCTCCTTTCGAGACGTAGGCTTAATCTCTATTTTTTACTTAGTTAATTCTTTCTAAAGAACGCCTATTTGCGATTCTTCTGGGATCCTCGAATTTCGTATGATTTATGTTCTATGAACCGGTTTCGCATCTCTCATAATCTTTTTTTTTACGCAAACTTGCAAAAATACTTCTTTTCAAGGTACGAAATCCATAAAAGGATATTTATCGCAGTTAAATCGAGAAATGCGGAAATAGTCTTTGTTTGTTTCTCACGTTTAATATAAATGGCGCTCGTTTGATTCTCCATTCGAGATATCGCATTGTATACGCAACTTGCGTAAGAGGAATAAAATTCGAATTCACACAGCGTTCGGCGTTAAATGCGAGGTATGAAACACAAATGCAGCTGAATCTTACTGAGAATACGCTCTATATGGTACCAACTCCAATCTGTAAACTCTATTCAGTCACGTCCAGAATGTTAATCATCTTTTATACAATTTTTGCAAATATATTTCTATTCTACTCTGAATCTCTTTTTCTCTCTAAAAGCTAAAAAAAAACAAGTTTCCCTTAGAAATCAAACCGCATGTAAAATTTCCTCGACAATTGTCTAATTGCCTTCGTCTTTTACACGAGCAATCTTCTTCGCGTTCCTCCGTTTCCTTGACTCGATTCGCGAAATCCGTTCTAATCCGCGCTGATCCTCGCCGGGGAAGGCACTCGTTATTTTTCTCGGGATCGCGAAATAAATCGGAGATCGCGCTTCTCTCTCGGCGTGACGAAGCCGAGGAACGACATTGGCGACAGCCGAAACCTCTTTTGTCGCAGAGTGAAAGACGTGGGAAGGGAGGAGGGCCGAGAGAGCGAGTGCGATGTCGCGAACGCAGGAGGACAGAACAATCGGGAGCCAGATAAGCGAGAGAAAGAAAGAGAAAAATAGAGAGAGAGGGATGGAGAGAGAGGAGAGACGAGGTCAACAAGGTGCCCGATATGGTATCCCGCGCGACCGCCGTGAGTGCCATTTTATTTTACACGCATGATGGTCGTGTGTGTACACGCATGTATCGCGCCTGCCTACGCCTGTTTGCAATTAGCAGCGATCATTGTGGCTGGCCGCTAACCTGCCGAATGCAATTTTCGTACATCCGCCCTGCGTGTGAGGCTGTCTCTTTATAAAAAAAAAATGTCTTTGCGCAAGAAACGCGAACGTTTTGAAAAAAAGTCCCGCATCCATTTCGTCGATGTCCATAATTGGCGCGATGCGCGCTTGATTCATACGTAATTATAATTATCTAGTGTCATATGGAGAAGACTAGTACTAGTTTATTCCTTGGCAAGGTGATCTTCGGAGAAACGAATAAAAATAGATCGATTCACTAAGGATTTTCCAAAGCGATCGAAAATTTCTTAAGTTTATCCGAGACACATAGATTCTGATAATCACGATTTTCGTCTCAGGCTCTTAATCTTTCGCCCGTATTCATAGACCTTCCTTGAGATATAAGGATTCCTTATTGGTTAAAATTGGTTACGTTTATTCGCGTTTTTTACATTCACTCTGAACAATATAAATTGAAAATTACCAAAAGTTCTTAGAAAATAGTTCTTCTAAAAAAACCCTTAAGATTTTTTTATGAAACAAGGAAGCCTTATGAAATAAGGAATCCTCCAATAAGGCTTCCTCAATCCTTAAGATAAGGACCATCTATGAATACGGGCGTTTGTCTTTATTTTGTAAAAAAAAAAGAGAAAAAAATCTGGTCGCAAGATTTCTCATCCGTAGCACAATCATCCAATTTACTTTTCCCCGTGGGAAATATCTCTCGAGTTCAATTTTTGCTCGCGCGAACGATTCAATTAACGAGACAGCGCGATCCCCTTTGGATAACATCAGAGATGTCTGAGAAAAAGAAACTAGACCGTTCTAGTCTTTGTTTTTTTTACACCTTAAGATCGTCCGCGGTCTTCCTAAGATGGGCAGCGGACGCGCTCAAGCGAGCATCTCTCGAGGTCATCGTTGAGAAACGGATATCTTTCGCGGCGAGGGAAGCTCTCCTGTGCGTATATTATGCGTTTAGCTTCTAGCGAGAGCACTCATAAACGTGAATCATCGCGATGCATCTCTCAGGTAGAGACCTGCCTCTCTATACGTTATATTCGGATTTGCAGCTGATACCGCCTGCTTTCGGCCGGTCGGTGTCTCCTCTCGTGATCCTTAATATTCAAGCGGTCTATTTTTAAGCGTGACTAGAACGAGGTATGTGCATGCTCGCGGTGACGCAATCCTATGGTCTTTCCCCTTATATTTCCTTCCCTGCCGCTCTTCCTCTCTTGCGCGCGCGCAATCGCCTAGCGATGGGATCGAGCGAAGATGGGATCGCGCAAACTTTCTTTTTATTTTATAATTAATTTTTGTTTATAAAATTTTAGATGCTTTTTTTATTAAGAAAAAAAGGAAGAAACTTTGAGAATCCGTCCTTGAAAGGATGTTTGGTTCTTTTGGAACATCCTGTATATACCTGTAAAGGTATCGATCAATATATACACCATGTGTGTATATTCATCTTGATCCCATTGCTACCTATCCTATCTCGCTACTATCGAAACTACCCGGCCTGTCGCTCCTTCTCCATTTTCCTACGCACTCTCACTCCGCCCGTCTCTCTCCGTTCCTGCGTTACAATGACTTTCTCGCTCCTTTCCGTTAACCGCCTATATCCGGTGGCGTTTGAACGGTGACCAGCATGTAATATTCTCTTTTTCAAACGCAGAATCTAATAAACGCATCTAATAAATCTTTCCCTCGGAAATTATTCATTCCGTTTAATTACCTGATGGTAATTATAATATATATGTAATTTTTTCATGTAAAATTTTTTACGAACATTTATTTATTTACTTATTTATTTAAACGGAGAAAAATTCATATTTATTTATTTATTTATTTAAACGAGAAAGAAAATTCTTTCAGTATAAATAATTATGATAACAAATTATTTACATCGGTAAAGGCCCAGAAGATAAAAACTAATGAAGAGACAATGAATTAAGAGATATATGAAAGAGATAATAATTTGTGCGATCAAAAAATTTATTTACCATTGAGCGTATCTAATTTAGGGGTTTGAATCTAGAAGATACAGTTTCTCATAAAGAAAACTAAATTGTTTCTTGATATTCGTTACAAAATTTTGATACTATGCACAAGACGTTCATTTTTTTTTTTCTCTTTCAATTTCTTCAAGTCTTTACATTGAGTATATCTAATTTAGGGATTTGAATCTAGAAGATACAATTTCATCAAAGAAAACTCAATTTTTTTCTTGATATTCGTTACAAAATTTTGATATTATGCACAAGACGTTCATTTTATTTTTTTTCTTCTCTTTCAATTTCTTCAAGTCTTTACATTGAGTATATCTAATTTAGGGATTTGAATCTAGAAGATACAGTTTCTCATAAAGAAAACTAAATTGTTTCTTGATATTCGTTACAAAATTTTGATACTATGCACAAGACGTTCATTTTTTTTTCTTCTCTTTTAATTTCTTCAAGTCTTTACATTTAGTATATCTAATTTAGGGATTTGAATCTAGAAGATACAGTTTCTCATAAAAAAAACTAAATTGTTTCTTGATATTCGTTACAAAATTTTGATACTATGCACAAGACGTTCATTTTATTTTTTTTCTTCTCTTTCAATTTCTTCAAGTCTTTTTCTCCTTGATGATGAACGCACGGACTCGCGTGTAACGAGTACTTTGGTACGTATATCCGGTCACGTATGCGCCGTTATGGAGACACGTGCTTCAACCTAGACCTCACTCTTGAGACCTCGATCCACTCCACTTGTTATTGCGAATTCGCCGTTTTATGAGGAGACCGCGATACGATCCAGTCCGGAGAATCATTAATCTTCGCGCCGTAAATGAAGCGTTTTCACGCTTTAATACAAAGCGATCACAGTCCTCGCCGCTTAGGAAATTCACTTTTTGCTCGATGATTGAGTCAGAGTTCGACTGAGAGGCAAATACGCGAATGTGTTCTTGGAATCGCGACTGGTCGTCTTCGTTCATGTGGTCTTTTATCTTTCGGGTTCGTTCCCACGATTTTTTGGCGCTTTCGAACTATTCGTCATTAACTGAAGAATATTCGTTAATTGCTTCCGAGTAATAAAAAATAGACACGAGAAGAACCAATAAAATCTGACTAAAAGCTTTCTATTTAGCATGTAAAATATCAAAGTTCTTTCAAAATGTGTACTTTTTAAAGAATTTAAATTAATTCATATAGACCTACTGAATAAAAATGTAATTATTCTATCAAGATTTTTTATTTCTACGATAATGTAAAATCGAGATTAAAAGGATTTTCGAAACTGAAAGGAGATAGCTTAATTTTGACGTGTTTTATGAGCATCTCTGAATCGATTAATTGTGGAAAAAAAGTTTATTGCGAAACTTTAACTGGCGTCGAGCGTTTGTCACGCAGCAATATCTATTTCCAGCAGCGGTGGCATCTCGTTTTAATGGGATATTAAGAATAATTATGCGATAACGACGTATCCTTTCGCAGAATACCGGAATACAATTAGCGTTTATTACACAAAACCACAAACGCTAGCAAACACGCGTTATAAATCAGACGCACGTGTGTATTTGAATTAGTCTGAACGATTAATATCTCGTTGATCGATATGTTTTTAGCGGCAAAATATAATTATCACATGATTTATATCAGTTAATAGTGCTTATTGATAATTTCGTTTAAATATGATAAATTAATTCGAATTAATAGAGAATTATAATATTCTATATATCTAAGAGATGCTATATCGCAAGTTAATGGGATTCTTTTACTGCTTTTTACAGACACTGGAAGACCAGCATTCGCAGATGCAGCAGCCAGCATCATGGATTCCCACGTCGGACTCGACTACATCGTGGATAATCCTGATTATTGCGTCAAGCTCGCCTCAGGTAAATTATTAACAACGTTTCCGATGCCATAATCCCGCGCTGTGGGATCCACCCTATGTATTAAACATCTCGGATTGCAGCGTTGGAAACGGCGTGTCCGTCCGTGAAGAAGCAAGTCGTGGAGCTACTGTCGGCGTTATGTGTCTATAGCCAGGATGGCAGACAGAGAGCTATCGATACTCTTCACATATACCAGGTGATTATAATCCCGAGGTGGAATTATATTCGCAGAGATGCAATTTCCGTTTATTCCTCTCTCGCGTTGTACCTCTGTTAAACTGAATCGTTAAAAATGTCGTTCATAAAAACAGTAACACTAGATCAGCATGAATATTTTACAGTAGAAATATTTTCCTCTTCTGTTTTATATTCCACTAATTATGACAAAAAATTATATACATTTGCAAGATAATAATAAAAATTTAGAGATTTTATTTTTTTATTTATTTTTGTATTGATATTTCTAGGAAGTTTTGTCTCTTTCTTATTTATTTTGAATTAACATTTTTTGAGGAAAGCCTTTACATAAATATATCTAAAACGAAATATGTATAATTAGTATTCAAAAATTCAGAATTACATGCATATTATTACATTTTTTTAATTCCAAAATAAACCCACAAAAAATAAATATTCACATCTATGTAATTAATACACACATATATTTCTTTAATAAAAAATATATTACTATATCATATAAATATAAATATTTATATATAAATATAAATATTTATATTTATATGATATAGTAATATAAATATTTATATCATATATAATATAAGACATATTTTTTTAATATAACTGATTGAAGCAATCACTGATTGATTCTCTCAATGAGGTTTCATTGATTTAAAACGCTATACTTTCTAATTGAAACTATTTATAATTAATCACTGCTTTTCAGTGATAATATATTGATTCCATTTAAGAGAATACGTAGTTCGGCTCGATAAAGACATTCTCACTCGAAACGTTCATTATAAATACTCTTGGGACAAATTATACATCATCGACAACGCACAATGTATTGTACCTGCTCAATGTAAAATAGCCCGAGGAGCGCTGCGCTTAGGTAAAAGTCACGCGGTTCAAGGTCTCCCCCTTCAATGAATAAAAGAAAGAACGTTGTGATATTAACTCCTGCACACAAGTAAGAGTGAGTTGTCGTAATGTGTTCCATTGTGTTAAGCATCGCGAGCCCGGCGCGTTGCGAAATTTATTTTTATCGCCGTGCAATTTGCATGTACATTCAAGAAACGAACGCGACGACAGATTACCGGTCGTTCCTCTTTCATCGCGGATGAAAATAAAGAGCTTCACATAGCGTTAAATAAAAAAAAAGTATGTTTAGTTACTATAAATAGGTCTTGCTGGAGATGATTTTCGATTTTAATTATAGCGCAAAATGGCTTTTGAAAAATAGATAAAGAAAAATAGAAATTCATCTCGCGAGAACGTTGACCGACGTCTTTGTTCTCGCGCTGGAATATGCCAAGAGGCGATGTTTCCCGGAATAGACGAGCGACGATAACGGGCGATCTTGTATTAAGATTTATATATATTCGTATGTATATAGGAACGGAAGGGCGAGCGTTATCGATTGCGAGTCGTGGTCGACGAGCTGCAGAAAGCGACGGCGGAGGATTACCAGACGGCATTGCTGGCGTTCATAAATTGTTTGGTCATCTCGACGCCGGTGCTCAAGGATCGCATACGTATTCGCAATGAGTTTATCGGTGAGTGAAAGAGATCGAGTCTTCTTGACGGATGCCCACGCGCAGCTTCCTCTCAATTCTGCTCGATAATCGCGCATCTTCTCAAAAATTCCTTCTATAAAGATGAATGAAATTGAATAGTCCAAAAATGACTATTTTTATCAATTTAATGAATTTATTATGAGGGAACTTAATTTTTTGAAATATTTCTGTCAAATTGTATAATATTAGCCTTCATCTTTTGAATCCACTTGCTACATGATTTTTTTCGCTGAGATATATAATTATAAAACTGGTCATGCATAATGATTTAATAAGCCATTCCATGTGAACCGTATTACCTCTCTTACCACAAATTAAAATTTAGGTAAAAATATAAATGTGTGCATGCCACCTGTCATTTTTTGAAATTAAAAATGGCGGACAAAATCACAATAAAAAGGTATAAAATTTAGAAAAATTTATCAAAATGTGTAATAACTATATTAGATGTATTTTCTACAGGACTTTTCGACAAATTTCAAATTTGGCAGATGTAAGTCTTCAAATTTCAAGATGGCGAATTTGTCATATTGATAAAATTAAATTGATATTGATAAAATTGACATTGATAAAACTAAATTTTCTTTAATGTAAATTTTCTTATAATTTTATATTTGTATATCTCAGCGAAAAAAAATCGTGCAGCCGCAATCAAAAATAGATTTAAAAGGTGAAGACTAGTACTATACGTTGCCATTGGCAAAAATATTTCAAAAAATTAGGTTTTTCCATAATAAATTCATAAAAGTTGCCGAAATAGCGATTTTTTTATTAACTATAAATTACTCAAAAATCTGACTGAGGAATTTCTGCGACCAGATTTGTTTTTTTCAGCATCAAAAAATCTATCAGATTCACCTACTTCGCTTTTTGTACCTGACCTTCGCAGGCCTGTGTTATCTCTCTTGTTCTCCTTCCTTTTTGACTTGTTTTAATTTTTGTTTTGCACTCAAGATGGATTTACACATATTTAAAATTTACATTTCTATAGTTCCACAACGATTTCAATGTGCGATTTCCGTTTCAGGTCTCAAGCTATTGCCGATTTTGAACGAGTTGCGGTGAGTACACTACGTCGACTATCTGGAATTGCGGTGTTTTTACTAATTAATTAATTAACACTTTAACGTTGTGGAATAATAAATAATAATGAATGTGTGAACGAAAGGAGACGCTTTATTGTACCCATACCATCTCTCCTTCGCACGCCGCTTAATGTTACGCGCACTTTTGTGTAATTAGAGATAATTACACTAAGGATTCATGGTTCACTAACGAGGGAGGATCCCTTTGCGACGGTGGCGAGTCTGAATATCGACACACATTTGCATGCAATAATCCAAATAATATGTGTTCTAATAAATAAATACAAACCATAAATGATTTAATTTCTTGTCATATCATTATTTCTTGAACGGTAAAATAAGTTTGTATTTGCACACGAGAAAGAATCTTATTTGTATTGTTTTATATTAAGTATCATAAAATTATCGAATCTTCTTTTAAGAATAATTTTTCTAATTAATTTGCTAAGGGAAAATCATATCATATTTCCAAATAGTTCAAAAAAAATTTTTTTAAAAGAATAGTTGGTGGTTTTGGACATCCTGTATGTATAAATAATTTTGCTGATTTTTATTTAGATAAAATAATATGATTGTCATTTCAGATTAAATTTTTTTACACGACATTCTTGTTCACGTTTTCAAGGCGATAATATTAAACGTTTCACGATCATGTACTTTATTCGCTTATCAGTACACAGTCATACTGTTGAGCAAACAGTCGCTACTATTATGCTAAAAGTACACAAGGCAATCATGCGATATTGATCGTTTGCTTCACCATAAAGAATAAAATCAAATCTATAAAAAAAAAATTCGGTAATAAATCTGCATGATCGTCAATCAATGTCTCTTTCTTGAAAAAAAATCGCTTTTGTCGAATTATGATAGCTTTCGTATTCCTAAGGATATGAAATATCGTAGGAAAATGTTCTCGTTAAATTAATTCAGTACGCATTAATTCAAACAGACGCAACATCTGAGAAATGATGCTTTCATCGGCGACGCCAATGAGCGAGAAATAGAATCAAGTATACTATGTATCAGGGCAATTCATCTCTCTCTCTCTTTCTCTTTCTCTTTTTCTCTGTTCAACTTTAGCGAACAGAGAGTAAAGAACGGAGAAAAAGACAAGAAGAAAAAGAGAGAGCTAATCTCATGAAAATTTAATTTAATCTAATTTAATTGAAATTTAATGTAATTAAATTAAATTAAAATTTAATTAATTTAATGGACAAAATAAATAAGAATGGAATGCATGTAAGTATCTGAATGAAATAGGAGGAGAGAAGGATGGCGATCGACAAAGTGGGGAAGGGAGGAGGGATAAAAAAAGGGCCGCAAAGGGAGAGGAGGGGGTCGAGAGAGGCCCGAATTAACTCCTCACTGACACCGCGATGCACCTGCGACCGCGTCGTCGCTCCAGCGCGATGCAGCGACGCGTGGCGTCGCCAGAAATGCATCCGCCGTCGAGACGCACCGGCCGGCCGGCGTCCTCGGCGTTTGCATCCTCCGAATCCGTCTCGCATCCCGCGACCCGCTTGATCGAGTACCTGTCGTTTATCGTCGCGCTCGTATACGTCGTCGTCTCTCTCCTTGTCATCTCCGCGTCGATGCATTTAACGTCCATCAACGGTAAGGAAGAAGGGAGAGAAAAAATGTCATTGTTCGCCACCGAGGTGTCGCAAAATATTTCTCCCGGTTGCACCAGACAGTGTCGTAAAGAATGTTAATTATTCTCGACGCATCATGATTTTACTTCTTTGTTTTTTTCTTCTCGTGTGTGAAACCGGGATTCCTAGTAGCATAATTTGAGAAAAAAAAAATCCGCTTCAACTCGGAGTTTATTTTTACGTTTGAGGATACTCTGTCGGAATGTAAAATATTCTTATTTTTTTTTTTTTATTTTACGTACACATTTAGACCCATCCGTTTTGTCGCGCGAGGCGCGTGAAAATTTCAAGTATCTTAAGAAGAGACGCGTCTTTTGGAGAATTCCTTCCGTCTTCTTTTTGCTCTTTCAACTCTAACAACGCCCGGCATTGCTTCCCGTGAGTCACGGCCGTGCTCTCGGCGTTCGCAGTCGTGTTCTTCTTTATCCGCTTCTGTTTTGCTCGTGGCGAAGATCGATGGCAGGATTGGACCGTCCCGGCGAGTATTTTGGTATACGCTCTCTCTCGGTAGGACACGCGCTGGAGGTCTCCCAGACTGTTCTGGATGCTCGACCTATCTCTCCGTTTGAATCTTAATTGCGTCTGTCTTCCCGGTCTCATCTCGGTGCTCTTTAACTTTAATCGCTGATTTATCACACGCGCCTTTTATCCGCGTTATTTCATCCGGGACCGACAAGCTTCTCATTCTTTTGACAGAATTAACGCGTAAACGCATTTAATTTTTTTTTATTATAAATAATTTTATTATAAATGTGCCTACAAAAATGAAGACTGTCGCGAGTGGTCTTCATTTTAAAATTCGTCGCAATCCGACACGCGCGCGTCTGGCGTTTCGCATATTCCGGTCTATTTATTGGATCCGAGGATCTCTCGATGCCCCGAGATCTCGCTTCGGCGAATCCGCTGACTATTTCCGTGCGCTTTGAGGTAGCAAAATCCTCTATAGAACACGTCCAAACTATTCGCGCGATTTGTGACTCGCCCAAGGGATTCTCTACAGATTGGTGATTTGTGATCGCATCTGAGACTGTGACTTAAAGTGATTATTCCATCTATAAAATACGACATTTACATGATACTTTCGCGGCAAATTTATTGATCTTTTCTTAGCAGTATAAATATTCAAGAGCTGTATCTTAAATTTCCAAATTTCATCTCATTATAAACATTAAATTTGAATCCTTATTAAAACATGAAACATGAAGATGTGTCTCGAGAAGGAGGAAGAGAATTTACCGAAATAGAAGTCGAATTTCTAAAGAAAGCTCGCGGTCGAGCGAGCCGGAAATAGAGCGGACAACGTGTGTTGTCGGCTTGAAATATCCTCAGATCAGGAAAGTGGCGATTGTTCTTGCAGGAAGAGCCATGCGCCGGATGTGAGGGTGCAGCTGGACGCCTTCGAGGATCAACGGGAGACGGACGAGGAGCTCGCCAATCACGGACCCCCCGGGATTGATCTTTCCTCTCATGTGGATGTGTTTTATGCTATCCTCGGTCAAGTGAGCGACTTCCGGCATTCTTAATATACTTTCCCTCGTCCGCCAATATTTTTAACAAGCCTTTTCTCTTCTCGACGAATCCTTGTGCGAAAGATTTCAATGTTTAAATAATTTTTACTTTGAAATATTAAAAGTGACATAAATCGTACACAATTTACATTTCTTGTATCTCATTAAAATAAGCTTATTGCATCAAATTGTTAATCGCCAATCGATCAATCACCAGGTAAAAGCTGCGAGCGATTTAAGTGAGACATTTGACAAAACGCAGCATTTTCTCAGGTTGCAGACACTCCGCAGGAGATACCCTTTTTGAGCGTCCTGCAGCATCTGTTGCGGCTGGACCCGAAAGACGCCGCCAGTGATCTGGCGTGGGACACCGCCGAGACCCTGGTGCATCGAGCCACGTTGCTGGAGAGTCGCGAGGATGCCACCAAATTGCTAAGATCGCCCAGTCTTCAAGTAAGTGTTTTATTTATGTTCCATTTCGCGGAAATAGAAATCGGAAAGCCCGAAGAAAGCGTCGATTCGCTTACGCAATCTCTTCTAATCTGGGCATTAGACGAGAACGATTGCGCGGTTCCCTTCCTCATAAGAGACGCGATAGCAAATTTATCGGTTCCATCCGTTGCGCGACTTTCGCCGATTACGCAATCTCGTGAAGAGACCCTCGGTGGCGTTTACATTACATCAGATCGTTTAAATTTCTCGATCATCTCGCGAGTATCGTCATCAATGTCAACCGCGCTAACGCAAACTAATAAAATGCAACACGCATGCATGTGTGCAACACCCGTCGTGTACTTTTACTTTCTGACCGTACTTGACCGAAAGACGCGAGTCCATAAAAGAAGAAACTCGTACCACGCCTCATGTCGATGAATCACGAAGCGTGTACTCGCGCACATAAATGCGTTTCTTCCGTAAAGATTTTGCAAAGAATACGATTCGCTATTAAACTTTATTTGCGAAACTTTCTCGTTCATTCTTTAACAAATAGCAATTCAATTAGAATACAATAATTAATTGTACACAACAGATACATTCTCATTCTATAATATTATGCATTCTGTTCTTGCACGAACATAATCTTTCGAAAAATATATTATCTCTTTACAAATAAGTGTAAATATTAAATATATTTAACGGTTGATGCGATATCAAAATTTTTCTTCTACTTTCAATTTTCGATTTAACATTTACTTGCATATTTTAAATAATTAAATCACTCTTTTTATTTAATCTGTAATTTTGTCAAAAGCTTTTCTTCTAAATTTCTAAATGGGAAATTTAAAAAATTCATTATAATATATAATTTAAATGATATAATAACATATACTTAAATTATATATAACAGATATATAAATTATATTATAATATAATATTATAATAATTAATATACCTTTTTTATAATTATATAATTTTCATATAATGTTTATAATATAAATAATAAATATATTATACATAATTATTATATAAATAAAAAATATATATTATATAAATCTCTCGAAACCCCTTCCATAAACGCGTAAGAAAATTGAAAAAAATTGAAAATTGAAAGATTGAAAATAGAAATCAACTGGGATATCACGGGGATGATTGACATTTTCTCTCGAAACCCCTTCCATAAACGCGTAAGAAAATTGAAAAAAATTGAAAATTGAAAGATTGAAAATAGGAATCGACTGGGGTATCACGGGGATGATTGATACTTTCAGACGAATCTATGCTGTCACTGCCGTGGCGCCGATCAAACGTGCGGAACGTCGCGGAAAGCATCGCTGCCGGCCAGCAGCGGTTCGACGGGGCCCTTATCGCCGCCACCACCGCCGCCACCCCCGATTCCGACGACCTTCGGCCCATCATCGAGTACCAGCGGTTTCGTTCTACCTCCCCCGCCGCCTCCGCCGCTCGTCGTCAACGTTGCTGACGCGCCGATGGAGCCGCCGATGCCACCCCCCCTTCGCGTGCCCCCCGTCGCGCGCGCGCTTACCCCCGAACCCCCTAGCAATCATGCCAAGTTGCTGCCGCAACAGGAGATCCCTGTCCCCAAGACGAAGATGAAGACGATCAACTGGAACAAAATACCCAATCATAAGGTATTTGAATTGGGAAGAGAAGAGGGGGTGGAATAATACTTTCAGAATCTATTTTTTTTCGTTCCCTTATTGCACCGATAACCGCAGGTGATCGGTAAACGAAACATTTGGTCCCTCGTGGCGAACGAGCATCAGAATTCGCCGATGGCGGACTTGGATTGGGCCGAGATGGAGGGTCTCTTCTGTCAACAAGCACCGCCGTTGATTCCACCGGCGACCTGCTCGTCCTCGTGCGGCGTCGGCGTCGACGTCGAACGACGTCGTCGAGAACCGACGGAGGTTGCTTCTATTTTCTCTTGGCAGTGTAATATACTGAAAATTTCATGTATATTATTATATTTTCATTGCAATTTCAGATTGCGTTACTCGACGGGAAAAGGAGTTTGAACGTTAACATCTTTCTCAAGCAATTCCGAAGGTACGATAGAAGAAAGAAGGGACAGTGAAAATATTATTATTATTATAAACTGAAAGATATCACCATTATTTTCGATAGTTCGAATGAGGATATAATCCAGTTGATCAGGGAGGGTGGCCACGACGACATCGGCGCGGAAAAACTGCGTGGGCTTTTGAAGATACTGCCAGAAGTGGACGAGCTCGAGATGCTCAAAAGCTTCGACGGCGACAAGTCGAAGCTGGGTAATGCCGAGAAGTTCTTCCTGCAGCTTATTCAAGTACCAAAGTAATATTTTGTTTTCAATTCTGTCATCTAATAAATCATAATATATTTTTCAAATAATAATATATTTTTATAATTTATCTATGTATTACAAATCTATGTTGTAATTAATACATAGTTATAAGCTGCGTATTGAGTGCATGCTACTGAAGGAAGAATTCGCTGCGAATATGAGCTATCTGGAACCAAGCATCAACTCGATGATACTCGCTGGCGAGGACCTCATGACAAATAAACCACTGCAGGAGGTGCTGTACATGGTTTTAGTCGCCGGAAACTTCCTCAACTCTGTATGTATTCAGCTCGCCAGTAAATTCTTTTGACAATCTTTACGAATATATTTAATTTTATTATATTTTTTGTTATATTTTATATGTTTGTAGGGCGGTTACGCTGGCAATGCGGCAGGTGTAAAGCTTTCTTCGTTGCAAAAGCTAACGGAAATTCGTGCGAATAAGCCGGGGATGAATCTGATACATTACGTAGCATTGGTAAACTGCGGATTAATATTTTTTTTGTTGATTATGTGTATACAATATATAAGTTTATTCAAGATTTTATATTATTTTTTAGCAAGCTGAGAGAAAACGAAAAGACTTGCTAAATTTCACAAAAAACATGACTGCTTTAGAAGCAGCGACAAAGTAAGAAATTATTCTATTATTACATATAATAATTATATGAAGAGAAATCAAATTATTAATCCTGCAATAAACAATTTTCTACACAAGAACGACGATCGAGCAACTTAATAACGAATTTAACACGTTGGATACGAAGATTAAAAAGATCAAAGGTCAAATTCAACTTTCTTCGACCGAAAGCGATATACAGGAACAAATGGCACAGTTTCTTCAGGTAAGAAATGTAATAAATCTGTAATAAATCTAGATAGAAATCACGGCACGTGAAATAAAAAAATAAGAAAATAATTAAAATATAAATGAATAAAATTTTTCTTCCGCAGATGGCTGAGCAAGAAATGGCGCAGTTAAAGAGGGACATGGAGGAACTCGAAGGAGTGAGACGATCGCTCGCGGAATTCTTTTGCGAAGACACGAGCGCGTTTAAGATCGAGGAATGTTTTAAGATATTCCATCAGTTTTGCCAAAAGTTCAATCAGGCGATCGCGGAAAACGAGAGGCGGCGTATCCAGGAGGAGCAGGTCCTAGCGCGTCGCAAGCAGCGTGAGGAACAGCTGCTGGCGAGAAAACGATTGCGTGAGTGTATCTTGCACAAAAAGCGTTGTTTTATTTATTAGTTAATTTTATTAGTTAATTACTTTAAATTTTAAGAGCTTTTATTATTTTCATAAAGCGACGAAATACTTTTAAAGATTGATAAATGTTTAGTTTATATTCTTTGCAATAATGCATCTCTTTTTCTTTTTCCTGTTTCTTTAATTAACATGCTTTAATAATATTTTTTCAATAAGTAAGATTTGTGTTCGTTAAATATATGCAGTGAGCAATCAAGCGGAGACACCAGGCTCGGAATCCGAGTCCAATCTGATGGACTATGGATTATTCGACCTCCACACCGGTTTACCTCAGAGAAGTTACAGCCGTGGCGAGGCCAAGGTAAATTTTGTCATCTGCTTAGCATCTACTTAACATCTCGTTGTAACATATAATGTGCTTGGCAAAATTAAATGCGAACGAATTCTTCAAACAAGAAAATAGAAATCGAAGTATAAAAAGAAGAATATAAAATCGATTTCAGTATAATTTTGTATCATAAAAATCTTATCTTAATTATATAAAATTAATCGATATTCACATTTTAATCTGCAAACATGATCACAAAAGTATTATTGTAATCAAGTGTCTGTACAAAATTCTGCTCTAAATAATGTCCTTTGATTTTTCACACATTAGGATGAACAATTTTCGACATTTGTAGATGAGAAGATTGCAGAGTGGCGGCGTCACATCGGACGAGGACGTTTCTATCGTTGGGTCGCCCAACATCCGACGTCGTTTAGGATCGTGCTCAGGCGGTCCCGATCAACAATCTACCAAAGAAGACACGTATTCGCCAGGTATCTTATCGCGCATATTATAAAAAGAAGTTATAAATTTAAAAACTTTATTCAATGATACGATTATTAGTTTAGTGACTGATCAAGTTTTCAGGAATAAAAAGCGACGTGTTCTCTGTGTGTGAGTCTTTGCACAATCGATTGCTTTATTATGTTTCATAATCAGCCAAAGTATAATAGAAATGTACTTCACGAGATTTTTTCTTCTATTCGACAGATATCACGCCTAATGGCACGCTTCGTCGACGCAGGAGCAGGATACCCTGCGAGGATGATGACGGGAATCTAATGGATTTCTTGCGAACATCCGGACAGGACAATACGCGGGAGAGGAAATCGTGGGGAAGTTTAGGTATTTAATGCGCCAATTGATACGCTATCGGATTATTTGATCAATTTAAAGTAATTATTATTTTTTCTGGAATTATTTCTTACCGAAGATCGATCGTGGGCGCGAAGAGCTCGCGGACAGTCGCGAAGAGGGGATCTTTTGAACGCCGACTTTTCGGGAGATCGGGAACGACCGAGCTCGCCGTCTCCCCTCGCGGAGAGTAAGCCGTTCCTGCAGGAGGAGGAAGCGAAGCCGACCGGGTGAGTGTTTAATTTGACCCGAAAACCTGAAAAGCGATTATTCTGCTATAATTTTTATGTTTGAAGACTTGAAAAAAATAATAAAAATTCAAATCACTTATCATGTGTGGAAATCAGGAAAGCCTGGAGACAAAAGATCGAGGCGTGGCTGTCGGAAAACGAAAAGGAGGATCGCGCGGGCGAGCAGCTTCAGAGAAGAGCGAAGCAATTGCACCAGGCGAACCGACGGTCCTTCGAAGACTCGGGTGAGTTGCTCCCTAATAATTATTAATGAAATAACTCATTCATAAGAATCTGGACATTGTGGATCTAAATGCGAAACATTTCCTGCAGAAAACGAAGGCAAAAGCACGAACATTTTGACGGAAGATCGATCCGAAGGAGGATTCTCTGAAGTTTACGATTGGCGACCGTCCGTCGAGAAAACGGATGTAATGCGCACAATGGAGGCCATTGAAGGTGAATACTTTTGCGAATTATGTCGAAAGTTGTCTCGTTGCGTCATATTGTCGAGAATTAAATCTACTACACTTTTATTATTCTTTTTTTATTGAACATGCATTTTATCAAGCGCATATTTTCACTTCTTTCAGAAGCTCAACCACTTTCGTCGCAGGATAAATCTCCTTGGCGAAAGTCGAGCTTAAACGTACCAAATAGTATGGAAGAGACTGATCCGCGTTATTCCCGTAGATTTAGGTCGAGACACAATACGGAGAACGCTCTCGTTCCGAGCACACTGCAGGTGAGCATAAATGTAATTCTTTGAAAAAAGATGCAGTCTTAGTTTAATAATAAATATATAAACATAATAAATACAAAAATATAATAATTATAATATAATAATTATAATATAATAATTACAAATATATTAGCTATCTTTCATCTAAAATTTTTGATAGAAGAGAGGAAGGTTTCAAAGGATTAAATCATGCGATATATTTACAGGCGATCAGAGAAGAGGACAGGAAGAAGAACAAGCTCAACGACGCTCTGAACATGGACACTCAGGATGAGTTGACCATCTATCTTCGGCAACCTTACACCGGGTCGCAAGCATCTGCAACCCGGCGATTCTCGAAGCTCGGCAAAAGATCCGCGGATGAAGAACGAATCAGCGATAAAATCGAGATTGATTCGGACAATATCGAGACGCCACCGGCGACCAGACGACTGTTTAGTCCTCCGAAGGAAGTGAAACCTGTGGAGAAGGAGCCATGCAAGAGAGAACGTTGCAACAGCTCCCTCCAAAGTCGAGATATGAAGACTGCGATCCTGAAACCCATCAGCATGGATCTCGGTAACGGTAAGCGAGAAAAGAGAGAAAACGCGAGAGAAATAAAGAAAACAAAGTGTCTTATATTCGGAATATCTCCTATCAATGATAATCACTCGCAACTTTTCCAGGTAACTTTGATAGATATTCGGCAACACGACGTACTCGTAGATACAAAAAGACCCAGGATCCCGCGAGTGACAAGGACATGTCGAGCCCCGAGTTGGTCTGCGACGAGAAGCCGATGCAGCGACCCAACACTCTCGCCCTGGCCGACGAGGATACCCGCGAGGACGAGGACGCCATGTTGCGCCTTTGGCAGGACAAGCTGAAGCGACGCGACATCGTTGCCTCATCATCATCGCGCGACATCGACGTCGCGCTGGCAGAGATCGCACGTTCCGGCGAAGATCTGCAGCGTCTATCGACCACGTCGGAAACGACAACGACGACGATGAGTCACAGAAATTCAAGATTGCCGATCAGTCAACCACCGCCGCCAGTGGTGGCGGTGACCAACACCGTGTTGAGCCCGGTAATGCAAGAGTCACGACCACGTGAACCCGTCACGGTACTTGCTGAGCGAGCGGTGACGAGTCGCGAGCGTCACCGGAGCATGATCGATCCGAGCCAGGTGAAGGAAGCGGTTCGCTTGACTAGCAATCCGCCTAGTCAGGTGAACCAGAAGCAAGAATCTCCGAACAGGAGTTTCCGAAGCGAGAATTCGATGGACGAGCGAGACGACGCGTCCAAAATCATGGAAGAGGAGAAGCGCACCGAAGAGCTGAGAAACGTCGAGGAAAATCTTGAGAAAAACGTCCGATCCGCGGACGATTCTGGGGATCGACCGCTGATGACACGGCAGAACTCGATGTTCCGCAGCAGATTCATCCCTGATATAAGTGTGACATCGTCGCCGCCATCGCCAGGCAAAGTCACTCGAGATCAGGAACTGAATGACGAAGGTTTCGAGGAGACGCAGAGCCTCGTTTCGGAGACCCTGAGCCAGGAGACGTCCTCGGGCAATTACGAGACAGACACGCACGACTCGACGCGATGTTCACCAGCGGAGTTGAGCTACGGTGGCGAACAGCGCAGACGTAGCATCACGGTAACGATGGACGATGACGATGTGGACAGCCGTAGCAAGCGAAGATCCTTGTCCGTCGACAAATTATCCAAGCCAGCATCGGGTAAGGTTTTCGGCAAGAAGGAGGCTGCAAGAAATGCGTCGGAAAAATCGAGTTTCCTGCCACGGGCTGCGAGCATGAAGCGGGAGTCCACGTTAAGGAAGACCGAGTCTCTGAAGAAGACTTCGAACGCCCAATCGTTGTCGGGCATTCCGGGATCTCCGTCGAAGAATGAGGTGCAACGTTCTGGTTCCAGGAGCAGCTTGCGCAGTTCGCGAAGTTCCTTGAACAGCGCAACGTCCGTGAACACGGTACGTAATCTGGCCGCGAATCACGCGCATCTGCGTAGCTACACCTCGGCCATTCGCGCGCTCACCAACGACTTGAGGAAGAGTAGCCCGTCGAATAGTCCACTGCCGCCAAAGAACGTCGTTGATAAGAGACGGCCGAATCCTCGTCAGGTCAGCGTCAGCAGGATACCCGCCAGCAGGAGCAGCAGCAGCGGTAGCAGTGTCGGACCGACAGCGAGAAGCCTTCGAAAGACATCGGAGGTACTCAAATTCAAATTTCAGTTTCTCGAAGAGTTTTTGAAAAATTATGTAGACTTTGATGGATGATTTTCACTCGAGCAAGTTTCTAAAATTTTCACGTGATTTTTACACATCGATCGACAGGTAACAGCTGACATGCCAAAGGTCGCGAGGGGTCGACCCATCACTTCGCGTAGCAGCAGCAGCGGTAGCAGCATCGGTCAGCAATCGATCATGGGAAATCGATCAGCGATTGGCGACAAGACCAGTACGAGAAGTAGATTAATTCAACCGCGAGCCGGGTCCAAGAGTCACAGCTTTATGCGGCCTACAGCTGCTAGTGTCAACAAGGGTTCCATACAGAACCTTCCGAAGAGTATCAAGGCCATGGTGAAGTGATGTCTCTCTTCGATGAGTAAACGAATTGTATCTGTAAGGTTGCCGAGAGAATTTAGAAAGTCTATTCATTTAACAATTACAATTAGAAGAATAACAAGCAGTATAAAATCGATAAATATTGATAGCTGAAAAGCTGATGGATGTTATCGTAAGATATAGAGTTCGCAGGATTTAGATAATGAAGATTATGATTATTATTCTCGCTTATGTATTATGTCTCACAATGTTAAGCCAAAATAAGTAAGATTATTTTAGTTTATTACGCAACTACCACACCAAACAATGCAAGTTTCTCGATTCGAGAGAAAGATAATCAAATCTATCTCCAGCTTTACCAGGTTTTTATGACCAAGGAAACTTGAAGGAATGTCCCGATTTTTATGTTTGACGCCAAATTGCGGGAATTTTCCTTTTAGTACCCTAGAATATATTTATAAAATTATATGTAACATATTCGCGACTAATGTAATGCGTATGATATAATGTAATTCTCTCTTACGACGTTAACATAAAGATAAATATTATATTGTAGAATATATATATCCGGCACAATAAATTAACAGACATTTATAATGATGATATATAATACAATTCGAAAAATTTGATCGAAGAAATACACACGGAACATTATTAAATATAAACTTACAATTAATTATACAATATGCACATATACATATTTTAATACGAGAAAAAAGAAAAATAAGATTTGCAAACACATAATTCATATATATTGCACAATATTATATATATATATATTTCTTATGCATTATATTTTCAACAAGAACTATCTACATATTTTATGTACAAGTGTATAAATCAACGATCATTTTCATCAACGATCCATTTTCAAATTGCATGAAAAACCGCGCGAAAAAACTGAGAGAGATCGCTCTCCGATATAAGTATGATATAATTTTTCGGCACCGACGCTTTTAAAAAGCGTAATAATTCGAAAAAAACGAATTTTTTTCGATAGTCAACGGATTACGTTGCATATAAATCATTCGTACAGTAACGTAAATATAACATTCAGCCATAGCTAGTCAATCGGTGCGCGCAATCGATAGGTAACATATCGGGATCGTCTTACTTTTACCGTAAACGGAAAATACGTGCTCAGAAAAATAAATAACTATAAATTATATAATTAAATGTGCTTAAATTATATAATTAAATGTACTTAAATTATATAATTAAATGTGCTTAAATTATATAATTAAATGTGCCACTTCTTCTCTGTGCCGTTGATAAGAGTATCGTAAATAGGCATACATTATATCTCGTGATTTAACGATGTGGAGTAACTCAGTCATCCCAACAGTTGATCTCGACAGATGTACGAAATGACACTCTAACAAGCTCTAATAAAAAAATTCGAATAAATAAATAAATTCACATAATATTAAATAAATGAACATTAAACCATATATATAAATTCTTATACAACAAATATGAGATACATAACATTTTTTTCATATGATTATATATATATTTGTTGTACATTGACTATTTTATTAATTATTATTGTAGTTATCGTGGATAAAAATGAGGTGACTAAGAAACCCGCGAGCACATTTGCATTCGCATGCCGTCTTTCTCACTCCTTCTATTTTTTAAAAATTTATATTTATAATTTTATTAATTTTAATTAATTTATTATGAGTATGAAATAATGTTTTGCCCGACATGATAAGAGTTTAGACTATAAATTTCATTTTATAGAATATGATAAGAAAAAGAAAAAAGAGTGACAGAGGCATTGCCATGCAATATGCGTCAATGTCTTAAAAGGTAAGAGGATCCCGATTGTTTACGCTTTCCTTACAACTAGATATAAATATTATAACATTAAGTAACGACCACTTTCATCCTCTTTCCTCGATAAACGAACGGAGTTCCTTTTCAACGAATTAAAAAGAATCTTACAAATAATACACAAGTGTAAAATCTAATATCTAATCTCGGAAATCAATCGATGAAAAAAAAACGGAGCGCCAACCCGGAAGACGAGCGAAGCACGTGCGAAGCCTCGCTCGACAACAATCGAATCTATCATTCGTTCATTCAATTAACATTCATTGTTCGATAAACGTTCGCCGATGAAAACGTGAATAAATCTCAGGTCATCTCGGCCCTCGACGTACGATCTCGGAATCCGAGGGATACAGGACTTTGCGGCGCCAGAATAAATTCAAATTGCAAGCCAAGTTCTTCTTCGACGACGATCTCGAATTCCCGAATAATCTAAATAAAAATCAATTAATCAACAAGAGCAACCTCCGGGTAATTTTATCAAAAATTTGCTCCATGATTTTTCTCTTACGTATACTTTGATATACTTTTTCCTCACCTTTGCCAGAATAAGCTGCAGCGCGAGCTCTACGAAACGTTTTCCCGGACATATTCTTCTACCGGCGCCGAAGGGAGCCACCAATAAAGGCGAGTGAGGCACCATAGGTTTCAACCATCTTTCTGGTAAGCATTTGGACGCATCTTTGAAATTGTCGTCGTTCAATCCTGCTATCCACGTATGCAACAATACTATTGTCTGAAATCGCCAAAAACGAGTTGTATCGACTTTCTTGAATTTATACGGATAATATTGAAACTTACTCCGGCATCGAGGCGATACCCTCCCAATTCTATAGGCTCGTCCAGTATGCGCGCTATGCAAGGTGTCGTGGGTACAATTCTGGAATGTATATAAGTCACACTTGCATAATATTTTCAGAGACGTGTTCATTTTATCGCAACATAAATGTGTATAAGAGAAGAAATTTTTGATAAAAATTTTTAAACAATTTTATTAAATTATTATCCATTAATATGAGAACACCTGAAGGATTCTGTGATGCAGGCGCGTAAATATTTTGCCTTTCGGAGATCATCCACCGTGAGATCGCAACCGGGAGGCGCCAGGGACTGCGCCTCTTTGTAAAGAGTTTCCTGCACTTCGGGATTACGGCCAATCAAGTTGAAAAGGAATACCAGCGTGTTGCCTAGCTGCAAACGTCCAACGACTGTGTCTTTAACCCTGTAGTAGTAATCGCGATTGACAATCCGAATGATATAAAGTAAAAAAAAAGAGGCGATTTAAAGATAATGAAAAAAAACCGAAAATTTAAAATTCTTTTATGAAAAACAGGTTGCAATTTTTTCAGAAATAAATTATCTTATAAATAAGTTATCTTTAAGTTATTTATAAAATTTGAAAATTGAATTTTGTCTATAATCACGAATGATATCAAGTAGCCAAAATCTAACAAACCCGTGCTAACCAATTATAATTAATACAAAGTAGCTTTCTCACTGTGTGTATTCCCGCCGCTATGAAATCCACTATGGCGGCCTTCTTATCTCTCATGTCGAGATCTTTATGCCGCAAAATAGACAGGAATACCGCCTCGACAGATTCGTCTTTGGCGTCATCTTGCTTCTCCAACACAGTCGCTTCCACGAGTTCCGAAATAATACTAAACGAAAAAAAAAGAACAATAAAGAATAGCGGATTACTAATTTTAAGCGTGTTTCAAACTCTCTGATGTAATATACATATTGTAAACAGAAAATAATTTTTCTCTTTTGTCTCTCTCTGTTGCAATTTACAGACAAAATGCAAAATATTTCAATTTATTCTAATTAAATCTTGTTAAATCTCTTTGTTGACTTTAATAAAATTATATAACTAAAGCAATTTAAGGTGATAAATTAAAAATGTAAAATAAAAAAAAATTATTTAAAAATAATGGTTATAAATTATTCAAAATTTTCTCTCGGCAACAATTCAACTGTCAAAAATCGGTCATTTAATATAACAGTTGGAAAGCGAATACACGTGATGTACTTGTATATAATGTCCTCGCTCTCTATTAGTTGCTTATATGCGGATGTCGGTAACAACTTCCAAAGCGGCAGACCGTAAAAGGCGTCGCGCGAGGCCGTGAAGTGAATCCTGACCGCTTCCGCTAATCTCGTTGTGAGCGTACTGCTGGAATCTGGTTTTAGGAAACCTAGGTGACGCCCAAGAATCAGCGTGCATGTGCCTACGAATAAACGGAACGAGTTGTAACGCGTTATCAGCAACGGGTTTAATCATCTTCATGAGCGAATCAAGATACGCTTTAGCCTATCTCTCTTTTTCTCTTTCCACGAGAAGAAAAGTTTGAAAAAACACATTCCTTATAAGTCTAAAGTTGAGCGTTATTATTCTAATATTTAAGAACGTGTCGTTTTGAAATTAATAAAATTGTTCAACAGAGATATATCTGTCAAATCAGAGTCGCTGATGATTCCCATATGCAAGGGAAAAATTTCAAGCAGATGTCAATGACTTACTCTCAAGTCTCATTCTGTAAAGTTTGAAAAAACACATTCCTTATAAGTCTAAAGCTGAGCGTTATTATTCTAATATTTAAGAACGTGTCGTTTTGAAATTAATAAAATTGTTCAGCAGAGATATATCTGTCAAATCAGAGTCACTGATGATTCCCATATGCAAGAGAAAAATTTCAAGCAGATGTCAATGACTTACTCTCAAGTCTCATTCTGTAAAAGTTTGAAAAAAACACATTCCTTATAAGTCTAAAGTTGAGCGTTATTATTCTAATATTTAAGAACGTGTCATTTTGAAATTAATAAAATTGTTCAGCAGAGATATATCTGTCAAATCAGAGTCGCTGATGATTCCCATATGCAAGGGAAAAATTTCAAGCAGATGTCAATGACTTACTCTCAAGTCTCATTCTGTAAAGTTTGAAAAAACACATTCCTTATAAGTCTAAAGCTGAGCGTTATTATTCTAATATTTAAGAACGTGTCGTTTTGAAATTAATAAAATTGTTCAGCAGAGATATATCTGTCAAATCAGAGTCGCTGATGATTCCCATATGCAAGGGAAAAATTTCAAGCAGATGTCAATGACTTACTCTCAAGTCTCATTCTGTAAAGTTTGAAAAAACACATTCCTTATAAGTCTAAAAATTGAGCGTTATTATTCTAATATTTAAGAACGTGTCGTTTGAAATTAATAAAATTGTTCTGCAGAGATATATCTGTCAGAGTCACTGATGATTCCATATGCAAGAGAAAAATTTCAAGCAGATGTCAATGACTTACTCTCAAGTCTCATTCTGTAAAGTTTGAAAAAACACATTCCTTATAAGTCTAAAGCTGAGCGTTATTATTCTAATATTTAAGAACGTGTCGTTTTGAAATTAATAAAATTGTTCAGCAGAGATATATCTGTCAGAGTCGCTGATGATTCCCATATGCAAGGGAAAAATTTCAAGCAGATGTCAATGACTTACTCTCAAGTCCCATTCTGTAAGCGAGTTCCTCAAAGCCTTTCACGGTAAAATCCGCTCTTCGTTTGCGGATTAGGTCGATGAATCCATCGGTGACTATGTTGAGCGCCGGGAAGAAACCGAATACGGTACCGGCCCCGGTAAGTTCCGGCGTTAAAGCGGCCCGAAGCTTTTGCCAGGTTGCTCCTTGCCTATTAAGAAAATATCGCTCATCATTCGCGATTGTTCTCGCGTCTTTAAAAATCCTAAGCGATTCAATCTGCCTCATAGATGTCTTTCGCAAATTAATAAATTGTTTATACACATTTTATATATGATCTATTTATATAAATTTTGCTTCTCTTTTTCTCGCTATATTTTATTACTATACTATTTATCTCCAAAAATGAAGAATTTTCAAATAAATAATATTCTAACACAAATAATCTATAAAAATAAATAATAAAATAAAAATAAAATAAATAAAAATAAAAAATAAAAATAAAATAAATAAAAATAATAAAAATAAATAAAAATATAAATACTCTAAATAAGTGAATAAAATGAATAATCCGCAATGTTTAAAATTGTCAACTTTTTTTACAACCAGAAGACGGACTGGAGAACTGCGCCGGTTCGTTCCAGGCGATCACCTGATATAACGTATACAAGTTCGGAATATATACGAACCGAAAAGTTACACGACGCGACCTTAAACTTGACCTCGATACCGCGGCGGGCGTAATCGCCGAGCGCGCCGAGAGCGGCAGGCTACTCACTCATTGACCAGACCAAGGTTGGTGTAACGATCGCGCCGGGAGCGCCGGTAGTGGGATATGACCTCCTGCGGAGGACGAAGCGGGTATCGCGAGCCCCGTCTGAGGATAGCCTCGATGTCGCGACGGGCGAACACGGACACCACGAGGTAGTTCCACAGAGCCTCCTCCTTGCACAACGACCCATATCGCCGATTCAGATCTACTCTTAAATTACGGGAGAACGAGCCATATTAAAATACCATATATCGACGAGAAGGAGAGAGCATGTCGAGTAGTTTACTCCGGATTTCGAGCAAGGAGAGATCCATATCTCTTTTTATCAAACCATTCCGATATTTCGCCTTCAATCGGGCTTAGAAAAAAACTGTGCCAAATGATTATAATTTTCAGTTTCACATTTTTTTTTATAAGAGTCGACATATCGACATAAAGTAGATGAAAGAAATATTGATTCGAGAATCACGATGTATATCAGCGCAATTTAATAACAAATGATTCATCCGTCAATTAAATTCGATGTACCTTGCATGGAAATAATTTTCTCACGAATCTATCGTAACGTTACATAAGCAACTTTCGACGTGATGTAAATGTGCTCGTTGACCCGTAGATTCTTCTTGTCACGATTTATCCCCCATTTTTCTCTTTCACTTGCGATTACAGCGAATTCACCGCGATAAGATTGGAGTATCATTGACCCTGACCCTCTGAAAAAGACACGTTTTACCCGCCATCCCGTTCCTATAATCGCGCGGCCTTTTTTTTTAGAGGGTCCGCATATAATGCGGATTAATCTAAATTGTTAATCGGTTATTATCCGGAGAATCGTGTGGGACACATTAGCATATAATGAACCGTATTCACGCATCCCCCGCTTTTCTGATTCCTTCTCTCTTTCTTTCTCTCTCTCCCTCTCGTTCTTCGCGCGCAACCTTGAGGTGTCATCAGCACAAAAATCGTGGACGCACAAAGGAAACGTCTAACTCGTCGTCTAACGTTGCTTCGTAAAAAAAAAGGGCGAAACTCTTTACCTTGATACGCCTCGTGGATCTTGTTCAAGCTGTAGTGACCGAAGCGAGAATATATCCACCTGGTGCCGAGAATCGGCAGAGCGAATGGACCTGGTACATCGCGCGCCGTCTTGAACTTCCTGCCGTTGTCGCCCGTGACTGCGAAAAAATATATTGATTTCCAAAATCGAAAAGATCGAGACAATTTCGAAGCAATGGCACCTTTGCTCGCTGCTTTCTTGAAGAGAACAAAAATTTATATACAAAAATAATCTTGCTCTTCTTTATCCATCTCTTAAATTGCTCGAGGAAGTTCCGGATGTACCTCGTGGCATTGCTCTATCGTCGCATTTAATGTTATCAATTGGGAAGCGTGATTTCTCTTGAATTTAACGTTCGTAAATAACATTCGATAACGATAAAAGTGATGGGGAAAGAAGCGATGTATGGTGCCATTGACCGATATCGTGGGTGTCGATACATCGAAGCTCTGCTAAAGAGATCGAAGGATTCTCAACTCACCGGAGTTGGCGACGTTGTAATTTCTGGTCCAGAACCACCAGGGTGGCCTGTAACCGGTGGCCAGCACCAGGATCGCGAGCAGTGCCGCCGCGATGGTCTCGAACCACGCTCCGGACAGCAGCATCCTCCAGTCGAATCCCTGCACCGAGGAAGAATTGAAAAAAATCGAGGTCTCTCTCTCTTCTATCTCGAGAAACGTTCGCGCGACGACAATTTCGCGCAGCGCAAACGCGCCAAGAGTATAATAGGTTCCCTCTTATCGTAATCGTGCGCTGCTTCGCGGATACGAGGCTCGTCTCCTCCGGCGCGAGATAGTACTACGACTGACGCCGTATCTCGGGAGTGCGTAAACTCCGCTGTGCTCTCTCCCTAAGGCGCGTTTTGAGTCATTATTTGAATGCCGAGTCATTATTTGGCGCCCGAACGGATGTCCTTGTGTTGTCCCGACCGATCGAGAACGCTCTAAGGGAACTTCTCTCGGGAGCTCTTTTATTAACTGGCGTATTAAGGGGTTAGCCTAGTTAGCGGACCGAAAAAAGCATGATGCTTGGGAATTCTTTTGAAAAGTGTATTCATTTTTTTTACAAATAAATTTTTATTCAAAAGTACAAATATTAAGGATGTTATTATATTTTTTTTAATAAAATATTAAAAAATGTAAAAGTTATAACTATTCCCGAATGTTGTTTTTTAAAAAGCGCTGCGCGGTGCTATTTGAAGCTGATTCATCTGATATCAAAAATTCGATAAAGTGTAGTTAATATATGAAATTGTCTAGTAGATGAACGAAGGATTAATCGAAAAATTTTGGGACAAAATGGCAGCCATTTGACACTAAGATATTCTTTTTCGACTGAAAAATTGCTCATTTTTTATTAAGTAAAAAAAGTATTTATTAAAAAACAAAATCTCTCGTTCATCTACTAGGTTTTTATATGTAGAAGTCTATAAAATTTTAAGCAAATCGATGTAACGGTTTTCGAAATATCTTGCTCACTTTGAAAAAGTGATTTCGAAAAATGCCTTTAAAATTTGTGTCAAATTTACGTTTAAATAAAATGCAAATTTTTTAATTTACACAGAATCTATTCCGAGCTCGTATAATTTTAGTTTATTTAAATCATATGATAATCCTCAAAAAAACATCAGAGCTGAAGCTTTACAGTCGTTTAAACGAAGTTATACATCTGGCGCTTCATGAAATATATACTTATAACTCCGTCAGAAACTTTTTAATTTTTTAGAAACTATTTTTAGAAATATTTTCAATAAGATATACTTTTTTAAAGAATTGTAAACACATAAAAATTTTTCTCTTTCTCATTTTTACGACTAGGCATAACCCCTTAAAATCGTGGGCAACGAATTATTCTTTATAAAAAATGATGAATAGTCTTTTAGTTTTAATTGACTCTCAAAATACTAAGCTTTTAAATGTCATTCTCAGACACTTTCTATACTTTCGTCATCCAATCGAAAGCAGCTGTTTCTTACAATCGTAGACGCATTACGTGCAAGGCAAGAGCTAGATCTCGCGCTTAACTCAGGTGTAATTGGCGAGGACGCATTTTTCGCGATCGCCGCACCGGTTTCGCGAGATTGGCTCCGATAAGGCACCATTTGTGCGCCGTGATTTAGCATTAAAACGCATGCGACGCCGACGCGAAAGGAGCAATAAACGTCGCGCGTTTTCTCATGCGCCGAGGAAGAAAAGAAGAGAACGAAAGAGGGAGAACGCGATGTATACGGCTCTACTTATGGATCTCCTCGTGACTGACTGAGTGCCCCAGTGTTATTTGCGGACCTTTATTTGCAATTCGCCGATAACGCTCCCGGTGTTGCCCCGATGATCCCGCGGCTCTCTTTTTCTCGGCACCTCTTTCCCTCCCTTGCGCATTTGCTTTGACGTATCTTTAGTTCTGTTACAGAAATCGGGAAGAAAATAGCGTAAATGATATCAATGATGATATGAATGATGTATGAATTGCGGATACTAATCGAACGAGGGGCGAGGGATCCATGCATATATATTCGATATTGATTCAACGCTTATAGCATCAACGCGCAAAGTCAATGCGTACATTAGCGCGAAAACAATATCAGCGTCATATTCCGCTGACTTGGAAGCAGGAGAGAAATCGTCTTGCGAGTTCCTCGAAGCGAACTCGAAGAGTTGGACCTTTCGAGAAGAGGTAGTATTTTATCTTTAGGCAAAAGATTCGACAAAAATAAACCTGTATTTCTTAATTTTTCACGTTAAACAAACATTTTTCGCGCATCTCTCGTTAGATTTTTTATATTCCTCTCACTCGAGTAAATTCAAGAAGCGATAGCAATAATTGCTACTTTCGGAAATAATAAAAAATTCGGATAAGATACGTTCATTGCGAGATTTTTTTCGATCGAGAGCAAAAATTGGCGATTTTCGTCGGGAGATAAAATGCTCGAAAGAGGCAAACAAGCGGGCGTTTCGCATTCTGCGGATGTTTCTTATAGCGGTTTCCGTGGGTGCGTTCTGAGCCTGCTTGACCGGCTACATTGTTCGCTCTCGTTAATGACTTTAATTAAGCGCACCGCTAGGTAAGTACCGTCTCTCATCGTATCCCGTGCTCACCTGCCGGGAATCTTCAGGGACGGTATCTACCGAGGAACGTAGCGTGCTCGCGATCGTCACATTGCGGCAAAACCGCATTCTTCTTCAATAACGTGACTCCAATCTCCTTTTCTTTCTCTTTCTCTTCTTGGTTGAAAACAAATTTTTACTCACATTCGCCTATTTTTATCTTTGCACAAAGATAAACGTATCTCGCAAAAAATTGACGCGAGGAAAAACGAGCATTCCTTAAACGTCCATTTAAGAAGCGAAATGACATCCCTTTCTTCTCTTAACGCGCCTTATTTTTGTCAAGTTTCGCATTCAGCCTTGGAACTTGTTCTACGAATAAACTATTCTTAGCTCGACCGATTAGCGTCAATAATTTTCCGATCGGAGCTTTGATTGAATCTCTAATAAAGGTCTAATAAAGAACCGCGGAGCTCTAAACATGTCGCTTTACATATCTCGCGGAACCAGTCCCACGCTAAAAGAAAGAAGATAAAGTACTCCGTGCGGCTATCGAAAGCTCTTTTCTCTCTCTTTTCCTTTCTATATCTCTCCTACGTAATTTCTACTTTTTTCACATTGCGGCAAAACACATTTTGTTTCAGAAGAAAAAAAAGAAAAATCTTAAATACATTTATTGGAATAAAATTTCGATCATCTTTGCAGAAATATATCAAATTATCCTAAATGAATAAATTTCAGAGAAAAATTATACACTCGTGTAATTAAAAACTTTTTCGTTAAAAAATTATTTAAAAAATTCTAATTATATAATAATATAAAATCAATAAATATAAAAATATAAAATCAAAAATAGAAATATAAAATCTAAAAATAAAAAAATATAAAATCAAAAATAAAAATAAAAATAAAATATAAAATCGAAAATAAAAATATAAACTCAATAAATATAAAATATAAATAATAAAATCTAAATAAAATATAAATATAAAATCAATATATAGCTTGTATTTATAAACTAAAAATCGAGATTGGACGCATGTAATTCTCGAGCTTCTACATCGGGCAAATTTCGCACCCAAGCTACGCGGTATCGCGGCGTAGATGATAACAAACTCGGGTAATTGTGCGCAAAGACTTTGGAATGTCACGGAGTGTCGCCGCCGACCAGTAAATAAAGGATTATTAAAGTTACGGGGAGCAATTGAGAAAGCGCGAGAGTGAAAGAAGACGCGGGGAACGAGAAAAATAATCGGGCCCGATTACCCCGTGACAAGCAGCGACAACCGCTGGATTGTCATCTCTCCTCTTTGTTCTTCATCTTCCTTTCTTCTCCTCCCTGCGCGAATTTGCCTTTCAAACGCGAGATCGTATATTATGCACTATCATATATATGCGCTCGTAATTTATAATCGCACGCAAAAATCGGCTCTCTGAGAAAAATGGCAAAGTGTGTCAGAGTTACGATATAGAAAAGTATAATTGTAACGCGCGATATAATTTGCTAGCCGAGATTTGTGGAATGCGAGCGGGTCAGATCGCGCATAATGACACGACTTGTCGAACAATCTTAAATCTCGAGGGGAGTTTTATCAATTAGCTTGCCGTACAAATCGCGTACTGCATGCGTGTTTCGCGCGCAACTTATATACTATGCGATCTCGTTGCATTTTATCGTCTAGCTCTCCTTCTAACACGATTTCCGTTACGCCTGTCAATTAAACGAACGAGAGATGAATAATGCAACGCATTTCTTGTTAGAGATACAGTTATGACTATTATCTACTTTTGCGGGCGCCACCCAATCAGAAAATTTATTGTCAGACGTTACTCGGCACTTTTTATTCGCGCGCAAACGGAATTACTCGTCTCGAGAGATCGGACCAACAAATTAATTATGTTCTCGCCTAATCGTTTAATAACAATAATAATAATAAGGAAGGCTTATTTAAGACCGGGAAAAAACGCAGGTATTGTGTGATATGTAAATTCATAATTTAAAAAAAAAAAACAAATTGCTATTATTATTGCTATTATTATTATTATTGATTTATCATTTGGACCATTTATGTGTATTGTATTAATTTAATTAAAATATTTTCTTGATCCTTCGTTTAATAACACACTGCATTTACGTAACGCGCGCATTTTTTATTATACCTGTATCTTTTATATAACAATCTAATTTAAGAGACGAGAGAGAGAGATGATTATATTTACGAAAATGTCGTCTGACTTTGAAAAAAATGATAACGTCCTCAATGGAAAGTTTCGTTATCTACATTATTTTTAAATATTTGTGTAGCTATCGCATTCGCGCTTTATTGCTAATATCGCGACGCAAGCTCGGAGAAATGTTTACCGAAAGTGAAAACGACAAAAAAGAGACCTTCGCATTCGCGGAAGAAACGTCAGAAGAAATATAGATTCCAGACACTCGCGACTCTCGCGTATTATCTCATTAATTGACCTATTTGTCGGACTATTTGCTTTCGTTTGATAACCCATCACGATAAGTGACGGCTTTCCGTACATTCCGTATATTCGCACCGCGATCCAGGAATAGCACAACAGCAGTTATCGCGAAATTATTCGCCGAAAGGTCATCGATACGCTTCGTTAAAATTTCTCCTCGTCGAGATGTGTCATATTATTATAATAATTTTTTCGCTTCTCTGTTTTACTGAATATTTCAGCTGTGCTTCTCGAGACTCCGCAATATTCTCCATTTTTGGCGAAAACCTTCGTGTCATAGCTGCGACAAAATTACTGCAAAATAATTCCCACGCTTTCGCGAAACTATTCTCGGCATCCAAAGCATTCGAAAAAAAATATATATATATTTATATAATACAAGTATATTATGTCGAGAGAGAAGAGTGATTACGCAAATTGCATCTCGCTGTTTCCGCATAACGTTCTTCATACGATGTATGGTCTTCGCGAAATTGCGGTTCCCGTTTCTCGCGATTACGATGTTTACTTCCCCTCCCTCCCCCCCTTCCTCCTCGACAGCCGCGCAAATTACCACCGCGTGTCAACGGCACTTGAGATTTCGCAAATAAAATGATTAACCGCCGCCTCTCGAGCCCGATGTGCAATTAAACGAAGGGTTCCCGGCAAAAAAAAAAAAAAAAAAGAAGAGCACTCTGATGTACGGTACCCCGAGAAGTAAGGTCAATCGGCGGGGAGAGGAGCGACGCGGCACGCACTTGTGTTGTGGAGAAACATGTAAATAGAGTTGACAGGGAATTGAAGAATTTTCTATTATTGCTCTTCCCTCGGCATTTTTTTTTTTTTTCTCATATACTGAAAGTTCACGGATGAATGTAACTCGGAGATGAAAGAGGCCAGAGCGATCTTCCGCGACAGATACGCGACTAGAATAGATTGGGTGAGAATGTGCAACGTGTTTTGTTGGCTATCACGTTGAGATACGCTCACCCTAAGAGAGAGAGAGAATACATATTGTTTCAATAACAGAAAAACATTGGCAGGATTATTGTTCCAACGAGGAACATATTATTTACTGTTTATCGTTTACAATGCTTATTATGCTTGGGATACTTTTGAAATATATTATGTCTGTTTAAAAACGCGCGCGACAGAACAAATGTGGAATTAGTTTCCTCTGTGTACATTTTTTTACGCGTTTTCTATTATCTCTCTTCATCTTTTGGTGACCTTATCTTTTGACATATTCTGTATTTGAAGAAAAGTAAGAGAAAACAGTTTCGAAATTAGTTATATATTTTAACGTAGATTTTTTTTTAACCGATTAATGTCAGTCTTTTATCACAAACTTGATGAAGACGATTAGTTTTGCGCCGATTTTAATCGAACGAATTTTCGCGATACCCTGAGCGAAATCGATTTAATCTCGAGTCCGCAATTCTCGATGTTGCGAATGTCAAGAAAAATATACCTTACTCTCACGTCGGTTGTCAAATCAACTGTCAACGTCACTGTCGCTGCGTTTCCATTATTACACAGATAACAAACACAGAACGCGCGAGCATATTCTCAATCGAGAGAAAAAAGATACGAAACGAGATCGAAATTATAATAATTCCTCCAACTTTCCTTTCATATTTTTTCCTTCCAATCTTGGGGGGGGGACAGGATCCAGAGACCACCAGGTAACAAACGAGAAAAACTCGCCGGGAAAAGATCGCACTGCGAATAACGTAACAACGCGATTTCGCACACAATTCGCGCACACGATATCCGCGAGGGCGTATTTTTTTTTTAAATTACCATGACTATTACTTGGACGTTCCTACTTCGGCGCCTCTCGCACCGTCCATGTATCGATCAGCAAATCGCGCGCATATCCCGCTCTGGCGTCTCTCGCCAAACGACGACTTATCCGCGCCGAATTCTTCTCACTCTCTGGCTCTGGGTACACTTGACTCTTGCTCGCTCGCGCGATCGGCGATCGGCGAGCGATCGGCGCGCGCGAGGGCGAGGGCGAGGACGAGGGACCGCTCTCGCGCCGCGGGAACCCGGAAATCCGAACGCCTCTCTCGCGTGCCACACAGGTGGGCAGTGTGCGATGACGACGATCGGGTTCCCCGGGATTGTAAAAACAAACGATCGCGAGTACGGACGCGTACGGGCCGTATTCATCTTATAGGGTGTCCCGTAAAAAACGGGACTGCCGGGGCAGGAATGTGTTCGATCGATCGATCGATCGATCCATCGATCTCTCTTCGCGTCCTCTCCTTTACTCTTTTTCTCAAATTCTCCATGGAAATTATCTAATTATCCTATTTATCAGAATAGATTTTTATATCCTCTGATTATATATTTATAATATATAACATTTAGGTAACATTTTTTACATTTTTGTTTATTATTCTTTCTCTTTTTACCTTCGTTATAGATAAATTATAGTTTGTACGCTAGAAAATAGTAAATAGCTATTACTCTATTATGTTTATTTAATAAATTGTGGATATAATTGGATTGAATAAAATTTGATTCGTATAAATTGAAACGATATGAGTTTGAAAAGTTAATAAGATAGATAAAAATTAATAAAATATTGATAAAAAATTGATAAAAATTAATCTGTTGATTTAAACCATCAATCTTTATCTTATCAATTTTTAATATTATATTTGCATGAACATTCGAATACTTTAATCCTATAAAATATTACACTTTAATTAATTGCAATTTTCATTTGAATTTATATATCAAAATCTTTATAATATTATATAAATTTCATATTTGTTTTTTCGCTCGCTGAATAATAAAATAATAATTTAATTGCAAAATACTTTACATAAAAAAAAATTAATAAATCTTCTAAACGTTCATACTTGGCAAAATATGAACGATAAATACGATAAATAATTTTACATTTGCATTAGAGAAAAAAATTACTAATAAACTTATAAACATAAACACGTGTACAGTAGACATAACGAAAAGCTTTTAAAATTGAACGCCTTTTTAAATATTTATCGAATAATAGATAATTAATTAATAATGAGAATTTCGGAAAAGAAGCGCCCCCCTCGTTTGCATCAAAATCAAAATGTTAAAATATATATCTTGCAAGTAACTTACGGGTTTCAAGCGGGTTATCATTGCCGCCGCCGTTGTCGTCGTCAAAGTCGACTCAGCCGCCGACTCTGTGATAAAACGTGCGGTACCGGATTTCCGGCGGCTTTTCGACGGACGGGCGGGAAATTCAGGAGCCGAGAAGTGGCGGACTGCGACGACGAGGACGTTGAAACGTATAAACCGACTCGTCGGACAGTCACGGCGGTACTGATCCCAAAAAGTTCCTCGGGAACCCTTCCTCGATGTTTTCCAAAAACTCCGAAAGCGTGACAGGGGCGGAGGAGGAAGAGGCCTGGAGCAACGATGGAGGAGGTGGCAGTAGAGAAACGGAGGTGGAGGAAGAGCGGACGAAGGAGAAGGAGATGAGAGACTGAAGAAGAAGGAAGAGAGAAGGCCTCGTCGAGGATCACGGACGGAGAGGGCTCCCGGTGGGACGCGGTTGGAAGGGAGAGAGGAACAAGCCCGCGACCCGGACGTGGGAGTGAGAAGAGCGTCGCGAGATGAAGGAGGAAGAGCAAGAAGTGCGACCGAGAGGAGGGAAAGGGAGAGAGGACATGTGCGCGTCTAAGGAATGAAACTTAATCACGATTAATTAGCGCATTGTCTGGCAGGTCGATCGGATTTATGAATGGTGGCATCTCTCAAGAGGGACCAAGAAAACTAGAAAGGAGATGGGGTCTTGTACCCCTCTTCCCTCTTCCTCTCCTCTCTTTCTCTTTTCAAACGAGTCACGAGACACTGGTCGAGGCCCCGCCGATCCGTCTCCGTCGTCGGAGACGAAAACTCTTTTATCTCCTCGTCCTCTCTGTTTACATGCCCCATCATGCCCTGCCCGTTGATCCCGCGACCGCATCGCGAGCATGGTTGGCCGTCGCCGATGGTGGGGCCCGTGGGATCAGTGGGAACCCACGGTGGGGGTTCCGGATGACGGACGGTCCGGAACGGATGGCAGATGGCGTTGAACGTCGAGGAAGATACTCTCGATCGGGGAGAGATGATTCTCAGCATCCGCCGCTACGGGATGTCGTAACCATATCCTTTACCTCTGCGTGTTCTCCGCCTTCTCTCCTTTTTCTCGGACAAAAATAGCCATCGGGTCACCACGAATGCGCCTTTAAACTTCCGTCATTTCTTCCGTCTTCCCTCGAGAGACGAATAAAAGCACCCTTTTATTCAAATTTTTTTGCCATTGTATCTTTATTCTTCCCGCTTTCTCCTATTGTACAGGAAGGATTTCGAGAGTTCAGCTTGCGATATATTTTTCTGCCCCGAGGTCAAAGGGCAAGGAAAAAGTTCATTTCCTCTTGATATCGCGCTAACGCACTAATGACCTTTAAATGTAATCAAATGTACGAGAATAGAACGATTAGATAAATCGTAGAATTCATGAATAATGAGATAATGTAATAGCAAACAAGTCTAGGTCCACAGAAACAGGTCTAGGTCCACCAAGACCCTAAACGAAAAGAATTCTCACGCTTCTCACGTATTCTAAAACTCTTGCCCACGTTTTTTTTTTATTTCGGCTGTAACATTCTTGGACATTTTTACACATCAATGAGCTTTACACACGCGACGCATCTTCTCTAAGAAATAATCACAAATCTTTACACAATAGCCAAAAAATAAACTGGCGTTCTAGCAAAAAATTTATCGAAATATATATGTCTGTGATCCAGAGCTTTTTGATTTTCTCTATAAATTTCATATTTTTATGTACGCATCGAGTCTATTCCATTTCATTTAAATAATAAATAATAAATAATAATAAATAATTTAAATAATAAATAATAATAAATAATTTAAATAATAAATAATTTAAATAATAAATAATAATAAATAATTTAAATAATAAATAATTTAAATAATTTAAATAATAAATAATAAATATTTTAATTTGATGTAGATATCGTCTTCTTTTTACGATAGATATTTATAAATCTATAGATAATTCTTGAATGATTTTTTTATTATAAAACGGATATTAACTGTTCTGCGAGAAGAGTATGAGAAACAGTAGTTCGTCATGTTGAAATCTTGCAGAGTCTTTGCAGACTGTGTTGCTCCAGTGAGAAGTTACGGTCGCGCGAGACGGCATCTAATTTGCGCGTCCAAATCGATCTCGTCGTCTCGCGGTAAATTTGCGCGATCATGCGTAACGACCGTCAACCGGATCGGGTTGAGTCGTCTGCGCGAAGGGCGTAAACAACTCGACAAGAGAAGTTAAGCAAGCGAGAGATGGAGGAGAGAAATCAAGAAGAATTTAGGAGGATCGGCGAGAAATTTAAATAAATTCATCCTTTACGTCAGACAGAAAATAAAAATGCACCAGCGAAATGACGCGATCTCAAAGAAAATAAAGAAAAAAAAAAACCTGACAATGATTGATAAAAATTGAAAAAGTAGACGAATCCACAGTATATATAATTTTAAAAGAAAAAAAGATTGTAACGGTGGATTTTCATGATACGTGTAAAAGATAGCCGTCTAGAGTCTCGCATTTTTCGAGGAGCCTCAAAATGAATTTTATAATCAGCAAATTAGTATTCATAATGTAATTAACTTCCAACAGGATAAAAATACCGGGATGGTGAGAAGCCTGTTTCACACATATGTATGCTAAAACCGGTCATTTTCGGCCGATTCCCTTTCGTTTCTGGGGAGGCCAGAATGTTTTCGTTGGGAAAAGTTAATCGTTTCTATTTTTTGTCAGAAGGTTATAGAACGGAGCGACTAAAAGACGGTCTAAAAGAAGGCCTTTCGGACTCGAGGGTTAAAATATCCATCGGTTCATAATAGTGTAAGACGGCCATAGTGGAACGGACGACTGCCTAGAACGGGCTAGACCGGGTCAGGGGGAAATGATGTAGCTCTATCGCAGGGGGCGTGAACACATGGAATGAGATGTCGATCGGAACTCGTTTCGATTCAAACATGAAATAAAACGAAAACGGTCGCGGGCGTCGAAACGGCATAGACCGGGAGGTACGATATGGTACGAGGAAGTGTATGTGAAATACACACGAAACGCCATAGAGTCGCTGGATATGAAGATCCAACGCATTTCAGCTCTCTCGATTGCTTCTCAGAGTTTCTAAAAAAGATATTTTTCGAGAATAAATTCAAATAATATTTGTTATCAATTACTTCTTTCGAATTTTTATGCGAAACACTCGCGCGTTCACTAAACGAATTAATATTCGATCAATAATTATATATTTAATTTATTAGTGAATTGCATTTCGAACGTTGAATTAATTTTGTAGCTGATGACACACGGTTAGATTTATTTTGGACAGGCGTCTACATGAATCGAATGAGATGAAATTTTGTTTTTTCGACTTGTTCGGCATTCAAGGTGGACGTCCACGAGTTCTTAATATTAATGATAGGCGAGCATGATCGGGTTAATCTCCGCGCGTGGAACGAGTCGGTCGTGTTTCTTCGATTGCGTATGTCTGGCCGGAGCTAAGTTTCCATAACTAGGTTCAAAAATGCGTCGCAGGACGTAAAATGTCTCGTGTTATTAATAAGTGATACAATCGATCTTTACGATCTAGCGCGACCTCCTTTTTAAATGGCAATTCGATCCAACCGACTGAGACAATTTTGCAATTGCGTATTTAATTAAACTTGCCCCGTTGGTATTATATTTTAAATCATCTACTACATATTACTCTGTAAATCTTTCTTTAAAACTGACGATATGCGAAGTCGGTTCCGAAGCATGCGTTGGAATTAAAACCCGCAAATTCTTTTTAACGTAGATACTAATTTACGAGTCGTACCGTTAGTTTACACAATTAAGGAAGCTATTGGAAGAAGGGCGCATCTCATGCATATAATGGCGGTATATAAAGTGATAATAGTGATAAAGACTAAAGTTAACTAAGCTAAATATTACAATGTAAAATAAAAAAATAATAAAATTGATAACTTGCAAATAAATGTTAATATAAAGTAGTTTAATTTTGTAAGAGTATTTAAAATAGTTCTCTGAAGGTTGTTTTTCTTAATCCGTCCCGTTATTGACGGAAGAAAGAACACCCGGTAGGTCCAGCACACCCTGTATACGCGCAAACATCTGTTCCTGCGGCGCGAAATAATCGCACGCATAAATAAACCACGACATCGAGTCGGCGTGCGTGTCTCACGTGAAGCGAGAACGTGACTTCGCAATTCACGATTTCGAAGTTCCCGAAACGGTCATGGTACAACAAAGTTTTCTCCTACGAGAAGTCAAGAAATATTCGTATTTGGATATCTTGCCAGACATTCACTATTCTGTCAAAGATATGAGTTTGTTGATGCTTTAAATCATCAAAAAGTATCGTTTATACTTCGGAGAAAGATGTCTATGAATTTCTCCTAAAGATATATTGATTGAATATTTTCTTGTCGTATTTTATTAAAACATGTTTGTGTCTAAAAAAAGACCGCCCGAATAGAAATTTTATTTCTTCATTTATTCGTTAATCTTTACGTTTATAAATTCTAGAAGATTTCGATTTAATTTATATAAAAAAATTGAGTTTCTATATTTTGTATTAAAGAATTTCTCACGAAGATTTAAAAGAAGAGTGTACGGTAAATTTTTAAATTAAATAGTTTCAAAAGAGAATGCTCTAACTGCTTAAGATATCAAAAAAATGTTAGATTGAAGTTTGAGATAAAAATAAAAGGAAAATATCGAATGTTGTCAAAAACTGGTTCTCCAAATTAGCTCTCAACTGACGTTCAATTACTGATTCATTTTAAATTAAATTTATATAGCAAAAGTAAATCTATTTTTTTTGTAATTTTTTTTATAATAGAAAGAACATGAAATTGATTTATTAAATATAGAATTGATTATATTAAATATTAGACTAAAAAGAATTCGTCAATCTTAAAGATGATTATTCTAATCAAATTAAATCTAAAAATTTGACCTTTACTCAATCTTTTAATTTATTGACAAATGAAATTTGATTTCTCTCGTGTCCATTTGCTTAGAATTTTAATCGTCAGCGTCACGTATCTATTTTCGAATTATTGGGAGAAAGAGAGAAGAAATCATTCTATTTAATTCTTACATAAAAAATAAATAGAATTCTAAATATATCCAGAAGATATTTTTATATACTTTCTACCTTAAAAAAGATTCCGCAAGAATCAAGATTTCAAAAGTGATAAATGTGATTTCGTAAAACTACGCACAATTTAATGAAGATATTGCCTCTTCGACATGAATAAAGAATGAGAATGTAAAACGATGAAGAATAAATGAATAAAAAATTAAGTCTAAAATATAGCGAAAAAGCATGAATGAATAAAAAATGAAGTATAAAATGAAATACAAAATGAAGAAAAAAATTCAAAATAAAAGATAAGATCTAGTTATAAATCTCATATTTAAAGAAATGTATTTTTTCTTATATATTTCATTAATTATACTTAAATAAATTATTGATAATTCGTGCAATATCGATGTTTTGAATGAACGCCAGGTCAATAATATTTCAAGTATCTATTTTAACAGTTTTTTAAGTATTAAAATTATCACGTAACATCTTGATAAATCACTTATAATTTTTGTAGAAAAATAAATGAAATTTCAACTTACTAATAGTCCAACTTCCATTCATCGATCGATAACTCTATAATTCCTGCATAAGACGGTGGGAATAGGCATCGTGCGTGTATACGCATGTGTGTGCGATCACGTCGAAGGGATCTGGTCGACCAACCAGGAAGAGATTACGGACAACTGATCACTCTGGCCGGAATTCTGTCATACGTGATTACGTGGCATGATGGATCGTTAAAAAGAAACAGACGGAAATTCTTTTTCTTCCTATCTCTTTTCTTTCTATCTCTCCTCATAAATCATTTCATATAGCATTATTAAATTTAAAATTCAGTCCAAATTTCCTTGAAAAAAATCTCCAAAATTATATTCCTTGTGCGTGTTCGATTACATAATAACACAAAGATGCAATGTGCGACAAAATTTATGATTACAATACATAGCGCAAAATCTTTGGAAATGTCGATTTTTTTACTTAAAATCATTTAAAAATATTTTACTTAGAATCATTATACATGCTACTGAGGACGAAGGGCAGGATTTCCGCGAAAATATCGATATTTGGATCCAGACATCGACCGAGACCCTCGATCACCAGCATGCTGAGAATCACGCTGCTGAAGGATCCATCCTGCTTGACTCGATGACGAACCATCGCGGAGAATAATTCCGACACAACGGTACTCACGTTCACCTGCGAAGATATTCGAAACAGCTATATATATATATATATATATGTGTATAATAATTATTTGACACGCGCGATTTCCGAATGAAAATTAAGCGAATCAAACCATCGTCATCCGGCAGATTTCTTTTTGTTACAAGAACGCTATCTTTAGAATCATAATGATCGTAATTATCCATTATCGGGTTATGATGATACCGGTATCAAAAACTGGTTAGTCTACCCTCACGCGTGTTAATACGCGATACGCCTCGTAATTGCGTAGCACGACTATGCACCGTCGTTGTTTTCTTTTCGTCCACGTGGTACGTTTCTTGGAGGTCGATCGGTTCTGATTGAATCCGCACGAGATCGCATATATCGATACTCCCGCTATATCACGATCTCATTATTATTCGTCGCATCGTCGTGAAACTGAAACGGCACCGGTACTTTCTACAATGTCTGTGCGCGCAATTATTTTTACTTATGCAAAAAAAGAAAGAAACGCAAACGGAAGATCGAGTCCTAGAAGCAATGAAGATTGACATGAAGGAGAGTCCGCAAAAATTAATAATCATTTCAGATAATTAATAATCGAGGCATAAATTAAAATTGTAAAGCAAGATGTTGTTTCAGTGATTTTTAAATTTTTTTTTCAATCCGAATTGAAATTTTTCTCCCATTTTTTCAATTTTTAATCTAACATTTACTATGATACTTTAAGCAGTCAAATCGCTCTGTATTTAATCTATAGCTTTGCCGAAAGATTTAATAAATGGAAAACTTTTGTTTCTCAAAATTCTTTAAAATTCATCGTTTTCAAACGAAGAATAAAATTTCGATTCGGGAAAGGAAAGATTACTAACGTTAAATGGATTTCGAAGATGAAATTTTACGATATTCTTCATCGAAAGTCTGAAGCCATCCGGGTCGGGAGTCATATACGAACTATGTTCCAAGATATACTGCGCAGCCATTTCGCCCTACGCATTTTATATATGAAACTTTAATCGTTTGATAAGAAGAATATGCGCGATGAAAAACAATAATACGATATGTAACATTTCGTATAAGATAAATTGTAAAAAGATAAGAAATCGAGACAGAGTCATGTTTTTGTCGAAAGATAAAGTAAGACATAAATTAAGATATTACAAAATTTTGTTGTAAAGTGAGAGAAAAATGAGAAGGAAGAATAAAAAAATACGAAGAAAAATGATAAATCTCGGTTTACACATCCCATTAATATCGACTAACGAGAGAGGCCGAGAAGGCAAGAAGTGCGTGTCAATGAAAAGTGAATGCGTTATCTCTCGGACTTACGTTTCCCATTAGCACCGAGTAAAAAACATCCCGGAGATTTCGTCGGCAGCGATCATTTAACGATACCACTAGACCGCAATCCAATATGATCAGGCGTGGGCCGTCTACGTAATCGGGGTCAATGGCCCGTCGAAACGTGTTAAACAGGCCCACCTTCGGTACAGCTGCTTTTTCAACTAGAATGTTGCCCGGATGCAGGTCGCAATGGATGAAGTTGTCGTTAAATATCTACGATCAGATACGGCATTTTCTCTCTCGTACATGTATTCTTGAAAAAAAAAATCTAACAGACTAACAATTTTCTCGAAAAAATACTTCCCACAATTTACATCCTTATCTAAAAATCGACGTTTGATTATTAGATTCAATTTGATAAAACTTTAAATATTTCTGAGAAGGAAGATCAACTTGTACTAATGATAAAAGTGTTTACTTTGGAGTTAGGTATATTAACCATTTTAAGGATCGTCGCGATTCCTATTCTGGCGAGTTTCTTCTGCAAAGCAACGTCATCATGTTGGAGATAATCGGATATCGGTGAGCCCTCGTGGAAACTCTCCACGAGTATCCTACGACGAGTCAAGTGCATGTAAGGATATGGAAATACGATATCGTTCCTCCTTGAGAAGTTGGCTGAAAATCTCGCAAGATTGGTAGCCTCCAGTCGCATGTCTACCTTCGCAAACAATTGATACGATTTAATTAAACATAAACGCGCTTAATCTTCTCGCTTATTTCTATTTGATTATTCTTCTCGGAGGTATAAACCGGCAGAATCTCAACGAGTTAGCAGTTTCAATTCTCACATCATTTCGCGAATAAAACGATTATTCTCATCGAGCTCGTTGAAATTACACCGACTCTCAATCCTCCAAGAGAAATTCGAATCTATTCTCGACAGAGAGTTTGTTATAACGAGATATTCCGTAGATTATGCGAAGGATGTGCAAGAGTCATGGGAAATATTCATGTTGCAAAGTTACTTGGTCTTCCATTATGCGCGCGAATTCGTCGATGCAATCCGTGAGACTGAGCCAATGCAGTTCCGGTACGAAGTACATGGCGCACTTGGACAGGCCGCGCATTATCGCGATGTCTCTTCTGAAGCAAATGGGAAATATATACGGGGTGTCTTGTACATAAATAAACAATAACGAGCTGCCGCGATGTTTCGCAAAGATTCATAATTCGCCTAATTCCATACATTTGTGTTCTCGATAAAAAAATATCCAGCAATCTTTGGACGTTTAGTAATTAGAAATAAAAACTAATAGAAGCGCGTGAAGCTGTACTTTTCAATTAAAATTTCAAGTAGCATTTATTTTCAAAAATTTTGACTCGAGACTTTGTTATATAATTATTTATGTAATCTTAATATTTTTATTAGAATAAATCAACGTTAAATTTTGATATAAACGTGTTAAATGCACGTTTAATAGCGAAATGTTTAATACAACTGCAACAAATAAATTTCATAGTCCATCGTGCAGACTCTTATCGCCGGCGTGATTCCACGTTTTGTCGAGGAAGACTATTGAAAGTTATCTACACGATATCTCAAAGAGGGTACTTGAGTTGGCCTTTAATTCCAGGATGCAACACTTTTACCGCTACGGCTTGCAATTTCCTGGCACGTGGACTCGCAGACACGAGTTCATCGCTTTCATTGAACGCTTTGTCTGAAATTATCGATATGTCAGACTGTCATGTATAGTTGACGAATTGGCCATCAAAATTTGCATACCAAATAAAAACGTTAATATTGGCGAGAAAAGCAATATCTTATTTCTACAATAATTTTTTCAACACAAGTAGAATAATAATTTCCCGTAAGTTTTAAGTCGTCAAATTTTAGAAGAAAAACTATTATTTAAACTGTTAATTAAACTGTTAATTAAACTGTTAATTAAAAATTTTGATGAAGAACTATTCAATCTATTCATTATTTTTATAGAATTGAGTAAATACTTTAAAGTAACTATTACACGATTTTACGAAATTTCATGTATGTCTCTCATGTCAAAATAAATTATGAAAACTGTTATCTTAATTAACATTTTAATTTTACATATGAAACTATGTAAATATATTCATCCTTAAGTAAATGTTTCGTTTCATAGCGGATGATAGTGAAGGCAATCTTGCGCAAAGTGGCTCGCGTGATTTCTCTCACGTACATGAGAAAAGAAAACACTCTCTTTCTCGCTTACTTTCCGTGAAACGCGACATCCGAGGCTTCCGTGTTATCGCATTCAAATCGATCCACGCTTTGTATACCTGTAAATCGACTTTGCCAACACAACCAAAATTCTAATGTAAAAAACAGTACATTTCAGTATCTCGAATATTATTACAAGTACACATCCGATTCATCGATAGCCGCTAATTTATTCTATTGGATCTCATCCGCATACCTGAGCGCAGCATCCCGAGCCAATCAATCCCTCGTCGTCGAACTTCGCAAACAAGTCCCGCCAGGAAGAACCGTATGTTGCTTCGAGCAGGCGTTCCGTGTACGGCCAAGAGTGCGGCATCGCGTTTCGTTGTAATCTCGAGAGCGTATCGCAGATCTCTGGAGAGAAGATGTCTCTTCGCGTTGATATCCACTGGCCGAACTTGACGAAAATCGGTCCCAGAAACTCTACACCTAAAAAAAAATTATAAATGATTTCTGCAAAGATGTGCACTCCAGTGACGTTTTAATAATTTCTCTTATTTCTGAACAAAAATGTAGATTCTAAAAAAAAAATATTGCAATGTTATTAGAAATCATGACAGATATATTATTGTCATATTCTCCTCCAGTAAACATCAAATAACAATTAATTGTTAATTATAATTTCCTACTCAACAAAATAACTGTAACATGTTATATAACAGTTACATAACAGATACATAACATGTTACAGTTATATTATTGAGTGGGAAATTACGACAAACAATTATATAAATGTTATTTGGTGTTTGCTGGGTCATAAATTAGGATATTACACACTGCGAATAATACTTTGTAAACACGATCTCTCGCTCACCTGCTCGCAAAGCACCGGGGAACAGCCTCGCGTGCGTCAGACGCGTTATCAGATACGCGGCGATCAGGGTGGTGACGACCGAGCTTACGATCACGATTCTCGCCAATATTAAAACCGTCTCCCGCGCGTCCTCCAGGAAGCCTCTGCTCATCCACTCCTCCTCCTCGTCGTCGACAGGTCCGATCGTTTGCGGCTCGCGAATTCGAACCCGCGGATTGCGCGACAGCGCGGTGCTCGCGGAGACGAGGTTGCGATCGGTCCAGGAGTCGTCGAGACTGCGGTTACAAGGACGCATCAACGTCAGGTGGCATCTCCTCCGGCGGTTCCACTGCCACTTCCTGCGCGCGATATCCGCGCGACAGCGCAAGGACGCGAGGATTCTCGCGAAATTCGGGCGCGGTGACATCGGCGTGACTCGTAAACATCGTATGCACAAGGTCTCTTATTCGAAGCGCGACGATCTCGCTTCCTCGCGGATGTTCGCGACGGTTTCCCCGGATTTAGTGTTCATGTCGCGAGGCGAATAACATGTCCCGAAATAAGGGACCTTAGTTGAATCGCGCGAAAGACATTTCGCCGGCAAGTCGTCCCGCGACGTGAAGTGCGCCGCGTTTCGTTTCTTCCCGCCTCTTGCTCGGGATTGCGCCTGCGCTTCAAGTGGCGACACTGGCCGCATTCAGCGGACTCAACCGCTAAGTAGCAATCGAATATGATTGGTTTCTACTTTCAGGTCCGACCAATCAACATCGAGTTACATTGGAAAATCTAGGAATGTTGCCCAACTGTTGAGTTCGCTGAATGCGGCCACTATTTACTTGCGTCTTGCGCGGGAAATTCGTATTTAATGAGACTCGAAGTCTGTAATATTTAAGATCGATCGATAGAAATTTAAATTGACCATTAAAATGAAGAAATGTTAAATCAATCAATCTCGGTTTGTATATAAAATTTATTATTTTGTTCGGTAAGATGTATAAAAAAAGAAGTAAACAAATTTTTAGCTTGAAAATTAATACGAATTAAATCATTATAATAAGTATTTTTTTATTTAACAATTATTTTGTCTTTCATTTTATAATTTTGATATTCTATAATTTTATTTCTTTTTATTTAATATATTAATAAATAATAATTTATCAGAAAAACAAATTTTTATGGCCATTTTTGAGATGTATTTCTCTAGGACATTGATTGCACGTAATATTTATTTTCCAAAGAGCAAGTCCATTCTTGGAAAGCACTGAATATAAAAAATATTATAAATTCATAAAGAATATTATTCATTTTAGACTTAAAATCTTGCTATTTTTAATTATTTTGTTATTTTTATTATATACGATCAATAATTTTATTTCTAAAGAAAATGTTACACAATCGATGAAATCATGAGATAGACAATAGAGTAGATATTTGATGACCAATGCTTGACCAATTAGGACAAAGAAAATTTTGCTCCTTTTATTCTGATTGGTCAATCTTTTCTAGTTATCCTAGATACCGGCCAATATGAGTGACCACTTGCCACGTGATCAAACGGTTCGCTTTCCATTATATATGCTTCAAATCATTCAATCGCATGACCAAAGATTTCGAAGCATCTGTAAGGTCAAGCGGAATGCATTCTTATTTCGAGGAAAAAAATGAGCTCTAAAAATTTAATTGAAATCCGTCAAAGTAAGCAAAATAAAAATTCTATTTTCGCTCAATAATGACAATGTCGCGAGGTGGCTCGAAACCCATTCGAGTTCTCGTACAGTGTGTTAAAAATAAACACAGGCGTGAGCGTGGAAACGCGAGATTTCTCCACGATTGACATTATTTTCGTGATTCAGCTGGTGGAGATATATTAAGAAACGGATGAGGCGATGCTGAAGAAGGATACACGTAAAATGCGCCTGTCAAAAACGACCGAGTGGATCGGATTCCAAGACTGATAGGCGATCGAACCGTCTCGGCGAGTAAAGGGCAACCTGAAAGACCTGGAATAATGCCCACCGTAGCGAACTCGTCGCTCACCTACGAGATTCTCATGTACCTGAACTCCTTCTACTTCGGTATGTTCGCCGTGTGCGAGTTGGGCATGGGACTGTTCAAGGCCGCGAACTTGCCCTCGCCAAGCACGAGCAAGGCCCTGATGGAGTTTGCGCTGTTGCTCTTCCTCCTAGCAACGGAAGGCGGCAGGATCTACCTGGGCAGAAAGGGAAATCTGACCGAGCGTGGATTACCGATTCTTATCGGGATAATCCTGACAATTCCTAGTTCGTTAGCGACGCTCTACTTGCTCCTCTGGCAGTACTACGTGCTCAGACTGGAGGTGATTCTCTGTAGCATACAGTTAGTCCTGTTGGCGTCCGAATTAGTCATCGCTGTTATGTGCCTTATAGCCATTTATCGACCACCGCCCCCAGAAAAATGATGTAGCTTTTCGATATTCTATTCTAGTCGCACCATGATTCTATTTTGCACTTGTCACTTCGCTTAACAATTCATTCCGAGTGTTAACAATTTGTCATAAACGAAGCCGAGCTATCTGCCATTGCTTTTGTCAGATAGTGAGACTTTTCATTCTTAATAATAATTTTAATTATTGTTATTTCTACATCTAAGAAATACATCTATCGCATATTTTCTTTAAATCTGGTATAATCTTGCATTCTGCGTAATATATTACGCATGGATACGATGAAATGTAGTGTGTATTGGTGTTTGGCAAATATCTCTTACTATTTTAAATATTAAAAATAAAGACTGGCTACTATAGGAAAGAGTTAAAAATCTACTTTTGTATCTTCCTCGAGATATATGCTTACATATAAAATGCAAAGATTTAAAGTTTTACAAACAATATACATTTTATACATTTGGATAGTGTGCCTTGTACATACACTAATCTAACATTCCATAGACTGAGAATTAGAACAGTTTGGAATCTAAATTTTGTGCAATATGATAATCTTAAAAGAAATTCAAATTATACATTCAGTAGCCACTTTATTTAAAAATGATGTGTGAGAATAAAACTAGAAAAGATTATATGTTTTATGTTGAAAAAATGTTGGGATTTCTATAATTAATACTAACAATATAAACACTGCCATTTATATATATCTTATGTTTAAATGGATAGAAATGTATACATATGTATATAAATTCTATAAAAAAAAAAAAGAATTTGTGTAACCTCAGTGCTATGTCTATTCTTATTAAATATAATTGTTTGTAGTGGAAGAAAAGTTTGCTGTACACACATATTTGTTTGTATATGTATTTATATCAAAATAAATATTTTTTAAATAAATAATATAATGGCATAGCACTTATTATATAATGCCGACATTCTTTCAGATCACATACCTCCAAGTACTTGTTTTTCAAAATACATTACATATATATATGCAATGTACATAATTACAAATCGCATGATAAATATATTTCTCAAAGTTCATATGATTAAAAGCTATCAAAACTATCGAGAATATATACTCGCGGTACATAGTATAGAGATTGACTTCAAAATTGATTACAAACACAGGATAAAATTCTTAACTTAATACTTAGAGTGACAATCTGAATATATGTTTAATTACAATGACAGAATTCTATCCTAATTTACGACTATTACAATAAACAATTGATAGAATTCTACTTCTATGACAATTACAACTGCAATTCTCTGTCTAAGTAATACAACTCTTAATGCTTTATACTATTTGCCGCGGCTCTCCGTCTTCTGATTGCGCGTAATCGATTGTTGCAATAAATTCGTAAAAATACCGAGCCAAATACCAACAGTATTCCAAATACTCCAATAATAGTAATTTCGTGATGATAAATCAAGCAAGACAATAATATTGCCAAACCCTGCAACAGACATTGTTTATATATAATGTATCCTTTTTTTACATCTTGATAATAAAACATAATATTCTATAAATGTATACCTGACGAATAGTCATCATAATGACGAATGTAATTGATCCAAATTTCGAAATAGTGTAAAAGATGTACAATTGGCCGCTTGCTGAACAAATTGATATCAGCAAACAATCGATTACAAACCTAGGGTACTATAGGATAAGACATCATTAGTATTATATCTTACGCAATGTAAAACGATAAAAAAACTAATGTGCAGTTGCAAAATTGGTTACCTTTGTCATGAACGAAAATATTAGCGGAAAGCTCGATTGCTGAAACAGAGACATTGCAGTCAGCAGACAAGAAAACATATTAACTGCGCACATCATTTGTATGCTTGTTACACCATAGTCTATAAAAATTGCATTTTGCCAGGTACTCGTAAAACTATCTAATAATAAATAGCCTCCTAATAATATAACACCAGAGAGTGTTGTAGCTCCATCTGAAAGTATTTGTAAGTCTGTCATGTTTGACCGCATCTTATGAGAAATATACATTATATTCTGAATTAGTACTCGGGTATATTACCATTTTTATGATCAGAACTGTCCAACATAAAAAGAGTCATTCCGATGGAAATAAGAATCGCGGTAACATACTCATAATATTCATATGTTGTATGCGAAATTATTTTTCCCATTATCATAACAGGAATTATTTTCGAGGCTTTAACCAAAACCTAGAAAAGGAATGTTACACATATAAAGTAGACATGTGAGTTTTCATAATTTAAAGAAAATAAAGTCGATAATTGGAGAAAAATTATATGTAAAATTACAATCCTAATTCTTTACCTGTGATGGAAAACTAACATACTTCAAAGCTTCATATTGACACCAACTGCTCATGATATTTGATAAAGAACAAAATGCATATTTATACAATGGCGTCTTATGTTGTGGCTGACGTTGAATAAGTAAGTATAATCCTGACATTGCAAAGGCAAGAATACGATTTACAAATACCAAGAATTGTGAATCTTGAAACCGTGCTTTATTACCAGAAGCATCTTCATATTCCTGTACAAATAAATCAATTGTTTAATTAGAAAATTATAACATATACAAAAGCAAAATCAAGATATCAAGAAAATGTCAATTGCAGTAATAATTTTTCAATAATAAAATAATATTCTACGATAGATATTTGTTGTATTTTGCAAATGTTGATACATTTATATTTTGAACATACCTGTGTCATTATTTTTTCCTGCAAGTAACCCCATGTTAAATAACTGATTTGCAGCCCAAAAAAACAGTACATCAGGAGTAGGGCATCTTGAGTAAAAGTGCGTTGAATATGTGTGGAAGCATTGGAGGTATATGGAGGTGAATCCAAGAGACCTGTTTCACAATGTCCCATAAAACATGAATGTACCAATCTAGGGATGCAGCCTTTTCCTGTAGAAATTTTCTTAAATTATGACTGTCGCAAAACACATATCTAAAAATTGATATTTATTCTTTTCGCCTACTTACCACTTCTTTGAATATATTTTGTATAGCGTACATATTTATATATAAGGCAACCTGGCAGCAATATAGTGGCGTATCCCAATAGATTTAAACATAATCGAATGATCCAACTATACGTAGACGTTTTGAAAATGTCTTCTCCATTATTTGTCAACGATTTGATGATCTCACTAATTCCAAATACGATACTGACTGAAAGCAGTAGCAGCAAGCTGCCAAATGTATCTTTTTATTATTATATTGTAATAAACAAATTATATCTTTATATATTTACAAAGTAAAACACTTGGTATAAAATTTACATCTATGACAATAAATTTGTACCTATCTTACGATGTATCAAATATAGCACAATTTACTATAAGAAAATATCTTATAATAAATGGTAATTATTATAAAATATTTTCTCATCTTATGATATATCAAATATAGTACAATTTATTATAAGAAAATATTTGATAGATACAAATGTGCATAAAATTATTTCGTCTAATTGCCCAACACTTGATCTGCATGAAAAGCAGAAGCTTAATTTGTTTCGAGCGTACTTTTAATACAAAGTCAGAATGGAAACGCACCAGATCACGCTGTCATTCATAAAGTTTCCCATACTTTTAGCGAAATGAGAAACTTGGCGACCTGATAATCCGGTTATCCCATAACCTTCGTCATAGACAAAGTCCCCTTACTTGGTCGCACATGTATATCCACATGAATGCAAGAATCTTCATCAACTGTGCATTATACAACACGCTGCGAATTACAGAGAAATTGTAATTATACTTTTATCTGCTACTAATTATACTCTTATCTCCTACCGGTCCTATCATGCTTTATGGTGTTCTGATATTCAACAACGAAATGTAGATACATCGCAGAGAGTACATGTATATATGTATATACATATATGTGTGTACTCTATACATGCGTATCATGGCGATTACACCCACTAGCGAGACATCAGAGATGGATAAAAATGTTCAAGCAGAAGACATAAAAATTTTTATTATTTATTTCTCAGACGGAGTCTCCGATGTGACAGTTCTAAGGATATGACGAAAGCGAAACCTGCCATCGGCAGGAAAGCGACGTCATTGACGCAGGACCTATCGCATTCGACCCTCAATCATGTCAGCGGAAGCATTAACGCTTGCCAAACATACAATACGACGACAAATTGGCAACGAATCCGGCGAGCTCGGTACGAATTTAAACGTTACATCGCGATCGAAAATTATTTATAGGATCATTGTTTTGGCAGACGATTGTTCATCTCGATTTTTACGGTACACTCCGAACAGATACGAAACACCCTACGCCTCGATACAGCCCTGATGACACACGAGGAAGAATCACGCGCGCGCGCGCGCTTGGAGCGTGACAGTTTGATCCGGCGTTAGAAATGATGAAAAAAAAAAAACTTATGAGCGCGAAGGACGTTTGCGAGAGAGCGAGATCGCGCGAGTCGTCGGCGACTTGTCAGAGCAGCGATATGTCAGTGAGCAGTAAAGTCGTGGCCTTGGGATAAGCGCACTTGTGTCAGATGTTGCGTCGCGCCTGCGTGTGCGATGCATGAATATTATGCACACATGCATATATATATGCGTGTATGTACGGCCGACTAACCCGGAGTCGTCTAAAAAAAAACACGCGAGGGATTTGGCTCGATGACTCGTGTCGCAAGGACATTGATTGCACCCCCCGATTGCATCGTTGAATTTTGCGAATTTTGGAAGCACGGGACCGTCTTATCTACTTAGGGACATTCCTATGCGGTGATTTGCATCCGATTATTCCTTAATGGAAAATCCGATCCAACGTCATCGTTCGTTTATGTCCTCTTAATGTCTAACGTTAAGTATCTAGGTAATAAATTAAATAACGTTGCATTTGTTCGCTCAAGTTAATGTTTTTCGAAAGTTTACACTCATGCGTGATTCATTGAGTTTCTAGAGAGAATTTTCCCTCCAGTCTAATTTCCTTTCGCTTTTCAGATGAAGAGAACGACGGAAGTTGAGTTGGTCGGAATCGAAAATTCAAGCACTGAAACCGGTTGACCATAGTTATCGCATTACGTTGAGAATAACAGAGAGGACGGAGAGACGAAAGGGAGATATACGTGTGTATATATATATATATACTTGTTTGTTCCCCCTCATACTTGGCGGATGCTGGACAGAGATGTGACGCAATATCGGGAAAAAATTCCACGTTTATTAGCCAATCGAAAGATGTGAAAAACCATGAGATTTCTTTCATTAACGAGTTCCGTCATTAGCGGTGATTTCTCTCCCCGACGAATAATGATCCTTGATCGATTATCACGACATTCCGTTTCGTAAAGCGTTTCCCTTTAGCCCAACTGCATTTAATGACCGGTCGTTATCGGCCGCGTTATCGGCTAATTAAGTATCTCTGCCGAGCAGTACTTAATTGAATAAAAAGTTGAGTAAGTTTATTAAATTAATCCAATGACAGTGTAGAAAATTGTCGGATAATATCGAATAATGATACGAATACAATTTTTTTATATTTTTTAATATTTTTTTAGCGGAGAGATCGAATCGTACGAATAAAATTTTTTATATTATTTTTTGACACTTTTTTTAGCTTCGATTTTTATATTATTTTTTAGCATTCTTTTTAGCTTTTTTAGCTTCGATTAGAATCGGATAAAACAATCGATTGATCAATTTGAATTATTAATACCACGTGTGTTTCTTATTCAACTAGATGCATTATGAGCTGTCGTAGACTTACAGTAGCATAAGTACTAAAATAGAAGATAATTATCGAAGATACTATGCTATAATAACTAATATGCTAAGTAATACTGTACACTATTATTATTATTATTCAATGTAATACTACACTATTGCATCACCCGTATCTTTTGTCAGTTATTACCAGCTCATTTTTCTGTCTACGATTATTGGCGATAAAAAAGCATGCAGAAGGTGTTTGGTAATAGAAACTCGAGATAAAAGACGCAACAATTCTTACAGTCGAGAAATGCAGAGAGACTTCAAGACTGTATCCAAAGTTTCCTCCGATATTGTATCTCTCCACGATATTATTCAATATCTCGCTCATTGTATCGCTTTCCAAAATTTCATACGAACCTTTTTTTGTGCGTAGTCGAAAAATTATTCACGCCTTGACATTTTACTTTCCGAGAGAGACGATCGTTTCGGTTCGACAACGCCGTCAAAGCTGTGCTTATTCATGATCAAATACAATCTACGTTATTCGATTGATTTCTAACTTATTCAATCTCGACGGAAATCTATCGAGAAATTTTTTTTTCCTCGAGACACACACGTGGCATGACCGATAGCGCGATTAATTAAGAGCCAGATTGCCGTCCCACTTTTTTCAATGCTGCATTCAGAACCTTGAACGATATATCTGACATTCCATCCTGCGCTTTATTATGCCTCAATCTTGTAGCCCATCCAGAGTGCAGTGTGTCATGCGCAAAGCATGATTCCTGCATTAGACGTAAATATCGCAAACCATCGCCAGATGGGCGCTTCTTGTATCATGACAGCCAGGTGCCGACGTGTATCGTATGACTAATCATCGTTAGGAAAATAACAATGATGCGTAATTGACAGTTATGGCGCTTCCTCAAGCGTCGTAGAAACATTGTTCGTGTATCGGTTACCGGTCTTATGTTTCCAAACAAGATTCGTCGGCGAACGCTAACATACTCTTGAAATCGCATCAACGAGAGATAAATACGACGCCAAAGGTAGCTCGAAAGTTTTTTCCGAACGTCATTTTCATTTATCTTTCACGCACGCGCGCGTTTAACTTTACGTCAAACTCCACCGCTGCTTTTTTTTGATATTTTCAAAATGTATGAAAAAGAAGAATGTGAGCGAGTATCGATCGGCGAGGGATCGAAGCACGAAGAAATCACGGATTTCATCTCTCGTGCGCAGAGGAACTTTGCCCCCGGCTCGGATAATCTCTCGTACGCCCCGGGTGTATTTGTTCTCTCTCCTTCTCTCTCTCTCTAATACATTTTTAGATCAAGGATAAGAAATCGAGCTATCGCGCGATCCGTCGTCATCATCGATGCATGGCTGCAACGAGCGGAGCGGTAGGCGCGGATCGCGCTATCGGGTTTACAGAGGCGCAAAGGTCGTCGATGACGACGAGAAGAACGGTAACTACGTTCCCACTGCATCGAGATTCATAACACCACTGTATACCGGGTGTTCCGAGAAGAACGATCGTTATAATTTGCCCGGATCTAGAATAGAAACGATATAAATATTTAATCTCTCTCGGAGATACTTTTTATTTCCTGGAAATTAATTCAACAAGTATTTGGCGCGTGAAATAAATCGAAGCTCACTCACCCTCTCCAATCGAAAGGAGAAATTTTCCCGCCGCGTTCACAACACCACTTATACCGGGTGTTCCGAGAAAAAACGGTCGTTATAATTTGCCTGGATCTAGAATAGAAACGTATTCAATCTCGGAGATACTTTTTATTTTCCGGAATTAATTCAATAAATATTTGGCGCGTGAAATAAATCGAAGCTCATCCACCCTCTCCCTTCCTAAAAAAAAATCGAAGGGAGGAGTTTTCCCGCCGCGTTCATAACACCACTTATACCGAGTGTTCCGAGAAAAAACGGTCGTTATAATTTGCCTGGATCTAGAATAGAAACGTATTCAATCTCGGAGATACTTTTTATTTTCCGGAATTAATTCAATAAATATTTGGCGCGTGAAATAAATCGAAGCTCACCCACCCTCTCCCTCCCTAAAAAAAATCGAAAGGAGAAATTTTCCCGCCGCGTTCATAACACCACTTATACCGAGTGTTCCGAGAAAAAACGGTCGTTATAATTTGCCCGCATCAAGAATAGAAATGTATTCAATCTCGGAGATACTTTTTATTTCCCGGAATTAATTCAATAAATATTTGGCGCGTGAAATAAATCGAAGCTCATCCACCCTCTCCCTTCCTAAAAAATCGAAGGAGCCAAAAGGATGAACTTCCTTACCCAACACCTAAAAGTTCACCCACCCTCTCCCTTCCTAAAAAAAAATCGAAAGGAGTTTTTCCCGCCGCGTTCATAACACCACTGTATACCGGATGTTCCGAGAAAAAACGGTCGTTATAATTTGCCCGGATCTAGAATAGAAACGTATTCAATCTCGGAGATACTTTTTTATTTCCCGGAATTAATTCAAGTATTTGGTGCGTGAAATAAATCGAATAAATCTCACCCACATCTCCCTCTCCTTCCCCAAAAAAAAGAAATCGAAGGGAGGCGTTTTCCCGCCGCGACGAGAATCGAAAACTCAAACGTCAAACGTCACGAAGCGCGGAGACTGCGCGCGAGCCGCGACCGCAAATTCGATCTAAAGCGCGCGCGTTCGAGCGCGCAGGACGACGCATCGGGGACAGGCAGCGGCAGCGGCAGCGTCGGGTTACATCCGCGCCCTTCGCTCCCCGTCCCGCCAGTTGCTTACGTAACGAGCGCGCCCGCCGCGTTGCACCGCGCGCGCGCGCGCGCCGCGTTTTGCCGAAGGACTCCCGGAAGTGTCATCTCCGCGAGGCGAAGTTCCCGAAAGCGGGGAACGGCGCCCGCGACGCGCTCGGCTCGATCCGCTCCTGTCAAACGGAGCTCGCGCGCGATAGGGCTGGCGAGAACGGAAGACGGAGAGAGAAAGAGAGAGAGAGAGAGAGATAAAGTGCGCGCGCACCAGGAGAAAGAGAGAGAGAGAGAGAGATAAAGGCTCGCAGCGATAGGGATCCCGCCGTAGGCTAGACGAGGACGCGACGAGCCTAGAGAGGTGTACGCGAGTCCGCACACCGAGTATCAACCAGCTGGTTGGCAAGGGAGCCGCGAGCAGTCGCCAGTGAGACGCGGCACCCCGCGTGTGTCACTTGTTCTCGTTCACTCATCCGCACGGTTCGTTCGTTCGTCCGTCCGTCCGTCCGTACGTGCGCGCGTACGTCCGTGGCGCGGGTACCACCACCTCCTCCTCCTCCTCCTCCTTCTCTACCTAGTTTGTTGTATCGTACCCCTCCCGCGCGGCGTATCTGCGGTAAACGAGACGAGTGGGTCTGCGGCAAGCACCGTCGTCGTCGCCGTCATCGTCGCCGTCATCGTCATCGTCGCACGTCCGTACGCACGTCCGAGAGCGGGTAACGTCGTGCCTCCTCACTCCGCGCCTGGCACCTCATTCTCGGGACACGACACACTCGTTCCCGAGACGCATCGTCTGCTGTTGCCTCCTCCACCTCATCCCCATCGTTCCATCGTTCGTCTTGCTCGCGCGCTTCGCCTCGTTTCTCCTCTTCTCTCGTTTTCCGCAGCTCTCTCTTCTTCTTCTCTCTGTCTCTCTCTCCGCCGTTCTGGCCTTCCTCCTCCTCCCTCCCCCCTCCGCCCTTGATCGGTACAAGTGTGCGGCGCGAGTTCCGTGTGTATATATCTCTCCTCCCGTGTTGTGTTAACCGCCTGGTTCTCGTGCCTGTGTGTGTTACGTGCGCGCAACGAGCGAACCAAGATGGCCGCCGACTCAGGAATGGAGACGTGTCCCTCCCCGGAGATTGCGGACTCCAGAAAGCGGCCGCTCGACTGCGACGCGGAGAACGGCGCGACCAAGAGGTCGCACTACGGATCAGGTATTTCCGTCGGGGCGTCGTCGACGCCGCGCGTCAACGTCGCGACTCGGCCGCGACTCGGTGGTCGACGTCGGTGATATCGCTCGCTCGCTCTCATCCTCGAGCTCTCCGAGCCTTCTCTCTCTCGCGGGCACGCATACTCGCGCACCGATATACACGCGCCAATAGGCAATACGTGCACGGATACGCGCGGGAACGTCCGTCTCGCTCGCTCTCCGCCTCCCTCTCTTCCTCCAACCCCGCGCCATCTCTCTCTCTCTCTCGCTTGCTCCGTCTTTCGCGCGCGCCTTTGACAATCTCGTCGTCGCCGCCGCCGCGCTCTGTTGACACGGCGCGGATCGCCGGGCCATTCCCTTTCGTTTCCCACTTCGTGGGGGCCTCGTCGACGGATCGCTTCGTCCGGCGATCTCCGTATGTATCGCGACAAAGCACCGCGCCTCGTCTCGCGCATCCTCCGGCGTGCCACGTCTCCTCTCCTTCCGCCCGCCTCGACGTCCTCTTTTTCCTTTTTTTTTCCTCTTCCTCTCTCGGTCTCTCTCTCTCTCTTTGTTCGCGTTTCTCTGTCGCGCGTCCCGTCTTCCACGATCTGCAGAGTCGCGCGCGCGGTCGCGTCAAGTTCGACGACTGAGCCAGCGGGTGTTTTAAAAACCGACCTTCCGACCCGCGTTTGACGTTTTCCTCTTCCTCTCCTCGTCCGGCTCTTTCTCGCTCACTCTATCTATCTCTCTCTCTCTCTCTGTCCGTCTTCCTCGATTACGTGTGGGCGGTCGTGCCTGTGGAACATTGTTAATGGAGGACCGCTTCCACGGCGGTGGCTGCTTCTACGGTGACTCTGCAACTTTGTCGCGCGAACGTCGTGAAAATAGCGGTCGCGCCGCCACGTTCTCGTCGTCTTTGTGCATCAGCCGCGGGCGCGAGTCGCTCTCCGCACCGCGTATCCTGGGTCCCGGTGCCGCAGCCACCGTCGTCATCGTCGTCGTCGTCGTCCTCGACAAGTCGCCGTCGACGTAGTCACGCGCGCCGCCGCTGCCATCCGCGCGCAGAACGACGGCGCCCACTCTAGGATGTGGCGCATCGGTGAGTTGTCACGCACGCACGCACCGCGCCGCACCTCTCCGCCGCGCAGACGAGGTTGCGGGTCAAGGTCGCCGGGCCAGCGAGCGAGCGAGCGAGCGAGCGAACGAATCAACCAGCCGACCGACGAGCCGAGCCGAGCCGAGCCGAGTCGAGGCAGCGCGCAGGGTTTCCATCTGTCAAACAGCTGTTTGCCTTCCGCGCGCCCGACTTCCCGCTGCGCGCCGTCCCTTTCGGCCCGATCTCTTCGCATCGATCTCGGTTACCGTTTTCTCCTTCGCCCTTCGCGAGGCACCTCGCGATGGACTTCGGCTCGTCTCCAAAGGGTGGTTCGATGTACGAAATACGTCTACGCGCTCTATCGGCCACGTTGACCTTTCTATCGTGACATTCGATCTGTATTGACATTATTAGTCGTCTTTTCGAGCGCGATCGTCTCTTTTTCAATCATGGATTCAGAGTGATTCTTGAAAAAAAGTCAAGTAGATTGTTATCGTGGGTTTTATTCGTTTTAAGCTGTTAATCGAGTTCGACTCGTCGTGTGTGTGTGTGTCTTTTGGCTCGATTGCACCGAGGTTAGTCATCGCTGCGATGACCGTGATCGATTCCATTTTTCTTTCTCTTTGTTCGTGACATAATCAAGGTTCGCTACCCGGAAAGAGCGAATAATCTTCAAACGAAAAGTTAATTAATCAAGATTACCGGTGTAATTGGGAATAGGTTGACTCGATTGATAATTTTCGACGAGATAATTGACGAGAGGTTTTTCGGAATCTGAATTGTGTCGAATGATTAAGCTTACGATGAAAAATTGTAAATAGATCGATCAATATACGTGATTGATCGATCTATTTACGTATTCAATCGCGATTGTTTTCTCTCTCTAGGAATAGTCGCGTTAGCAATTTAATCTCAAACTGTCATTTCCAAGAACTGATAATCATTAATTACGTAATTTTTTTTTATCTTTTTATCTTTTTTTTTATCTTTTTAGACTTCTTATTTACGTGCCATATATTTATTCCGATGACCATGTGTCATAATTCGTGACTAATTCGTCGATCGACTGATTTAGATTTCTTGCAATTTCTTTAATCACCTTTAAACATGTTCGGTTACGTGTGCGGGTGTAAACAAGAATAAAAAGAATCTGCGAGAATGTGCGTTTTCGAAACATGATTAAAAAAATGTATGTGATTGCAGATAAAAATATTGATTTTGTAAAACAAAGAGAATCTCGATCTTTGATTATTAACAATTTTCAGCCATAACTTTAATCAACGAAATATGAAAATGATGCTTCTCGAGTTGCATCAGCATGTGACATTTAAGAGTTAAAAAAAGAAATCGGGCCGATTTTTTTTGAAATTAATTCAATGTTTAGAAAAATATTGGAGAAATATTTTGTTCATCCATGTTTTTCAATGCTTTGAAGTATTAATAATTCCTTAGACATATAATTTTTTATATCCACTTTGAATCAATAAAAAGATTTTTTTAAATCTGATTTTTAATTCAAATTGTAATTTATCTGTAAAAAAGGAGAGAAATTAATATATATTTTTAAATATAAAATATCTTTTTTTTAATTATTCCATATATGCATAACATTTTATCATTAAACACGTTTCAATAATTTCTTCCCTATTTCCTTTTAGATTAATTTTAAATTGCATACTGTTATTCAGAGAAAATGATTAAGAAGATAATTTGAATTCTGATTTCACAGGAGGAGATGGAACCTATCACCTCAAAGTGTTGGTCCCCGGTGTGGCCGCCGGGGCCATTATTGGAAAAGGTGGAGACACAATTGCTCAACTTCAAAAAGATACAGGGGCAAGGGTGAAGATGTCTAAATCGCACGATTTCTATCCTGGTATATATTTAAATTGTATACATACACGAGATTTTTCTTTATTGGATCATTATCAAGAAAACCGTTTTTTATTTACAGGAACTACCGAGAGAGTATGCCTAATCACAGGCACCGTAGATGCTATAATGGAAGTTATGGAATTTATCATGGATAAAATACGCGAGAAGCCTGATCTTACTTCGAAAACTACAGTTGACTTTGACTCTGGTAAAGCCACAGCGGAGAGAGACAAGCAGGTATAAGACTCAAACATTTTATGTGTAAAATACATTTTTTTTTTAATATCCCTGTCTTCTCTTTTACATACAAGATATTTTTTCAAAACAATTGTTTTATTAGTAATTGTTAGTAGTTTATATTTTTCTTATAGAAAAATATAATACAGATTCTGGAATAAAAATAAAAAATAATTGTACAGATTCTAGAATATTTATCTTCTTAACAGGTTGTCTTTTAAAAATATTGGTAATTTACTATTATAATATTGATAATTCTCTTTATAAAAAAACACGGTATATTAATAATAATCATTTATAAAGAATGTAGTTGCTAAATTTATACCAGATAAAATGATTTGTCTCTGATAATTAAGCTTGTAACTGTTCTCTTTGTTGCATATGCAAATTTTGTATGCAGTAATGACACATGAGTCGAAACTGCTATTTCAGGTCAAAATTTTGGTACCTAATAGCACCGCGGGAATGATAATAGGAAAAGCCGGGAATTATATTAAGCAAATTAAAGAAGAATCCGGCTCGTACGTCCAAATAAGTCAGAAGGCTAAAGATCTATCTCTTCAAGAGCGATGTATAACAGTGATTGGTGAGAAAGAGAATAATCACAGGGCGTTACATATGATCCTAGCGAAAGTAGCGGATGATCCACAAAGTGGTACCTGTCTTAATGTCAGTTATGCGGATGTAAGTGGTCCGGTTGCCAACTACAATCCTACAGGCAGTCCTTATGCTCAAGCCCCCACAAGCACTCCCACGTACACATCTACAGCTGGTTTGAATACAGGTTAGTATTTAACAAGTTTTATAATGCTGATAAAGCATTCTCTCTGCAATGTAATGAAATACTGTTTTATTAGTATCATCTGTGATTATATAACATTATGTAATAATAGTAATTATATATACATTGCTACAAACTTTCAAATAGACGCTCAAATTTTATTATTAAATAACTGCAGATGTCGGAAAAATTTACTGTATTGAATAAAAAAATAAATAAAGTATCTTTTATATGTCTTTAGAATCATGCTAGAAATATTGCACTTTATTCATATTTTCTCTTTTTTTTTTTCCTGTTTTAATCAAACCTTGGATCGTGCATCTAGATTTATAGTTTAACGAGAAATCGTCTTTTATCGTCTTGTGATTAATAAAATATGGTAATTATATGTTTATTATTTTAGTGAGTCTCTTGAACGGTGCTGGTTTGAGTCTTAACTTGAATCTGGGCGCGGCCATTACAGCGGGCACGGCACCAGTAACGACGCAGCTGCTGGAACATATAAAACTGAATCTACGTACGACAGGTTTCTCCGAGCCCGCTGCTACGGAGATACTCGCCGCGATCGCAACTCTCGCCAAATATAATATCCTCGGGATGGGCATAGGAATGCCGTCTAGTATGAGCTATCTGGGCAATCCGATGGACAGCACAACGACCGCGAATGGCTCGAACAACAATGGCGGTGTATTCGGACCCATCGGGACTGTGCCTGCACTCGGATCAACTTCGCCGACGCCACGCAATACCCTCGATCGTTACGAGCCGTTCGATCCGTTCCGACAGAACAACACCGCCGCCAGCGCGATACACCTGAACAACAATTCGTTTGGCCTGGGCACTAACCAGTTATCACTTGTAAGTAAGAGTCCTACACAGGTAGACGCCAACAACAAGGAGACCAAGAAAGTAGACATAGAAATTGCAGAGGTTATAGTGGGAGCTATTCTGGGACCCGGTGGTCGTGCCCTCATTGAGATTCAGCACCTAAGTGGCGCCAACATACAAATCTCTAAGAAGGGCATGTTCGCCCCTGGTACCAGGAACCGCATAGTGACTATCACGGGTTATCCCAATGCGATCAACACTGCTCAATACTTGATCGAGCAGAGGATCAGTGAAGAAGAGGCGAAGCGAGCACGTCAGAATGCCATCGCCAGTATGATACATTGATTTCAAGTACAGCACTCCTCTTGTTCATCCCCATTATTGAGCTCCGTTGTTCACCTCTTCACACCCTGAGAAAGTAGAACGCGCCCGGATACGGCGCGCGATTCTCTTCTCTCCTCTATATACTTTTGACATATATATATATATATACATACATATATATATATTTCGTCCAACATCGCCAATCTACCGCCCGTTGTCATCTATCGCGCTGCGTTGTCACTATAGCGCTTGCATTGTCGTATCACTTACGTTCGTACATCCATCATGGCTCGTCAACACATTTATCTCTATCTTTTAAGATTATATTATGACATATATGTATATATATATATGTATGTATATGTATGTGTGTATATATATATATATATATATATATGTATATGTATGTATAGATGTATAACTACTACGATTGTTCTGTGATACACCACATTACGGGGCTTTATCACACACGACACGCGCGTATCGCATCAGAGTTGCCACGAATAATTAGTTGTTATTGTGTATAGCGCATTACCAGTTGAGGTAATCCACACGATGTAATTGTTATCGATTCGGAAAGATTCGATTACGGCATCTCCTTAGCCAAACACAATTGTTCACACACCACTGACAAACTACATTACACACTTGGAAAGATCCGGCTTCTTCTTTCGATAGACAAACTTTTCTGCCTGGATAATATTGCGAATGCATTCTCAGATTTTTATGGGACATATTTCACCATAATAATCCAAAAAGGTCCAGCTCATACAGAACTCAACGTCGAAACGGCAATGAATCTGGGTCAATCATCGATTCAGTCAACTGAAGAATGTTGAGACAAGAGTTTCGTGTGATCAACATTCTGAATCAATTGTCTTTCGAGATGGGAAATACTTAGACTAATCTCGCTCTTTTTATAAAATGTATTATTTACTTCGTTCATCGAGTACACAGAGTAATATCTTGGCAAAACCAAAGAGTTTATATATATATATATATATATACACGCGCGCACACATATACAGAATGTTTCGGAGAAAGAATTATAAACCTTTAGAGTTTAAAATTTTGAGTTCTAAAACTTTGTAAAATTTTTTCCGAAACTTCTCATAACGCAAAAATATCTGGGAAAAGTTTAATATATTCATATATATATATATAATCCAAAGTGAGAGCTATTCTATATATATATATAAACATATATTTATATATTTACAATATCGCTGGCTGGTCCAGTTAAATAAAAATAACGAATAACTCGTTATTGCCAAGTTATATTCTTAATTCCAAAGCATTTAAGTCTCCATCTCTGAACACAAACCTCGTCTAACTTTTCGTAGCTCTTATATTGTTAGAGTAATATATACAAAACTAGATTAACTTTAAACTTGTTATTACTTTTTAATAGATATTTCTAAGGGATGGACAAATCTATTTACGCTTTAGCACTCGTTTACTAGGATAATACCTTTTGCACATCATTTTAGATAATATTCTCAAATTATATAGTTTGCGCAAGTGCGTGCAATTGTTCCATTGTTCCATTATTTATCTAGAATTTTTAGTCTAATTATTTCCTCTTTTAAGACGATCGTCAGTTGACTACGATTAAGATCTATTAATATTTTGCCTGGCGTTTTACTTTAGTCTCATTTAATCAGACTCGATATTGGAATTTGTTACGTGCCTTTTGAGAGAAAGTAGGATCTATTGGCGTTTGCTTTCTTAAAATGACAAACGCTCGTTCGTTTAAACGACACTTTTCGGAAGTCTTTTATTTACGTGCGAGCTTTTTTCCTCGATTTGTTTTTTTCTTACCGCGCGCGAGACTTTTTACCGATACAGATTCATGTATTTTAAAATGATCTAGCAGAGATTTATCGATTATATAGGCATATACGAGAATCTCTTCTGTTTTGCACATTTTAATCATTACTTTGGACAATCTCGATTATTTAGCCAAATCGCATATTTTTGGGTTCTGTATGGAATGTAAAAGGGAGCGTTTTTCATCACAGGAAGCGAATTGACAGGTTTGTCGAATGATAGGATCGATTTAAACATTGTTTCCAGACAAATCTGTTGCGCTTTCGCTGTTTGATCGGAAGAAAGGATATCCGCTAAGAGAGTAGGAATTTTTATAATTATTCTTTCTTTTTTTTTGAGGATAGGTAAATAGGAAGGGGTGATATAAGCTAGGTAGTAATCAATAATGGGTGTAGTTAAACTAATGATTATATCGAAATGAAATATATAACTGTACATGAGTACAATTCATAAATGGAGGCGCTGGCCCACCGCTCTTTAAACAATGACTTGTATATTTATAAATATCGCATGACGGGAATGATAATGATAATATATTATGCAGAGAGAAAGATATATATGTATATATACATACACACACTTATACATGCATATATATATACAGGTATATATATATATGTACGTACGCATGTATGTATTATACAGCGAGAACGATGCATTAGATTAATACAAAGATTAATAAAAAGAGAAATCACGTTAAATGAATTATAAAAATGACGTATATATGTATATATATATATAAAAGAAAGAAAAAATATATATATAAATATATAATATATATGCAGAAATATTATATATATGAAAGAATGTGGAGATGAGATATTATAAAAGATTGTTAACAAAATATTTGCGTCCGCAAAGGGGAGAGAACAGATTTATGTTTATCCATAAATTCTATGTGAACTCTATTATCAATTAAACTTCACTGTGTTGCCCAAATAGATTGAAAAGTCACTGAGAAATATGAAATAATTAATTAGGTTGCTGTAGATAGATCAATTCTAAAGTTTTAAGAGAGCATATATAAATGTAACTTATAGATATTAATTTAATTTATGGATTAGTGTGTTCTGATGGCCTTCGTGCTATTAATGCTAACGGCAGCATAATATATTTCATTATATTGATTAATATAAAAAAATAATATGTACACAAGTCTATATCGTCATTCTCTTCGAAATCATCACATTAGAGCTATTATTAATTTGGTTACCGCTGATTCTCTCATCGCGCTACAAATCTTTCATTATAATCGGCTGTCAACATTCTCTGGCCGGCTGCCGACAGGCGAAAGATGCCGAGTTTGTCGCGCGATACGAGACGAGGCGTGTAAAGAAAAAAAAAAACGAAAAAAGAACAGAAAAAGAAAAAAGCATTTGTCATTCGAATTTGCCATTAGTCCCGTTGCTACACACAAGTACACATACACGATTTTACATTGCCACTGCTACAAATATGTACGTTACCTATTAGATTTAATATTATTTATTCGTCTTTCATATTCACAATTCTCAATGTTATTTAATCGTTCTAATATTTATTCGCGTCTCTCGGACTCAAGTGTCGCATTATATATGAAAAGCATCGATTGAGGATCGGCATCTTTATTTTATATCCCCATGTTGTTAAAGTTGTATTGAGAGAGAGAGATGAGGATTAATTATATAGTCTCATCCGATTGTAACGCAACTGTGAACGAGATTGGACGATAAACTCTTGAACCGAAAACTCGCTTACGCGTCGCGATTCGCTCCCGCTTTTGCTTCTCCACTTTAAATTATATGTCTCTAGGAAGCGATTGCTCTTAGGAGCGATTACTATATTACTTTCGCACGAATTTTCGCCTCCAAACCCGTTCACTGTACTGTTACCGTACATTCGCAATAGCCATGCTCTTAGCACTCTTGTTCGCGTGTAGCGTTGAAGCAAATTGAAAGAAACAATCGCCCATGGCACCTCGTATCTTCATTAGCGCCGAATGAAGCGACTAATTTTGTGATATGCATCGCCTGTTGGTACAAATGATACAAGTTATGACGTACATGTTTGTAGATAGATGCAATATATTTGAAACGAGGAGGAGAGAGGAGGAGGTGGAGAAGGGAGGAGGTCTCTCTGACAAACAACTTGTAGGTAGCAGTTTCACGTTATAAACTAGGAATAGAGTTCTCTCTGATATTAAACATTCCGTAGTAGAGCAAATTCCGTATATAAGACTAGCTGTGATGGAGCCGAGAAAGAGAGTGTATATTTATCAGCCGCCAATACGCGAAAGATGTCGAACGAACGAACGAACGAATTATGTATGTACGTTGATATAGAATGTAAAATTGTAGAATTTATTTGCGCAGGTAAAGTAAAGCTCTTGTCACGGCATGCCGCAAAGTTCGGCCAAGACGAGGGGGAGATCGAAGGAGGAAAGAGGACAGCTTCGTCACGCAGCGCGCACGAAAATAAAGTTAACATGCTCGATGCTCGTTAAGCATGATAACGGATATTTCGCGCGATGACGTCCGTATTTGTTTTTCGACGACGAGAGATCAGGACAATTCTCTTCCCCTAAATGAATGCGTAAACAACACACGCGTGGAGGACAAATGCATCTCCATGCGATATATACTCCGGGTAAGAATCAAACGAGAAACGCAAAAGGAAAAAAAACACATATAGAGGCCATAGCGCGATCAGCCAGTCTAACATAAGTATTCTCTTTAGTGTAATATTGATTTATAAAGAGTATACCGCCTGTTATAAATTTTAGTGATCTTATCGATATGATTCGTAAAGTTTGCGTCATTGAAAGTGTTATTTTAAGTAGATTCAAAAGTATTTCTCTTCGAGCAGAGCTTTATGATTGCTTATCTGATAAAAATGTCGAAAAAGTCTCGGGAATATCTTCTCAGTCAACAACAAAGTGCTAAGTATAGATATATTTTTCAAGACTCGGGATTGAGAAAAGGAGATGTTGAAGATTCTAGTATACATTTCTGTGTAAAAAGTGTGCGATTGTTAGTGAATTTGCTTTGTAAAATGATTACGAACTATGACGCTGAAGATTGATCACAAGATGACGCGTAAGATCGCTCTTTCCAGTAGCTCGAAGATGTATACGGTTGTCATTATATTAAAATAACACTTTCGATTAAACTTTCCTAATGTCGTTTAACAGACATTAATATGTGCGTATATATGCGTTAGTACGTGTATATATATCTATCTTCGACGTATTACATAATAACAAGATATATAACGACGAAATCAACATTTCCGCGTGCAAAGTCGTGTCCGTATGCGATCAATATTGGAGCAGAGATAATCTTATCGCAAATATTAGATTGATAATTGACGTGCCGCAATATATTGAATGTACATCAATAGTAGGATATTTTATTAACAACAAAATTGTCGTTACGTGTTTAATGAATATTGATTCGCATGGGGACTTTTTTTAACCCTTTCCGAAACGATTCCGATCGAAATCATCGCTACATGAACAGACGCTACTTCCTTCAATTTCTCTGTAAAAGTTCGCATATTCGATTATTCGATTCATCGGAGGAAAATGTTTTTCGAGATAATTTTTGCGAGAAATGAATGATGATTTCTCGAAAATGCTGCGACTCCGCGAGATTGTGAAAACGGAAAGGGTTAAACGACTCGCGTGTATCATATCGTCGAGGATTTTTCAAGAGAAACGACGACGATGCATTCGCGCACGAGGTGGCAAAGCAGTATTGATCGGCCAGTCAATGTTACCTACGAGTTGTTTAACGAGAGGACAACATCATACTGTTGCAATAGACCCGACAGTCGTCGCCGCCAAAAGCATTTCCCCGCCCCCTTTCCCCTTCTTGTTAGGAAAATCTTTTATTTTTTCATACAACGCTTTGTTTTGTACAGTTTAAGATATATTTCTTTGTTTCTACTCGCCAAGACCGCGGCGTGTCGCCAGTCGATAGGACTGTACACAGGACAGTTAGGCGTATAGACATGTAGCTAGTTTCTTAAATCTCTTGTGAAATATTATAAAACAAATTATAAAACATGATCGAACTGTCCGAGATGAAAGAGGAAAGAGAAATAAATATATAATTCTACGTATCTGCGTATACTCTTGTGTATACTATCTCGTGTGAGAATACTAAAGGAATCTATTAAGGAGAAAAAGAGGAATTAAAATATATAAAACTCTCGCAAGAAAGCGAGAGGAAGAAAGAAAGAGAGAGATAGAGAGAAAAATCGCGAGAAAAAGGTGTAGCGTAGTAATCAGGGAACTGTAGGAATTGCATTGACTCGCCTCAATTCTAATTACGACTATTGTTACAGTAACTATTAAATGAATCTTCGACACTTCGTTGCCGCGCGTAAGGGTGACTCGTGTGTCACGTTACTTGGCTGTGTGTGCTAGGCTACATCGTAAAGATCATGTTCCATCGTACTTTCTCATCGCATTAATCTCCATTAAGATCCGATGTGAAGGGGAAAAAAATTGAAAAAAAAAACAAAACAAGGAAAGAAAACGCAAAAAAGAGGCAGAAAGTGATATTCAAAAAATCGCGCCAAGAATTTAAAATAATAATAATTATAATAATAATAATATTAATCTGCTGCATGTCACTCCACATCCTTTAGTGCCATATCGAACCTATCTTCCCTCTTTCCCCCTCCCCCTTTCCAATTTCATCAGCCACCACACTTGTTAACGTTTGACAGTAGAATGTATTGTTAAAGATGTGTATTTCCTGCGCGACAGGCAGGCCGTTTTCAATTAAAAAGTCGAACATTTATTTCCCATTAATATATGCTAAATATATATATAATATCGTTATGGAGTATATATTTTACGAGATACCTTTATGTACTCCTATATATTCTTAGTTTGCAATAAAATGGAGACTCTCGCAGCAGCCAGGAATATTACGAGGATAGAAAAAAAAAAAGTGGGAGAGGGATTTAACGCTTTCGCTGTAATAGACACTGAGCTGTAAATTGAGAGAGAAACGTTATTTATATATAAATGAACTCTTTATAATTTCGACATTGTTGCGTTGTGCACATGTTTGCGTTTCCTGACTTTTTTTTCTTTCACGTGTGTCTTGTTCTACAAATTTGTTCTACGCGATCGACGATAATAATTAAAAAAAAATTAGAGATGCAACAATTTCTGGAGTAATATTCCTGTACAATGAATCTGATTGAAATTAATCGTTAATGTTGACGGAAAAAAAGGAGACAATTTAGGCGATTTTTTTTATAAAAATCAGTAAATTCATATTGGAACGAACGTTTTTAAAAATTGTATCGGCGAAAAAGAATTTATATCGAATGTGTATTGTACCGGAAAGCGGATGGAGGGCCTAATGAATTAATGGATAACGATTCAAATAACAATTTGAAAAAAAAAGAGAAAATACAGACATATATATATATACACACACAAATGTTAGCTATTGTAATATATATATATATATATTACAATCAATTATTGTTTCAGAAAGAATGTTGCATTTTTCTCTATATTAAGAATTTTACTTATCTATACTTGTTAGTTTACTGCCACTTTTTTGCAATCGTTCGCTATAATCAAATGTTTAAACGATAGGGCGAATTCGCCAAGATAGCCAAGGAAATCAATGTAAAACGTAATATATTACGCTAAGGGACATGTTACACTAAGATATATTGTTATAGAGAACGTCGCAAAAAAAAAAGAGGAAATTATTTATTACATCGTGTATCGCATCGATTGACAATAGCGGAAACGAAGTTTTATTATACATGTAATGCGTGCGCGCGCACGAAAGATAGCATACAGATTATCGAGGATTGCAGCATTCAGAAATCATTCGATTAGCCACGACGTGAGATATATATTTCCCATATCACGATCTTTATCGTTTATCTAATTCAACATCATTCTCATAAAGTAGCGCGGAAAGACCATTTAATCGAGAGAGAGGGAGAGGGAGAGAAAAAAAAAGAGTAAAATCAACTAAAAGGAAAGAAAATTAATGTATCGAAACGCACACATAACGAGGCGATGTTACGTGTGTCCGCGCGACAACTAGAACACACATTCGTTACAAAATAATTAAGAGGATTGTACAAAATTGTATGTAATGTTATTTTATCGGAAGTGAGAATATTATAATAGAGTTAGGCTGTTAATATGGTATATTATTTTGGGTAAGAGCATATAATGTAAGAGAAGAGAAATATGAAAAAAAAAAAAATTACACACAAGACGTGAGATCGTTGTTGTTGAGGTAGAAGTAGCAAACATAGCAGCTCGGGGATTAAAAAAATGAATATAAAAAAATAAAATAAAGTAGCGACGAAGGGTGGGAGGAAGGGAAGGAAGAAAGAGGAAACTATTGAGTACCTTGTTGAGTATAAGTAGTATATATTGCTATAAAAGTCGCAAGTGCACGTGGGTGCGCGTGTGCTCTCATCCCAAACAATCATGACTCGTTCACGTACATACATACACACATAAACACACACACACACATACACGCATACACATCGTATAATGTCAAAATTGCATGCCTACACACGAATAGAAAATCCTGCAGACAAATGAAACAGAGAGAACGCGCGTTTGCTCTTCACTTTCGCGATGAGATAAGTCTTTTTCGTGCGTCTCACGACGTACTCGGCGAATTATTAGATTGAGAGAAAGAGAGAAAATAGCGTTATCTTCCATATATAATATATATATACATATATATATATAATCGAGATATATATGAGAGCGAGAGAGGGGGAGAGAGAGAGCAGCTGGCTGCAAAGGTACCATAGAGAGATTTATTCGTCTCGCACCGATAATGAAATCACACGATCAAGAGTATTGTACCTTACATTCCTTCGGCTATAAAATAATTTAAGGACACGTGCACACACGACATACACACACAACACACATACATGCGACAGTGCGTTCTTTCTTCATCATCATGCGTTTTACCGAGTTTGAAGCGAATTATGCCGTACACACGATTAGACGAAAAAAAAAAAAAGGAGAATCCACACACATCGTTATACATTTTATGCTATAATTGTGCACACGGTTCGGTTTTTCTTTTTTCCTTGTCTCGAACACGAAACGAGAACGACGGTGCATTAACGAGCAATGGGCAAAATTGCGTATTTTTTAATATTCCGAGGCGTGTCTCGCCTCCGCGAAGAGAGGGAGAGAAAAAAAATATAGGAAAAAAGGGTATTGCGATATTCAACTCCTTACTAGGCAGAGAGAGAGAACTATAAGATTATCGATATTTACGCTAAGTTAGTGGTAAAAGTAGTCGTAACTCTTCGGAAGATACGGATATTTAGGCAAGTAAGCAAGGACCCGAGAAAGCGAATATAGGCGAAAAGAGATTGTAACCGGTTATCATCGAGATAATAGCGAGGTGTCCGCGGTATCGTTGATCTTGAGTTCGCTGCGATTATCTCTCGGAAATGAAGACGATAAACAAAACGTATATAATCATCAACATCTTGATTAATTTTATTATTAATTTTATAATTTGAAAATCATTCAATCATTCGATAATTTCCCAACGATAAATCGTATAATTCGACATTATGCATTGCTTATGACATTGCACGATGTTAAGAAACTCCGTCGAGGAAAAAGTGATACATTTAATTTTTAATTAAGAGAATATGAAGAGCCAAGGACACATGCGAATTGACAATTCAACGAATCACTTTTGAGAAATAATTTTCATAAATTCTCTTTTCTATCCACGATATAGAGAAAATATAAAGTTTATCGATGAAATGTCAATCAACAAGCGTATTTCTTGGCATTGGGTCAATCCAAATTTTATTCCACCTCAAAAGTAATCGTGTAATGTACTTCAAAATCTAAAAAATACTTTCAAAATCGCAAAATAATTTTAATAATTTTTTAAGACAACAATAATATCCAATGATCGACGATACCGTGAACGATCGCGTGAAATATCTCGGAGAGATACATTACGGCAAAGAGCTATGTGTGTAAGGGACTATATACGCGACGGTAAAAAGAACGGCAAATCGAAGCGCAATTTTGTCAAATGAAGTTGAGAGTATATTCGTAAGGCTTACAGAGAATTCTCTATTTATTGATCGACCGCGAGGAGCGATGGATTTTACTTTTGCACTTTCGCGCTCGTCGACGAAATTTAATTAACTGCTCTTTGATCCCGACGTGACCTCTCTTTTAATGGGCATCACTATTATTGTTATCGAATGAAGTATATAATTTAGTTCACACACACGAGCATTCTTTCCGAAGGGCTAATCTTATAATATTATTACTTTACACTCTAACCACATTTATTTGCATTCATAAATTGTTATTCTTTCATCATCTCTCAATTTATCTCCATTCAATGTTGAATAATTATATAAAAGTAAAAAAAAAGCAAACAAACAAACATAATATATTAACTATTTTCACTCATTGAGAAGCATCGTTACCTGTATGACAAGTGACCATAATAAGAGCATAATAAACAATCGCTCATTAAATGCATTCTGTTGTTCTTCATTTCATGACCTGGCCACCGTCCATACATCCATCCATTTGTCCATTCAGTGTCGCAGTATGATCATACGTCATACGCGTTCATCGTCTCTCTCTCTTCATTCACCAAAGAAAAAAAGAAATATTTCCCGGCTCAATTTCTCGGTAACACGCTCTGGTCTCTTCTATTCTATATACTCGATCCAAGTTACGAAGTACGATTGTAATTTTGTGGAAATTGGGAAGGTTTGCGTCTAATCTCGCACGATTAGACGGCGATGAATTCGCGAGAGCCTTCCAAATTTCGACAAAAAGAAGAGAAAGAAAGAAAAACATCGCAACGGTACAGATGGACAGATCGCGCGCCTTTATATTGTTCAAATCTATTCTGGATCCTCCCCGTTAAACATCGGTTGAAGTTAATCGAGACTCTCTGCTTCCAGAGAGAGGTTCATAATTATTAATGTTAATGTTTTTTAAGGGGATCGTCCTATGTGTATCATTATTTTAATCTTCATGAAGCGCGATAGACGAGCAAAAAATTTTAATATATATATATTTTAATATATATTTTCTCTCTTTAATAATGTAATTAAAAATCGCGGTTAAACGCGATTATGTAACGCGATGTACTCGCAACTGTACCGTTGATCCCAGAGATTGTAAAATCTTGACGCGGCGGCGAATGGAAGATGCAGATTTCATTGTGCGTGAAAAAGAGAGCCGTTCGATGTACACAATATTCGTGGCAATATTCGAATGAGGCGCGATTATATCCGTGTCCGGCCGATTCTAAGATTGGGGGGGACATAGGTCAATGTCAACAAATCGTTGTCAATCAAATTTGTGATGTTAAGGCACAGGCGAATTGTTGTTTCGCGCATATCATTCGGCTTTTATATATATTATTAAAATATTCGAATATATATAATATATATTTGTATCTTCTTTGTATATATTTACATAATGTGTATCTCATTAAGCATGTCGTAATTACGGATACACGCATCTTTTTCTCTCTTTTTTTTCTTTTCTTCTCATTTTACATTCCATTAAGTGTACAATCTCGAGCGTATAAGAGACGATATAGTCTCTTCTAACTAGTCAGTAGAAAATGAAGGATTGTATTTTTTTACACGACGAATTGTTTGTAAATAAGACGGAGAAGGTGATGGTTGATCAGCGGGCGGATCGAGAATTATATACGGTCTATTTCGAACGATCTTATTATCGAGTTTTTAATAAAAGAGAAAGATATGTAATGTAAACTCTTAAAGAAGTAAGAAATAAAAAGCTATTTTTGTACAGATAATTATAATTAGTCCCGACAGTTTATTACGAGCTCTTGCGCGCACCATGCATCAATTTGTGGTGAAATATCGCGACTGTTCGTTTCGATCGCGATTCGATTTGTCAAAGAGAATTTTTTTTTCTCTTTGAAAAAGACAACTCGAGAAAACCAGAAGAAGAAAAGTATCTGATGCAGCTTTCATCGGTAAGTCAGATTTTTATTTTTTATATATATCGTTTCTATTTTATAAATTAATGTACTTGTATTGTTGCGATAAAAATATCCCTCTCTCGAAGATTAACAAAATTATTTTGATCATAATAAAAAGGAAATATATTCGAGAGTCTTTAGAAAAAGAAGGAAAGATCTTTAAATAATTTTTCTATATTTGGGAATAAAATTTAGGAATTTTTGTGCAAAAGTAAAAATATAAAATTCGCAGAAATCTTTCTGCGGCAGACAGAAGAAACGGTAAAAGTAATCATTTAGCGTTTATATATATTTGTAGATCTTTCGTTACATGAAAAAAAGCTCGTTCATAGTAAAAAATATGCCACTACAGACCAAACGTAGTTTTATTCGGCTATAATGACGGTACAATTATGAATGCACTTACTGTTTTGATCTTTCTCTTTCCTTCGCGACTCTACCACAAACGTAGTTATACATACACTATTGACACAGAATCTTTTATTCGCTATATAAGCATTGTGTGAACATACATCATTTTTATTTCTCGCTTACAAAATATCTACGCGCCCCTCGTACTCTTCCTCGTATCGAAGAGATCGACGTGTCAGTCGCTACATTTATTGTACACGCTCTCATTTACTCATCCTAAACGGCCTCACACGCATCCTTCCGCGTAAAAAATGTTACGTCGTCTATAAGAATCGATTTAGAACGATTATAACGGGAGAAAGTGTACGGCATACTTATTGCCATATTATTCTCGGTCGGATTATCCAGATGGATTCGTAAAAACGGTACAAAAAAATCGAGCTTACATTCTTAAAGCTAAATTCTAGAACCATAATCGAAAATACGATTACAAGAAAAAGAGGAGCGAAAGTAAAGTAATAAAACAAACGCAATTGATTTATCACTTCATTGCTCTCTTGCACAATGCGAGTGTCGTTTTTATATTTCTCACGTATATATTAATATGGATAATATGTCAGCTTGTCGAAAATGAGATACTGGAAGATCTAGCAAAGGATCAACAGAAGCGGAGCCTTTGTTTAGCAAAAGAAGAATTACAGGACAAAAAAGTCTACAAATAAAAATCTGTAAAACTATTCTTTAGGCAACTGTGAGGAATAAAGAAGCATAAAAACGGTTGAGACATTCTTTCTCCCGTAGAAATGTAAAATAAAAGCGATTTGTAAATTATTTATTTAAATTGAAGCTAAAAAAGTTCTTGTGGAAAGAGGGGAGGACTCTATCTAAAACAATATTATAATATTCTAAGAAATGAACTATACAATTCTGTTTTTTTTTATGAATTAAGCTCCAGAGCTGCTAAATAGATGACAAACTTCTTCGTTTAATCATAGGTCGACTTTGCGGAATTGCAATTTTTCGAAACTATCAAGATATATATTTATAATATCGTATAAGAGCTACCGCGATAATTACAAATAACACAGCTCAGTTTCGACAAAATTATTAACTTGTCCGCTTTTACGAGTTCTCGTAACTCGGGTACAAAAATTCGATAAACGGGCATAAGATCACATTCAGATCTCATCCGTTGACCTTTAATTACGCCAAGGATCATCGCGTTTATTACGACGAGATCCTTCTAACTCGCACATTTCTACGCACATAACTCTCTCGAATCATCACATAATATGCATAATAGGCGCTGTTATCAAAACGTAGCAAACACGCATGAGAGTTTAAATCGATTTCGCGAGTATGCTTATTTCGCTCGGTATTGCGGATATTTGTAGAGCGGTCTGTCGGAGGGGAATGTGTGGCTCGCGCGTACAAAGATTATATACATTATTATTTAATCACTCGGTCGATTAATATACGTCTATGTGTGAGCGTGTGTATAGACACACCTGTTCTTACTCGTCCCAAAATACTGCGCGACATAGGACGTCTCAGATTGCAATCCTTATACAGGGTGTCCCAGAATTAAACAATTAAACTTTGTCAGTGTGTTTTATGGATATGTACGCTTTATTAAAAAATTATGATGAAAATTAAATATTAAAACGTGGAAATGTGAAAGCAAATGAGTTATACAAGAATCGATTTGTAAGAATTCATCGAGAAAATTTGTCATTCATTGAACTAAAACAAAATAAAGGTGTCAAGATATTAAATTTAATTCCCTTAATGATGTTAACTTGAAAGAAACAGAGAATGTCATAGGAACGAAAAATTAAGCGCAAATGTATTTTCTTTTTTTTTAATATAACGTGCTAATACTCGACATGTTTAGATATAAAATTGATATAAGACATCTTGTATCTGTAAAAATATGCTGACAAAATTTGTTGATGATTTAACTGTGAGACATCCTGAGATTGATTTGATCCTTAATCCACCATTGGAAAGCGCACAAAGAGAATTATATTTTCATTACATGAATTTGATATCTTCACTACATCTGCTATAGAAAAATAATTGCGAAGGCTGGAGGCTATTGGAAGAAGTACTCGTCAAACTCTCAAAAAGGCAGTTACGACGTACGCGATATATAAAAAATCATTGACTTTATATCATAATAATAATGAATTTTTTTTTCAAATATGTGCAAGTGTCATGATGTTTATAAAATAAGAAAAAAAAGAAGGATAACGCGGCAATAAGGAAGAATGCCAGATGTAATTTGATTATCGGCCTTCAGAGATCGGTCGTGTTCGATATATCTACAGGACTTGACTTTTTTTGACAAACGATACGTTTGCATTTATAAAATTTCTTAAAGGGCACACGAGAGCCATGTATATAACACAGCTTTACAATGAGAGCGATTCTATAAAAAACATTCGTGAAAAATATCAATATCTCTCTGTTTGTTACATGCTCTGAACCCGGAAAAACTATTTGTAAGAGCATAAATATACACTTTGATTCTGTCGACACACGTATCTCTCTCATTTGAAATCGTTCGCGATTGTACTACGGCATTTCAATGGCACATTCTAATCTTCGCATCAACGTCTCACTTCGGTTTTGCACAACATAATTCCAAATCACAGATTATTTAATTATAGTTGTGTATCAAATCCATTTTTTTATGAATTTTAAAAAAATACGTATCAAGAAATCCGGTATATTTCTGAGAAAATATTATTTAAACCTAAAAATTATTTTGTAAAATAAAAAAATATACTACACGGCGTATCGTATATGTGTAAAAAAAAAATGATAAATCTATTTGCCTTATTCGCATTTATTGCGAAAATTACTTAAACATTTCCCAAGTATAAACAAAAAAATTTTTGATTACTCTAAAAAAAACGAAAGATAACAGAAGCGTCAAATGCAAGCATTTAGAGAAAGAAAAGGTTGTTGCTTTAATATATATCTTATTAGGCTGTTGCGTAAATTATTTTGGAACAAGATGAAGTATAAGCATCAATCAAATATTGGAGTTATTGAATATTTCAATGCAAAAGATGTAAATAAAAAAAAATAAACAAATCTAATGCACTCTATGATTGGGATATCAAAGAAAATGTGAGATTTGTACTTTTTTCGTAGGTATTCTGGGAGATATTGAGCAGAGCGCATTCCCTTATTACACGTTTCCCTTCGAATATTTGATCATTTCGCGTTATGAATTTATTCATGTGTGCTTCGTATATATCGCGTAAATACGAGAGTCATTACCCTACGTACCAGCGAAGATTTTGGAGTATTCGCTAGGATTTAATAGCAACATCCACTTCTTTTTTCTTATACTATATAAACAAAAGTGAAAAATAAAAAATTATAATAAGTATATATAAAAAGTAAACTTTTGATTTCAAAACAGAACCTATTCGGGATAGGTCAATAATATATCTTTGTAAAATATCGTGTGAAAATAAATTTCGATCATTCATGTAAAATCGTATAAAAACGTAACAAAACTTAAAAAATAGGCCAATATTTCTTTCCTTTTCCTTGCTAGTACAGAAATGGTGCGAGTTCGTGTTCTAAAAATAAGCGACATGATCTAAAATCAAAACCGCCGCTCGAGACTCGCTTTTGTTGCTAACCGTTAACCATTTCGGTACCGATATGCAGTTCATAAGTGATAAAAGGTGCAATTAATATCGGACATTTTCTTGATATATGAACGATATAAATATCGTTATCAAAATATATAATAGCATTTCATCATTTTTATTTGATAGTACGAATTAAAAGTAACCTTCTCGTATACTCGTCATTACAATTAAACGCGCTTGTATAATTAAAAATATACGCAATGAATGTTCATGACATATGTATTATATTATTTGATTTAGCAATTTGCTATTTTTTCTTTGCTAGATTATAATTTTATTTACGATATAAAAACAAGAGACTTGAGAAATAATTAGTACGATCTCAAGTGCACGTGAAATATGCAAAGAATGAATCTCGTGTCACCTTTTGTCACTATGAGACCACATAATGTTGGACCACCTCTTTCTACTCTCCTAAAGAATTAGAAGAGAAAAAGGGTGGTCTGCCTCGCTTGCTACTTGGTCGCCTCCGGTGGACAGTCGGGCTGGTTGTTGGGATGAGCCGCAGTAAAGGCCGGATGATGCTCCAAATGACGGTCCACCCTCAGAATCGTGGGGAACGGTCTTAAGTCAACGTGAAACCTTCGTGCGTTAAAAATCTGTGGCACTAGGCAACAGTCCGCTAACGTAATCTCGTCGCCAACGCAGTATTTACCCGCGCTCGATGATAACAACTTTTCTACCGCTGAAAAAAACAACATTATCAGTGTGTCTGCTCGAGTTGTTTGTCGCTATTTAATTCATTAACGATTGTATTTGTCATTTTTTCCAACATATTATTATTTTATTTATATATTAGTATTATTTTCAATATATTCAAAGATGCTGATGTTATCTAATTTTTTTTTCAATCTTGGTGCGATATATGTATATGATTATAATTGCAAACGTTCATAATCTTCATGAACTATGAATATGTAAAGATCGATATCAAGATATAAAAGTTATATAAAAGTTATATAAATGATAAAAATAGATTATTTACTTAAATCTCAAAGCAAAAAAAAGGTTTCAAGGAAAATAGGGAAGCTCATTTATAGCAAACTATGACTTACATAAAGATAATTTATTATATTTAAATACCTGTAAATCCTCTAGTGATCCAATGCTGCGCCCATTCTTTTTTACGTTCCTCTCCGACATAGATTAGAACAACGAGATTTTGCAATGGTTGTATGCCACTGGCAATTACTTCGCAAATCTCTCTTACTCTGGCTCTTTTGACAGGATCCGCTGGCATCAGTGGACGATTTGGCCTAGTTTCTTCCAAGTATTGTAGAATATTTAGCTGTAGAAATTGCTCACATTATTAAAAAGTTTAAAGAATAATTGGTACAATATGTAACTAAGTATACTTACAGATTCTATTAGCGTATGATTGTCAATATGGAGCGCAGGCACTTGCTCCATTGGATTAATCTCTCGAAATTCATTGGAATGTTGTTCTCCACCACTTTTTACCAGACTTACAGGCTTTATGTCATATGGTATCTCTTTTAGATTCAATGCTAATGATAAATATATATTATTATTAGATTATTAGGATTTACTTTTAAAAAGGAAATTATCTGGACAACAGTAATGAAATTCTGTCTACTAATAACATTAAGAATAAAGAAGTTTATTACATAAAGACTCGATGAATTCAAATTGTTGTAACTTTTAAACTTTTTATCTATATTTCCTATAAATTATTATAGAAAATAACTCATTATCTATATTTTTTGTAAATCACAGTTTAGTTAAAGCTATAAATGAATAAATCAAATATGTATTTTAGATAAGTGCAGTTTATATATGCAGCATAAAATTATTATATCTTATATAATTATTAAATAGAGCACTCACCAATTCTTACTCTCCAGGAACACGAACTCCGCCAGTAGGAGTAAAGCACGGGCTATCGAAAGAGATAAAAAAAATATAAATACTTGATAAAATTCATTTGACCTTGAGAACTTTCCATGCTCGAGGCCGATCATAATGATACATGAAATCACAGTCGCGCGTTAGAAAAAAATATTACAAGCGCTAACAAGTAGTAAATAGGAATGATTCTTAAGTATTAAAATGCGCATTTATTAAATAACGTTTCAATCGTCCACACGATACTAATAATAGTCAATTTTTCAATCTGTGAAATAATTCGTAGCTACATATTTCATGCAAAGTAATCATTTTTTGGAAAAAGTAAATTTTTTTACCAGCTTGTAAAGGAAATTACTGATATAACAAATTCTAAAATCAAGTTATCCAAAGAGAAATTTAACATTTTAAAAGTTTCCTTCATGTTTCAAAATCATACATAAAAAGTCAATTCATTGTACACAAATGTATTTTTAAAAGCATAAGCGATTAAAAGCTTAATTTAATCTCGATAATTGTGGGGATCAAAATTCTATTAACAAAAGATGAAAAATAATCAAGTGTTGTAACATAATTGTTATAAACATATATAGATAAATAATATAGATAGATATAAAATTAAAAATAAAATAAAAAATACAGATAAATGTAAACTTTATATTTTTTAAGAACCGTTATTATTATTTTTCAATATTATTTATCTTTCAGAAATAAAGATTTTTGAAGAAATATATTTGGAAATAATATCCTCTCAACGCCTAATCGTTTTCCGTTTAGCCGCATTGACATTTCGCAAGTTGTCATTCGCTCGCCGGCTGGAATTTCGAGCGAAATAATAATCGTGCGCGCGCGCGCGCAATCGGTCGCTCACACATACACATACACACGAGGCATTTACAAGGCACGTACATTTGTCAATCGAGGATGTTCCGAAGTAGAGTAAGCGGTGATCGCGTTTCCGCTGACCGAAGACTGAGATCAATATAAAGCTCAATTTTTCACGTTTATGGAAATCGTCCACGATATGGAAAGACCATACTTTTCTGCCAGTTGCCGCGACTAAATACATGGGTCGTTTTCACGCGACCGCGACACCGAGGGTCCGAATTCATTGCAATTCTTACGCAGGATTCAGGCCGAAGGTCGCCGGCTACATCGGCTCGTGTCAACGCGCCACGACGTCATGGCGAGATTCGGCGATGCAGCAAACGACGTGCGAGAAACGAGCGAGCTCATCACCCGGCTGCTCTCGCCTGCTGTACGCGAGAAGGTTAAATCGTCGCGGTCACTCACTTACCTTACCCATCACGGACATCTCGTTGGTCTCTCGCTAGCACTCGCCTGTCAGTCTCGTTATCCGGCCAGTGACTCCCGATACGCGGCCTGCCGTCGTCAATCTGTCAGAAATAATTCGGAATCGCGGTGAACGCGCGAAATCGCACCTCCTCCCCCTTTTATTCGATTGCCAGTCGTTCCTCCTCGTCCCACCGTCTACTTTCTCGACCGGCCAATCAACGCCCGACTTTCCGATAAGCAGAACCATGCGAATTGTAGAGGGTATCTCAAGTGAGAGAATTTGAACTCTTGGAGTTTTAGATCGAATACTGTGTGATAGTATTTAGTACTATCATTAGGAATTTATCAATAATACTATCACATCATCAATAACTATCATGTCACTCTCTCATTATCTGACATAAAAGTCTGCTTTTGTTCTGCTTGCACTTTCTGAAAAAAATTTCTGCAAAATGAGATAAATATACAGGGTGTACCAGATCACTCATATATCCTTTTAAAATAAAAATAAATGGCTTTTATAAAAAATTGCGAGCAATTTTTGAGTAAATCGGGTACGCTCTGTCAAATGGTAATATTTTCAACTTTTGATTCCGACCGGAAATATGCCATCCGGATCGGAAATTGAATTTTTTTAGGGGAACATGGTACTTTTTATGGTCAATTTTAAGATTGACAGAGGCACTTTCAGAAAAAACGTTTGATACAAAAGTTTCTTATTTTTTCATGTACAATTCGAATTTGTAATAAAAAGTACCATGTTGCTCTAAAAAAATTCAACTTCCGATCCGGATGGCGTATTTCTGGTCTAAATCAAAAGTGGAAAATATTACCATTTGATAGAACATACCCGATTTACTTAAAAATTGTTCGCGATTTTTGATAAAAACCATTTATCTTCATTTTAAAAGGGGTGTACGGGTGGTCTGGGACACCCTATATATTTGTACATTAGAGAGAGAGAGAGAGAGAGAGAGAGCGAGGGAAATGCAGAAAATTTAGGAAGTGCGAACAACACGAACAGACCTTTAAAGAGCGATTTTACCAGCCGAAAAATGGATATATAAAAAATACTCTAAAATGGCGATAGATGGCAATAGTAACGAAAAATTTTGGCGTAAGCGTCGTAGAAAAAATTCTCAACCTAACCTATTTATAATTGACGTGTCACAATAACGTTTGATGTTTTGAAGGAGAGAGAGAGAGAGAGAGAACGGCGAGATATCTCTCTCTCGCCAAATCTATCTCGATTTGATTTCGCGATGAGATAATAAACAACTGTGAAAATGAATAGTCTAGGTCTAAATTTAATTTTCAGATTGGGTTGTATATGCGCCAAAGAGACCATTACGGTAAACTCGAGGAAATACAGGGTCCGCGAACATCTCGGTGAAGGGTAAGTTTCTCCAATAAATTTATTAATACGCATAATTTTTTCATAATTTTTTCATAATTTTTTTATTTTTATTGATAATCGCATGATTTGTACAAGTTGCATAAAATAATATATCCTTAGAATTCTTTTATCTTTCTAAACAATTAGTTTAATCTACTTTGCTCGATGCAAAATAAAGGAATCTCTCGTGTAAGAACAAAAAAATCTTTTAATTTGCAAAACAGGATACTAAATCTCTCATAAATTTTACAATGAATATTTCCTAAAACAGCAGATCAACAGTCTTTCTATTTTTTCAGTGGATTCAGTACGGTACTCTTAGTGGAAGATGTTGTTACACATAAAAAATATGCTATTAAGAAAATTGTTTGCTATGGATCAGAGGACCAACAACTAGCAATGAGAGAAATTGAATATTATAAGCTGATAAAGCATCCAAACGTTATAGAATGCATAGATTCGACACATATAGGTACAGCGGATCCAATTCTCAACACGACGAGCGAAGTGTTTATTGTTTTACCATATTATCACGTAAGTTGACACAACTTTTTAATAGAACTTTAATATTTCATGCAATGCAATTTTTTATAAATCTGTTAAATTTGATGTCATTTCAGAAAGGAACTGTAGCAAACGAGTTGGAACGACGAGCAAGAAATTGTGATTACATGAATCCTATAGATATTCTCAGCATTTTTCTACAGATTTGTGAGGGTGTAAAAGCATTTCATGAAATAAAACCAGAACCTCTTGCTCATAGAGATTTAAAAACTGCAAATATAGTACTTAACGATGATGGAACACCTATTATTATGGATTTGGGTAGATTATATCTTATTAATACATTTAGTTATCAAATGTAAATTTTTTTCCTTATCAAATATTAAATCACTGTTTAGGTTCTATGGCAACTGCTAGAGTTCAAGTATGTGGTACTCAAGCTGCACGGGTTTTACAAGATTTAGCAGCTGAAAGATGTTCTATGCCATATAGAGCACCAGAACTATTTAACGTTGAGAGTTATTCTATGGTTGACGAACGAACAGACATTTGGGTAAGTGTTACAGGATTTCTATGCTTCTTTCAATGTATTTTTAATGACATTTGCACTGACTTGATAGGATTTTATTATAAATTTACCTTTTTTCAGTCATTGGGATGTATATTATATGCATTATGTTATTTTAAATCTCCTTTTGATACTGTTTATGAACGTGGTGACAGTGTAGCTCTTGCTGTAATGAGTGCACATGTAACATTTCCGGAAAATACTCCATATAATGAGGTAATATGTTTTGTGTTTTTTTATAAATATTATCATAAATAATATTTTTAATTTTTTATTTCAAAATTTAAATTTTTAGATGATATATAAAATAATGAAATATTTATTATAAATTGAATTAGTTTACATATTATATTCAACTTTTTGTTTTGATTTATGTCTCATTAAATATTTATTATTTTTTTTAAAGTAAATATTTAATATGAATATTATATAGTATAATATTATAATAATATACTTAATATTATATAACTTTTTTTACTAAGAATATTATGTATTTCTTTTAATGAATTTTGATCAGTCAAAATTCAAATATATAACAGTTTATATAAATTATTATTAAAATCTTTTTTTCAGCAAAGAAACTTATACAAATTAGAAGATTATACATATCTTTAATTCAAATATATAGTATTTTTTGTTACATAATTAGTCAGTGCGTTTTCTCATATGATTTTCTCACATAATTTAGATATTAATAATATAAGACATTTACATTCTCTTTATTTCTTTGTCGACCATTAGTATTAAAAAAATTAACATTTAAAATATGCACAAATATGCAAAAAAAATCATTAATTTCTTTGATTAGATATTTGTAAATTAAATTTGTAACACTATGAAAATATGTAAAATTATAGTTTGCATTGCATTCAATAATTAATTATAAATAATTAATATTTATTTTATAATATTTTCTCTTTAGTTTATATAATGAACCTTCAAAATATCATATTTATCGAATTTGTTAGCTTTTTTTTACATTTTAAAATATATATGTATAACTTTAACTTAAATTTTGTAATAAAATAAAATATTCATATAAATATTTATAATTATATATTAAATTTAATTTATAATAAATACATTAAATTCAATATATTTTTATTTTGACTTTTAAATAAAGTTAGATTTTTTCATGGGCAGGCTTTTGTCTTATTTGCATGTCTTATTTGCATTTTATTTGCATCTTATTTATGTCTTGTATCCTTGAAATTAATATTTCAAAGATCATAAATATATATTTTTCTTTTTCAGGATATGCAGGACTTAATCCTGTCAATGTTAAAAGTCAATCCAATGGAACGTCCATATATATATAGTGTAATAGAGAGTGTGCACGATACCATTGCCAAGTTGGAAGGTAGAGTGTAATCGCTAACATGGCATATGCTGCAATGACTTAGATTATGCCTTTAAGAAATACTATGCAACATCAAGCAAAAAATGTATGAGAAAAAACAGAAAAAAAAGAATGCATTTATATCTATTTGTAAAGATCTACAAGCAATATGAAAAAATATCGTGAATCATAATCACGTACATCAACAAATTATATTTGCCAAAAAGGTAATCATGAAGAGATTATAAAAATAATAATGAGAAGAACAAAAAGTTATTTTCAAAAACACTAGATACACATGACAAATATTAAAAAATTCATCCATTTCTCATATAATTTTACTATTTATAATTATAGTATATCACATATTTAATTATATATAATTTTACAATGTAAAAAAATAAAAGCAATATTTTAATATATATATATATAGATATTTCATTGAAAGAGAAATGTATACATTAATGTTATTAAATATTATTTATTTTTCCAGCGTAAGTACAATCAGATATGTTAAATGCAATTCACAACAAATTCTTTTTATATTCAAAATAACTTAAGTGTAAAAAAATTCTTTTCATGTTCAAAGAAAGAAATAACTCAATATATTTAAATTTACTTTGTTAGACGATTTGTATGATACATAACTGTAATTATTTTCTCTAATATTTTAATTAGAAGGTTTCTTATATCTTATTTTGTAATTATTTTTATTTTATGATGCATCGTATATTTTTCTGCGACTTGATTCTATCTAAAAAGTCAATCGGCATAATGATGGTTTCATAACCGATTCACGTATTTATACACATACGTGGTAAAGATCGTCCGATGTGACGTCACAGTTATTCGTTACGATAATGGCATCCAACGTGAGAATGTGAAATCTGATATTTTTATATAGATGCTTTTTTTGAGTAAAATTAAAATTTTTATCACTTTCTCCGTAGGTATTTTAATTGCATTATACCGATTATTTGTGACGTTGATGCAAGTTATAATGTTGCTCGGTTCGTTTTTATTCCACTCGCGGGAAACCAAGTTCCAAAGTTATATTTCGTTCCGGTATTGTGGCAATATTTCTTGACGGAGTTGGGAACTCTGGAAGAGGATCTTGATGTAATCTTTTCATGGCAGTGCGAGTAAGTGGGCATACGTTCGTATCACTCTCCAAAGATTCTTCAGGATCTGCCAGTTTCAACGTTTAATAAAGCCGGCAGTGCCGTTGGTGACTTGTAAGTAATTCGTTCGTTAAAACAATTAATTGATGATAAGGAAGTAACATATCTAAATCTGTTATATATCGAGTAACTTAAGCTTCTAACCTCTTCTACAGTTCAGTTTTATAATGAATTTCTATTAAACCTGTCTCTACTCGCTACTTACGCTTTCGTTCCGCGAATCATACGATATAATTATATCGTTTTTCATTCAAGAATATACTATATTTATAATGCACGAAATGACATCAGGATCATTCATATAAATTACCGGCGAATAAATATTTCAAATATAATATGTACAAGTTTAATAGGTTTGTAACATTTAAAAAATATTGTTATAGCGAAAAAAACTGAAAAATTTGAACAAAAATATATCTAGCGTATATATTAATATCCAACATCGCGATATCGATTATATTATACATATAGCTGTCAAAGATTATATATATATATATATATATATATATATATATAGTATATATAATATACAAATATACAAACTTATAATTACGATATCTGTACATGTGTGTGTGTGTGCGTGCATGCGTCACATATTATTTATATATAAATACTTTATATATAAATACTTTAATTATATTTTTCTGATGTTTTCTAGGAATTTCGAAAACATTTTATTTCCATTTTAATTCCATATTTATTACTGATATATTCTTTTTCTTGCATTCCTTTATTTTAGAGTTCCCTCTGTGAATCGGCTGTTTTTCTATTCTCGAATTTTTCTATTCTCGAATTTTTTTATTTTCTCTATTTTTCCGTAAATCAAGATTCTTTCCTCTAGCTTCCTGTTATTTTCCTATACTCATTTGCATGGTGACCACATGATCATGTTAGAGAAAGTGGGTGAAAGGCAGAGCGTTGTATAACATTTATATATCTTGCCCACGTTATTAAAAGAAGAGTGAAAATCATAGTGAAATTGTAAAACAGCGAAGATATTTGATCCTGATTGATATTGGAATAAAGAAAATATGTGTTTTATTTTACAGGATTTAATTTTTCAGTATATCGAATTTTCAATTTTGGTGACTATCGAAAATTTCTTTTGGATTTATTATCAACTTATTTTCCAATGAAACTAAATATAATTAAAATAATGCTCTTCGAATGATTGAAATGACACTAATAATTTATTGTAATTTAAAAAAATTTTACACTAAATAGTTTTTTGTAATAAATAGAAAATACTGTTAAATAAAACTTATGGAATAAAAAACTTATGGAAAACTTGGCAAAAAGAATTGTGGATATAATATTGCATTTAAAGTTCTCTCTTTAACAATATTAATATTAATTTATTCGCTACGTATATACAATATGTTTCCTCCGTTTAAGAATTCCTAATAATAAAACTAAAAAATTTCTACTCATAGTATTTTATCATACTATTTGAAATGCTAATCATTTCGTACCAATACACATTCCACATTTTCAATTATGCAAGCAAGAATCGTTAAAGATGCAACGCGTCAAAAAAAAAAAAAAAAAAGACGTTTTAGTTTTTTATTTCACAATCAGACGACACGTTTCTTATCTTTCTTTAATTTCATAACTAGATAACATTGAAAGATTGTTTTGCTTTTGTTTTAATTTTTTATACATATACACACACACACAGATTTATAACTTATAATTTTATAAAGATAAATTTATATAAACAAAGTTTGAATCTTTTAATGTCTAGAAATAGAACACATGTTATATGCGGAGTTTTTAACATATTTTAACTATATAGAAAAAACAGCGTTAAATTACGTCATCGAACAAACATTTTAATTGATGTTTTAAAAGCCAAATAGTTTCGAAGAATTGTTTATTCGGTACAACTTCTATTCATCGTAAAAATATGCTCAGCCTTCAATTGATAATATGAGAACAGGAAACACTTATAAAGATTGCTTACACTTATAAAAATTGCTTATACTTATAAAGATTGCTCAAGAAATTATGCTCAATAAATTAATAAACATTGAAGAAATTATTATAGAGTAATAGATAAAACGAGTGAATCAGAATAATCGAAATCATATATCTTTTATATGTCTTCGAACTGTAGTGCGATATACTCGTACTGTGTGTGTGATAATATATTTTTTTACACATAATTGAATTAATGTTTCACATTAAGTGTGCAGATTTATTTATTACTTATTTTCAAATTAATTAATCTTTATCTATAGAAAACAAATAAAGATAAAGATAAGTTATTATAGTATCAATGTTGTTTATGATTGAATCGCATTTTTTCTCGCATCGTAAATGAACAGACGGGGAATTCCGAGGGACAGACAGACAAGGATTTGTAATTTTCTGTAAAAAACTTTCGTTTTTTTTCTTTTCTGTGTGTTAAAGCTGTGTGTTAAAAGAAAATTTGGATGTTTAAATTAACGATAAAAAAATCCACGATTAACGACGATAAAATTATTGAATATTTCGATACTAAAATGTTATTTGGCATTTGTCGCATTCTATCAATTGCTATCATTTTACTATCATTTTTACTATCATTTGCTATCAACCATGATATGCAACGACCTTGTATAATATATTAGTGACACGAAAGAAAACGCGCGTAAAAGAAGTTACGTGTACATTATATGATAATCGTATGCAAACAAAAGAATCTGCATTTTGTTCTGATGAAATTACATGACGATAAACAATAAATAAAATGTAATTGTAATTAATATATTTTATGTATATAGCTGATTGTCTTTTTTGTTGCGATTGTCTTTCTGTTGTTGAGAGTACGGATAACGAAGTGGATTCGATTCATGAACTGCTAACGGTATTATTGATGTTTCACGCTTCAATAATTAATTACTCATAATCAATTTCTTCCGCGAATTTTTAACTCAAAAGTAGTATCTGCATATTATTAAGTATTATATAATAGTTATATTATTAAGTATTATATAATAGTTATATTTCGAAAGAATGGACTCGTAGTACAATAATGATTGGAAAATAATTGTGAATCTATCTACGAAAATAGGTTTAATTTTATTTAAGCAATTATGCTAAAAAGTATTTATAAAATTATTTCAAAATAAAAGATTCATGTATAAAACTCGTGTATAGACATCTTTATCAATTTTTTTTCTCGATATGCACATTTTCTTATTCTTTTATATAACTAAGATATTTTTTGCTTTTAAATAAAAAATAAAGTTTTTATCAAAATTTATGTAAAAATGTAGGATATAAATCTCTTAGATTCTGATGATTTCTTTAAAAAAAAATTCTTTTCTAAAAACTCTCTTCTAAAAAATTCTTATGATTTCTTTATTCTGAACCACTTTCTTTTATTTTAACTAACAAAACTATTTGTTTAACTTAAAATATCGTTAAAAATAATTATATACATAAATAATAATTATTATATATAAATATAAAATTATTGAAATTTAAATGAAATTTCAAATGGTTTAAGTTTTAATTTAAATAATACATCAGTTTTTCATATATTTTTCACATTTTAAAAAGAAATATTTTTTTATATCTTAATTTGTAGATGTTTAATGAAAAAAAAATAAGGGAAAAATACTTTAATAAATTTTTACATTGGTATTTTCCTTTCTTCAAATTACCTTGATGTTTCAATTTTATAATAATTTTATGTTTAAAAATCTTTCGGAGATCACTCAGAGTTATATATATGAATATATATATCAAAATCAAAAATATTGAAAGAAAGGAGAAGTACATTAAAACTTTACTTTGATTTATAATAGTTTATATATTATTCGCGATTTATGTATTATTCCAAAATTCACATTTTAAGATGTAAAACTATGAAAAAAGTATCCCCCTTCATTCCATATGTTAGCGTGAAATAAACCTACGGAGACTTATATTAATAATCACGTCAAAGTAATTTATTAAAGATATTAATTAGTTTTAATATTAATTGAAATTATGTCACGCTATTAGAGTCACATGATTAAATATCACTCAATTTTTTATAGCGGGTCACAGAAAAGATATAGTGACATCATAATTCTCTTTTTGTGCTATATTTTATGTTATATCAGTAAGCTATATGCTTGTATGTTTGAACGTATACATATATGTACGTGATAAATTATAAGCAAGAGAGGGGGAGAATGAGAGAATGAATGAGATACAAAATACATCATAAAAAGAGTCTTCGTAAAATCATACGATATCTCGCGATATCATGCGGTAATATGGCAGTATTACATATCGCGTGATCACGTTGAAAGTTCATAGTTTCACAGTTAACTGTCGCGAGTGACGGCAAGAACATTGACTCCACGTGTAAAGTCAAACGTTTTTACAGGTACAGAAACATTCATTTTCTATCGCAAAAATTTTAATACAAAAACTAACCATAGAAGCCGTTTAATCTGTATTCTATGCAATTTCAATTTTGAAAATTTTCTCTTAAAATCAATATATAGAATGGATTTGTTCATAATAGAATAAATACTAATACATGCTCTCGTACATGAGAGAGAGAGTTTCCAATCTCTCAATCTATTATAATTCTCAAACGATAAATTGTCTGCACTTATTACAAAGAAATATTATTAAATGTACGTTAAATTAAGTTACTAATTAAATGATGTGTTGTGATATAATCACGTGATATAATTAGTTACGCAAGAAGGTACGAGTGAAAGAGAGAGATAACATAATTTAAATATTTTTTAATCACCAATGTTAAAATCCAATATTAAAAATTTTCCAATATTAAAATCTAAATTATTTAAAAAAATATATATATATTAAAGGTATTATATTAATAATTCATAATAATTGGTATTAATAATTTTTTATTAGTATTAATATTTAATAATTGATGTATATTTTTTAAAAATATATAATATTTATAAAAAATATAATAATTAATAAAATATAATATAATTATAAAAAATATAATAATTAATGTATATTTTTTATAAATATTATATAATATTTATAAAAAATATACATTAATTATTAAATATTAATATTATCATTTGAGAATAATAGATTAAAAGATTGGAAACTCTCTCTCTCTCTCTCTCTCTCTCTCTCTCTCTCTCTTCATATAGGAGAGCATGTATTAATATATAATATTTATATAATAAAATTTATATATATATATATATATATATTTAGTATATTGATTTGAATAATCTTTATTATATAATATTAATAATCTTTATTGCTGGGTGAGTCTTTTCATAAAAACAATAATAAATTTTTTTATGAATAAATTATCTTTTATCCTCGTATGTATTATTTAACATATTGAATTATTCTATGTACGAATAATAATATATTACAAATCTATTCATTTTGATCTGTTGACAGGAATTGCAAAAAAAAATGGCAGCAAAGGCAATTCGCGAAGCGACTGGGAAAGATTTAATTAATCGTAAGCTTTCTTCTGGAATAAAAGTAGCGAAATGTAGATTCGTACCTATTACGGGAGATACAAATTGGATCGATATCGCCAACGAATATCCATGGCTCAAGACAGAGAAATTAGTCGTAAAACCGGATCAATTAATTAAGCGTCGAGGAAAGCTCGGATTAATCAAAGTGAACGCAGATTTACCTACGGTACAAAAATGGGTTGAGCAACGTATGAATAAGGAGCAACGCGTCGGCAAGGCAACTGGAAAGTTAAAAACATTCATAATCGAACCATTTGTACCACACAAACCGGTAAGGATTTTTTATATTGTTGTTTTTTATTTTAAATGCATAAAATCTTGAGAAATCACATTATAAAATGTTAATATATTTATATAATATATACATTAAATAGAAAAAGAATAAAAAATTTAATAAAGATCATTTTGCTGCTATGCCAAGAACGTCGCGATAGTTATATAAATAAAAATTATTATTAAAATGTTCAAATGTTTTATGTAAATAATTAAAATATAATATAATAATAAAGATTAGCAACAATTTTTTTATATTAAATTTTTGTTATTTTTAATTTATATTAAAATTTTAATTTTTCATTTATATTGATATACATATTGATATACATATTGATATACATATTGATATACATATGTACAATCATATTATGATTTTAGAAACATTTTATTTGAAAATTATCTTATAGGATAATCAAAATTAAAATATCTTATGGGAATATCAAAGTACATAACTATACTCGTGTAAAATATGTAGTATAATATTGTTAGACTTAACTTTATTAGATATAATATTTTTAATAATGATGATGATAATGAATAAGAATTTATGGTATATATAATTTTTTTATTCTCTTATATATTGTGGTGAAAATTTTTTTTCATATCATCGGTTTCATAGAGGAAAAACAGATTCAATCAATAAAATACGTAATATATAAATACGTAAAATACGTATGTAATAATGTATATAAAACATTCTTTTGTACAATATTTTTTTTTGGAAAAGTGATTTTTTAATAGTTTGACACATGATGCACATGCCTTAAGTATGCTAAAAATGGATGTGTGTGTGTAATTTTATATATTAAGCTATTTTTGTAGCATTTAGTATATTATATATATTTATGTTACAGGAAGAGGAAGTTTATATCTGTATTTATTCTCATCGCAAAGCTGATACGATACTATTTCACCATCAAGGAGGTGTGGATATTGGAGATGTTGATGCTAAAGCTTTGAAATTAGACATACCAGTTGGCGGCGAATTGCCTGATCGATCTACATTGATTAAAAAACTTTTGGTCAATGTGGTGGACGATAAAAAAGTGTAATGATACATTATGATTATTGTAAGTTTAGATTATATATATATAGATTATATTTTTGTTTATGTATATTTTTTTCTAATACAGGATGATTGCTGAATTTATAGAATCTCTTTATAAGCTTTATGTTAATTTATATTTCACATACATGGAGATCAATCCGTTGGTAGTAACGGACTCTGCGATCTATATACTCGATCTCGCAGCTAAATTGGACACTACGGCAGATTTCATATGTAAACCAGATTGGGGTGAAATCGATTATCCACCGCCATTTGGAAGAGATGCTTATCCAGAAGAAGCTTATATAGCTGATTTGGATGCCAAGTCGGGTGCCAGTTTAAAATTGACAATTCTTAATCCAAACGGCCGTATATGGACAATGGTTGCTGGTGGTGGTCAGTAGATATTCACATATAATAAATTATGTGTTATTCTTTCGTGGCTTATTTATATATTAAAATATTATATTATAATGGATTCTTACAGGTGCGTCTGTAATATATTCCGATACAATTTGCGACTTGGGTGCAGCAGATGAATTGGCTAATTATGGCGAATATTCTGGTGCACCAAGTGAACAGCAAACTTACGAATATGCAAAGACCATCCTGAGTTTGATGACGAAGACAAAGCATCCTAATGGAAAAGTGCTCATTATAGGAGGTGGAATTGCTAACTTTACTAATGTAGCTGCAACATTTAAAGGTATTGTTAAGGCTCTTCAGGAATATCAGCCTAAACTGGTGGAACATGATATAAGAATTTTTGTAAGAAGAGCCGGACCTAATTATCAGGAAGGCTTAAGGTGAAGAAGAAAAACTTTTTATATGATCAATAAAAGAAGTACTACTATTATATTGTATAGTATTATTATATAAAAAAAATATTTTTAAAAGAATATTATTTCTGATAGAATAATACGGGAAGTTGGTAGACGCCTAGGAATTCCCGTTCATGTATTCGGTCCCGAAACACATATGACAGCTATATGCGCTATGGCATTAGGGAAAAAACCGATTCCCGATCCAGAAGCTCAAGAATTCTCAACTGCAAACTTTCTCTTGCCTTCCGGACAGGATGTCGGACCATCATCTACACCGTCCAAAAACAAATCGCCATTAGAACAGCCTAAATTAACAGCTGCTGATGCAGTTGATTCAGGCAATGGTGACAAACAACTTTTCAGCAATAAAACAAAATCTATCATCTGGGGTATGCAGACAAGAGCTGTACAGAGTATGTTGGATTTTGATTTTGTTTGTCGAAGATTTGAGCCCTCTGTCGCTGCTATCGTTTATCCATTCACTGGTGATCACAAGCAAAAATTTTATTGGGGCCATAAGGAGGTAAGTTTCTGAATAAAGAAAAAAAAATATATATTTAAAAAATTTATAAGAATAAAATGTTGATAATTATATTGTTTTATCTTTTTTAAATAGGTCCTTATCCCAGTTTATAAACAAATGAAAGATGCTATGGCTAAGCACATGGATGCGGATGTAATGGTTACATTTGCCTCTTTAAGATCCGCCTACGAAAGCACCATGGAAACGTTGCAATTTCCACAAATCAGGGCAATCGCGATAATTGCGGAAGGTATACCTGAAAATATGACTAGAAAATTGATCTTAGCGGCGCAACGAAGAAACGTGACTATAATCGGACCGGCGACTGTGGGAGGTGTGAAACCAGGTTGCTTTAAGATCGGTAATACCGGCGGAATGATGGATAATATTCTGCATAGCAAATTATACAGACCTGGCAGGTAATATATCGTAACATAGACGACAACAATTTTCGTATGAAAGTCGATTGGTTAACAATGGTTGGTTAAAAATAACGTCGACTCACGAAGAATGTTATTTTCAGCGTCGCTTACGTTTCTCGTTCTGGTGGTATGTCAAACGAATTAAATAACATAATTTCAAAGGCTTCCAATGGCGTACTGGAGGGTGTCGCTATCGGTGGTGATCGGTATCCGGGAACTACTTTTATGGATCATATAATACGTTATCAAAATAATCCAGAAGCTGAACTGATCGTATTGCTCGGAGAAGTTGGCGGTATTGAAGAATATGAAGTATGCGAAGCGTTAAAAAGTGGCAAAGTCACGAAACCATTAGTGGCTTGGTGTATTGGTACTTGTGCCAGTATGTTCAATTCCGAAGTGCAGTTTGGCCATGCTGGCTCGATTGCGCATTCCAATCTTGAAACAGCTTCCGCGAAAAATGCGGCGCTGAAGGCCGCTGGCGCTTACGTTCCAGACAGCTTCGACACTCTCGGCGATCTCATACAAAGTGTTTATGAAAAGCTGGTAAAAGATGGTACAGTGGTGCCGAAACCCGAAGTTCCACCGCCAACGGTACCAATGGATTATAATTGGGCCAGGGTAAGTTTTATCTGTATTATATTTTATATTGATTTATAACCTTATATGTGATATCTATTTTCGTTATCAAGACAGAGAGAGAGAGAGAGAGACAGAGACAGAGAGAGACAGAGACAGAGAGAGGGAGAGACAGAGAGAGACAGAGACAGAGAGAGAGAGAGACAGACAGACAGACAGACAGACAGACAGACAAACATGATATAAAATTTATAAAGCTAATTTATGTGTATTAAAGAAACGTGTTTTTCTCTTTTCCGACAAAATGGAATAAATAATATATTTGCCCTCGATTAATTAATTTTTTTTTCAATATGTGATACGATATTATTTGCATATTTTAACATTATCATATTTTATTAAAACTTGTTATAGCAAGTTGAGTTTGTTTTTACACATATATTTTACATGTATAATTATTTTTTGAAAGTTAAATCATGTATAATATATAATATTCATATATATCATAAAAAACAGGAACTTGGTTTAATACGTAAACCTGCGTCATTCATGACGTCTATTTGCGACGAACGTGGACAAGAATTATTGTATGCTGGTATGCCTGTAACTGAGGTGCTGAAACAAAATGTGGGCATTGGCGGCGTCGTGTCACTTTTATGGTTTCAACGTTGTTTACCTCCAACCTACTGTAAATTTCTTGAAATGTCATTGATGCTCACAGCTGATCATGGTCCGGCTGTTTCCGGAGCTCATAATACTATCGTTTGCGCACGCGCTGGCAAAGATTTGGTCAGCTCTCTTGTTTCCGGACTTTTGACAATCGTAAGTAGAGAGTAAAGAAAAACAAATTCAACAAAGGGGAATGTATTCCAGAGATTTCTTTCCGAAAGATAGTCGGATTCCAAAAAAGATATTAATTTATAGGGCGATCGTTTTGGTGGTGCCTTAGACGGTGCGGCTCGCATGTTTTCTGAGGCATATGACGCCGGTTTACATCCGCAAGAATTTGTGAATAACACACGTAAAAAGGGCAAGCTAATTATGGGCATCGGTCATCGTGTCAAATCAATTAATAATCCAGATATGCGCGTCAAGCTTATCAAGGAGTTTGTATTGGAGAATTTTCCGGCGAAACCTTTAGTTGAATATGCCTTGGAGGTTGAGAAAATAACGACCAGCAAAAAGCCTAATTTAATTCTTAATGTGGATGGAATTATCGCTAGCGCCTTCGTCGATATGTTACGGAACAGTGGTAGTTTTACGAGAGAAGAGGCCCAAGAATATATTGAAATAGGTGCCATAAATAGCCTTTTCATCCTTGGTCGAAGTATAGGATTTATTGGTACGATTATATATGTATATTTATGTTAATTATATGCATTTACGTTTATGTTATCTTAAGACGCATATATACGCTTTATTACATAAAGAGATAATGTAAATATTCATAAACAAGTTTTTTTTTAGGTCATTATATGGATCAAAGAAGATTAAAGCAAGGCCTTTATCGCCATCCGTGGGATGATATTTCTTATGTACTACCTGAACAATATAATTGAAAATGAAACGCGTAATATATAGTGCTTAACGTTTCATTGTTAATCACTTAGTTCGAAAATCATTTTGAAAATGATTGAAATATAGAAGAATCAATGACGTATATAACTAACTCAAGCATTCTCAGAAGGAAGTGAAGCCGAAAATTAGCAATTTGAGCCAAAGTAAGAATGTTGAATCGGCATCTTCCTTTCCTATCGTATAAGAAGGCCGTTCTAAAACTGTCAAAAATTATATATAAGATAATATATAAATAAAAGTGGAATCATATAAATTTTAATTTATTTTGACACGTTGATATTAGTACTATTTTTATGCAATATACACATGATTACAGTAGAGATAGAGATATTAAACAATAAATATAATATTTATTTAGTTTAATATCTTATATAAATGGTATCATGTATCTTGCTGATTAATATTACACCTTATATAGCATTTTTTAAAATTTGCTTATTAAAGATCTTTTTTTTTCTAACCATTTTTTCTTTTTTTGTTATATGGTCTGCAATGTTTTTCTCTATATATGTATATGTGTATTTTTTGACACGCTCATATATTATTTGCAACTAAATGTTCGCGTCTAGATCCGCGAAAGAGAAAGCATAGAGGCCATTCAACGTTCTCTTTCTTAAATTTCAATGTCTGGCTTCATCCTCCTCCTACAAACTATATGAGTACTTGATCTACTTACATACGTCATTGAGAAGAATACATTAATGGTCGATTGCAATCGATTAACCGATCAATTGAAATCAGTATACGCAGAATTAGATTGCACATCACTTTAGTGCACTGAAAAATATTATATCATTTTTTTAAAATAAAATTGCTCCTAAATTTAATTTATTCTCTTATACAAATTTTTGTATTATATAACGTTTTATATATAATTATCTATTAATTTCAATCTTCTTATTAATTATAATTAAAATATTGTAACAATGATTAATAATTACTCTCTTAACTAAAAAATTATAAATTAGAGACATTACATTACAAGAAAACATTAAACGATTATATGTTGTATAATTACAACTTTTTAATTCAATTTTATAAATCAATGTTTATGCAGACAAATTATATGTTATATTCCAATATTATATTCCAAATTATTACATTCCAACATGCATTTTTGTGCTTATAGATACAAAATTGGTGCAATAATTTATTGAAAAACTTATTAAAATTTTTTCAGCATTAATCTTCAGGTATGAATTTTTATTATAAAATTACTAATCTTTGTCTTTTTTCTGTACACAATTCTAATATGGATTATAAAAAAAGATAGTAAATATATATTTATGAATGTGTGTATTTTGCTTTTAATTTTTATTTAAAGTAATATTTTTAACTTTTAGAGAGCAACAGAAAAGTTATAATAATATATGTGTACGAAATAAAATGTTTTCTAATTCAAAATTCAAAATTAATTTGCTGTTGAATCCAAGATTAAAATTATAAGAAATATATAAGTAAATTAAATTTAACTTACAGTAGAAATATAGTGAAATATAGTAAAGTTTCGAAATTGTTACATTTTACGATAAGCGTAACATAAGCGTATTAAATTATTTTTTAGGACGAAATCATCATAAAAGAAATAAATTTACAACTCTCTAAAAGTCAAGTTCCTTGTTTTTTTTACTGTAACATCATAAATTCTGACATAAAAATTGAAAAATGGATTTTACTCTTGCTCTATTTTCTATAACATTTCTGTATTATTTTTTTAAATTTATCTATTTTTTATCTAATAATAATCTTGTTCGGTTATTTTTTGAGCAATTCGTTATATATCGAGACTACTTCGAAAATTCTGTCTCAGGAATATTATGCGAACTTTCCTCTTGCAATCATAATTTATGGAAATTCAATATTTTCCTCAATACTATTTTAAAATTTCGAAACTAAATCCTTCTTTCCATCTTGAGTTTTCCTTGAAGAAGAAATTTATAATTCATCATCGATTTTACGGATATTTTTATATAATGTCAGAAATGCAATGCTGCATCTTGCAAATTTTATTCTTTCTATTTGTGGAATCGTTTAACGTAACCAAAACTAGATATTCACAAACCTGATATAAAAGAGACTATGTCACGTATATTATATATATAATCACAGTTATTGTACATTAGATAAATTATATAACATATGTCTAACTAGGAACAACTTAAAGTTGATTCTACTCAATATCGTTCTGTCTTTACTTGACATTGATGAGTAATGCACAAGGACAGAACAATGTATATATATTAGGCATTGCTTTTTCAATTCCGATTTGGACAATTTTGAACATAAAACTATGTATCTAAATATCTAAAATCTTCCAATTTTATAGTTCGTGTGAGTTGTAAAACAATCTAATTTTTTAAATGTTTTTTTCATTTAACTCTTATTTAATATTTTAATGAACATATACGAGAAATATTAGATATCATTTATAATCTATTATTTTATTTTAATTCGATTCATAATTGGTAAAACAATATATGTATAAATTGCATATGCACATACAAATTCCTGTGAATCGCATTATCAAAATAAACATATATAATATACGAAAATGCGGTCACATCACTTCTAATTTGACAAGATGAAATTATGCAAGACTTCATGAGATTGAACCAGCTGTATGCCAGTTCGTCGAAATAATTTATCCTGTATGCTTGTACATACACTACAATAACTTAATATTTAATGAAATCGTCATCATTATCGTTACAAATTAAAACAATTAATAATAATTTATCCTGTATGCTTGTACATACACTACAATAACTTAATATTTAATGAAATCGTCAACATTATCGTTACAAAAGAAACAAATATTTGATGTATATTTATTTAAGGAATCATTTCCATTAAGAATTTATATGAGCGCTTTTAAAGGCGAATAAGTTTTTCTTTTTTATGAAAAAAAGGTCGGAAGAATAAATATTACTTTTGCATCTCTTGTTTAAAATGTTATTAGTAATTTAATAGAATCTTATTGTTTTTATTATTAATGAAAATTTTACTTTTTGATATTTATATTATCTGAAAAATCTTCTGTGCAGAGTATCTTTTTTTCTTTGCAAAAATATTGTAGCTTGTCATTGCTTATTTTTTATAAACACAATGACTTAAGTACTAATTAAGTTGCAATCGTCGAGATCAAATAAATAAAAAATATAGAGTTGTATCATTTGAAAGAAAGTACTGTGTCATTTTAAATAGTCGTGAGACATCAATTTCTCGTTAAAATCCAATTAAATTGACATACGTTTCTATACATTCAGTAAAGCGGTAAAGTGGGTTAGATGGCTTTATACAAGGATATAATTTCTTGAAACGGAACCGATAACAGGTATTGTTAAATATTCATGATAAGTCGATCGGAGTTATATTACCAACGAACTTTATGTTAAAGTGATACCTTGAAAATTATACTATGTATATATATATGCCTTTGCAATATAAAATTGATATTTCATAATTTAATTGTGTTAGAAAGTTAGAAATTTTTTACTTTTTTAAAGATTTACTTTATTTTATTTAAAAAATGTGATAATTATTTAAAATAGCATTTTATATAATAATTCAATTTAATTTTTTTTATCTATATTGCAAATATTGTGATTTTGTTGTGTGTGATGAAAAAAGCAACTTATGTGTGTGTAAAATATAAGATCTGTGACTTTGCATGAAATTTATTTGGCTTCTAATATTTACATATGTAGAACTTCTATAAAAACATTACATAAAATTATTCATTAAATCATTAAAGCAATTTTTATGAACATATAGAAAAAATATAAAATATTTTTATCCTATAAAAAATATCATATAAAAAGCTCATATTATCTTTTTCTTTTTCTTTTTTTCTCTGGTGAAAAAACAGAGAGAGAGAGAGAGAGAGAGAGCGCGAGCGAACAACTTTTTTCTTTCTAAGAAAATATATTTTCTGTGATTCATTTTTTTACATACACACATATATATATATATATATATATATTTTTTTTTTTAAATTAAAATATCTTTTTATAATCTATTCAAATATTTTAGTTCATTTATTTGTTGAGTTTATTCTTTATTAATTTTAATATTTAATATTATTTTTAATGTCTTTTCTAATTTCGCATACTCACAGCCATAAATTTTGGTTTATTGTTTATCTTTATTAGTTTAGTATTTATTTTTATTAATTTTTACTTGCTACCGAATTACATAGGTTTTTATATTTCATTAATTAAAATTTTTATCATGATAATCTATAAAATTATAAAATTATATCATGTCAATATGATTTTATGTTATATTTATATTTATGTTATACACATGCTATATTATATTTACATTTTTAAATATGTAATTATATTTATAAAAATTTAATAATACAATTGATATAGATTAGAATAATCAAAATCCTAAAAGAAAAATTGATATTAAATATTAAATATTGTGATTTAAATAAATGAATATTATTACGAATAATTTAGAAAGTTAGATAAATAAAAAAATAAAAATTAAATAATGTATTATCTTAGTAAAAAAGAGTATATTAACTTCGTAGACAATCCATATTCATATAAAAGACGTTTAAAAACGATTTAAAGACATTTCTTATCGTTAATTCATCTTTAATATGTCTTTCGGTCTTTTGTATTATTCGGGTTAGTATTTATTTACTAGCAAAATTAGAAAAGTGTCTTATCAAGACATTATTATTTATATGTATTGATGCTATCTATTATTTATGGAAAATAAATAATGGATATCATACAGCATATACTATTTCATATGTCAGTCTTCGATCGAAGAGTCGAATATACTGCCATAAATATAAATATCCAAAGAAATATTAATAATTTTTATTGGGTTTTTTTATTGCATTATCCTGATTCATTAAGTTTGCATTAATTAAATTTATGTAGAATGTGAAAATACGAATCGAAATTATTGAAATGGTAAGATAAAATATATTAATAATCAAATGTTAAATCTTCATGTCATACTTATCATGATTGATATGAAGATTGAACGTTTAAGTACTGATATAGAATATATGAAATATCTCATAAATTATTCAATTTACCTTAATGTTCTTATACATTATAGGATAGATACATGATTTATCCTATATAACAAAAATTATTAGTTTTAATAAAAGAATAGAAAAAGAAAATACAATTGCGCTTTGCTCAGCGTAACTCCTGAAAAAATTAAATTGTAATAAAATAACGCTGAGGTGAAAAATATTTTCAATTATCTCATTTTTTTTAAATTAAAAGAAAACTATAATTTTGTGTTAATATCTAAAATTACATCATTTGACGTAATGCAATACAATATATTATTCAGTTAGATTTAAATGGAGAGATCAATAAAAAGACATAAATTTAATAGAAACTATGAGTAGGAGAAAAGCTTTTTCTTTTTTTTTTATATTAATATTAAAATCGTGTAATTATCGTATATAATTATATATATATATATGCACACGTGTATGAAAAAGATAGTGGAAAATCTATACAATGTGATAAAATATTTATTCAAATAAGATATAAAACAATTCATAAAGTTAGCGAAGAATTATAGCTCCTGGAATCGCGTTGTAATTTTTTTTGTCAAATTTTTATTACAGAACGAGCATGTGCATCGATAATACATTATGATAATTCGAGTTAGAACATTCGAGTACATGTCTATAGCTAGTTCTCGAGTATAGAAAAAGTGCAGATAGAAGCATATACATAGAATTTAGACGTTCCTAAACTGGTCTTATACTGCAAATGTCTTCTTGTTATGGTTCTTATATATTCCTCCTTCGATCGAAAACGAGATTATAAATTTCGTATTAGCCTCGTGCGTTAAATGCCTAACACGTTCTTATTCTTGTGTAATGTACTGAAAAGGTATCATTGCAGCTGTCGCTATTCTGACAGATCCCACGAAAATATAAGTGAGCATATTGACAATTTTACTACAGAAAAGTGCCTATTCTGCACATGAATAACGTCAGAAAGTGATCTATTGAATGCTTTCCAACGAAAATTTTCATAAGTTACTTTATTTGTTAAAATTTGTCAAAATTGTTGTTAAAGATTATACAATTTGCGTTGTTTATTCATGTTGCGTTTGTTTCATATTGATTGAAACTAAACTAGGAGAAGACAAATACGAAGGATTATACAAGAACTCGAAGAAGAAAGGATAAGAGTGAGAATAAATAATAAAAGCTTTGTCTTTTCCTTTTAATGTCTCTCTTTCATGTCATATTCTCATATCTTACAGTCTTCTAGTCGACGAAATTTAAGCAAATGATATTTGAACGCATTATTGTCCGCGTTCCGCCCTCGCCTGACTACTTGCTCATCGAACCCCCGCTTCGAGAACAGTCGCGCCGGCAGGGAACTTGACATTGAACCCTCCACATTACACCCCATCACGCATATGTACATGTGACTTCACTCACACGTATTCGCACGTCCATTATTCCGACTATATGCAAAGTACATGCACGAGGGTATAAAAGAATCGGGCGCTTGCGCTGTATCCATGACGACAAGTGGTTCTTACCATTCGAGCACGACCTCTATTCGTTCCTGACAAATCATTATAGCATTATCGTGCGCATTGTATAAGAAAGCTAAGGGCGTAAAAACTCGGTTGCACAAAAGCATCGTGACTCATAGTCGTTCGTGTAGTCGTGCGCGACGCAAAGCCGGTCCTTCCGGGAAGCTCAAGTGTGTTCTCCAATCCTTCGGGTCGAAACGTGTGAATTTATCCTCGTCGATGAGAGATCGATCGTTGAACTCGAAAGTTTTCGGCGCCGCATTTATCTCGGTCTCGATATAATCGCATTTGCACCTGTAAGGTAATTTGATCGAAAGTCATCATCTTACAATTTTGCAAATTCCCGCGTTCTTGCTAAACTAAAGGTAAACACCGTCTACTGTTCGATATCTATTCGGTTTGTGTCCTTGGAATTAATGCGATGAAAGATTTTACTTCAGAGAGTTTAATATAGTATGCGTTCTGTAAAAATCGAAAGTTTTTATATAGGATGTGTTTTATGTTCTGTAGAAACCGAAAGTTTTTTCGGAATTACGCTATTTAACGTAATCACGATGTGCAATGTAACAACATATTATTTAATTAGATTTAGACGGAGTGAGATCAATAAAAAAATGTGACATAAATTTTGAGAGATAATTCAAGTTAAAAACATAGGAAGTGTTTGAACGAACAATTTTCTTCTTCTTTTAGATTAGTGTTAAAATCGTAACTATTGTATGTATAGCCGCACGTGTGTGGAAAAGATATTAACAAATTTATATAATGTGATGAAATAGAAAGATGCCTCGACGCAAAGCCCATTAACATTGCAATCAAGAGTCTATGTTATTATAGGAAAAAGTTAGATGGAAGATGGTTGCGTTTCGATGTCATTTAGAAGTTGAAAATATGGAATTATACTTAACTCTACATAGTATTTAATAATGTTACGTGTTGATATATGCATATATATAATATATAAATATATATTCTTCAATCTTTTTTCTTTATAAAATAATCTCTTGCATCAACATATAAAATTATTATTATTAAATACTATGTAAAGCTAGGTATAATTTCATATTTTCAACTTCTAAATGACATCGAAACACAACCATCTAACTTTTTCCTATAATGACATAGACTCTTGATTGCAATGTTAATGAGCTTTGCATCGAAGCGTCTTTCTATTTCATTACATTATATAAATTTGTGAATATCTTTTTTATACACGTGCGCATATACATATGATAATTACGATTTTAACACATTTTAACAATTTTAACACATTTTAACGATTTTAATTAATCACATTTTCATTAAAAATATTGGTATGATTAGTAATGATTAATTTTTTAATAATTATCATACAGCTCTGATTAAATATAATGTTAATTAATTTCTGTATTTATTAGAAATTTATATAATAATAATTTGAGCTTTTAGAACTTTGTCAATATATTAGTAATAAGATAAGTAAGAATTTTTTCATAAAAAGATTTGTTAACATTATTCAAAAGGAATACGTACAATTTATTTCATTTTTCGCTACAAATCTTATAAGTAAAATTTATTCTTAACGATAAGTAAAATTTATTTTTAACGACGTATTCAAAACATAAATGATGTTAAAGAAAACACAATTCTTTTTTTTTCTCACATGCTTTTCTTTCTTTTTCAAAAACGATTTTAAAAATTTAATATATAATTATCTGATTTTGTTCTAAAAAAGTTTTTTATTACTGATTAATTTATTATATTACTAAAATTTTACACAAATATTTTTCTAATTGGATATACATTCAATATTTTATTTTGTTACTTACTGTTAATTTGTTCAGATTTGTTTAAAATGATATTTTTTCTTTCTTTTATTTTCCTCTGATACTTAACAATAGTTGTAAAATGTTAATTTATCGTTCTAATTTGAACTTTTCTAAAGATAAATATATTATGTGCATATATATTATTAAAAATACAAAATATATTATTAAATTATATACAAAAATATATTAGTAATATGAACAATCTGTTATATATTTGAAAACAAATATTCAAAAAAGTTAAAGTTTTTCGAAAATCATACATATTGTAAAATTGACGACATATAGTTTTCAGGTGCTCGTTATTCTCTTGTTCAAGCGTCGCGCATGACATAAAATGATATTTGAAATGAAGCTGATTGTAATAATTTGTCGTGGATTCGTCGGGTAAATCATCGAAAGTACAAGCAACGTCGATGTGGACAGTGATTTTACTTGGTTTTATTCTCAAATGTTTATTAAGGAAGTTACGTCGAATAGATTCGACGCGAATCAACACGTGGCAAGTGCACACGCCTCCGTCACTAGGACGTCGCTTTGTAGCGAAGAAAATTAAATTCCACGGATAAAACTAGATCGAACTAAGATAATTAAAAGTGTGCATTTGTCGAGGCAATTTTCGATTACAAGAAATCGATTAAAAAAACTATCGAGCGATAAAACGCGGAATACTTCTCACTAATGTGAAAGTGTCTCGTGAGGTCACAAGCTGCATATGATTCTTTAGAACTCACGTATTGAAGGGATGAAATCATCTGCCAGAAGCATGTGAATGTAAATGGCCGTGGAAGGATTGTGCCAGTCCTCGAACGACTTACTATGGGCATCTGCCTTGACACTGGTTAGTACATGAATAACTAATTATTACTGTATGCAAGTTAACGATCTCTGTTTCATGGTGAGCTTCTATAGTTGAATAATCTGAGATTTCAATCTTTTAACGTATGAAATAATATAATAAAAGTTCAACTTTGAACTGACAATTACGCGAATCGATTTAATAAGTATTTTAAAAATATTAAGTGCTTTGTTCGAGGAAAGAAGGCTTTATTAATTAATTTATTATTCTATACATAAAAATATTAAAATAAAGTTACGTCAAAATATTACGTATTTCGTGTTACACAACAAAATAAATAAATAAATTTATTATTATATAATTATATTATATAATTATAAATAAATTATATAATAAATTATAAATTAGCAAATTGATTTAATATTATAATATTTTTTTATATTATAATCTTATTACTTTTAGTAATGGGAGAACTGACTTATATAAAGAAAATGAATATTTGTTTAAAAATAAATTTGTTTTTGTTGAAAAAAATACCTGATCTTAAAATTTTGAAAACGCTTTCATCTGAAATAGAAATAAGCTAGTAAGAGGATATTTTCCCCGAAAATCAAATAATATCCTCTATTCTAAATTCTGATTTTTCATAATATATACGAAAAACTTGAACACAAAACGCGCAACAATAACATTTACGATTATCGCGAATATATTATTACGATCGATATTGCAGAAGTGACATTGTCGTACGTCAGAAAGTCTTTCCTCGCCATTGCAATAAACTTATCAGGAAATTACATACGATTCAATTCACAACATATACATCTGTGTATAGTTTAATTAGTGTTATTAAAGAATAAATGGATGTAGAATAATAGAGCTTTTTATAATAAGTGCTAAAGGGATTAGCAGCATGCAAAATTAAAAATTTTTAATTTATACACATTTGAAAAGTGGATATATTGAATATTTATATTGCAATTAACATAATATACAATAAAATATTCAACTTGAAAGTTAACATATATATATAATTTTTGACGCAAAAAAATATTTCTAAAAGAATGAAATAAAGATTATTATAAAAAGTTTACATATATATATATATATATATATATATATATATATGTATGTATGTGTGTGCGCGCGTATGTGTGTGTGTATGTATGTGTGTGTGTGTGTGTGTGTGTGTGTAATATAGTTAAAAACATTTATAAAAATAATATAATTTTTTAAAATAATAATAATAATATTTTATACAATATATAATTATTAAATATAAAATAATGTGTATTTCTACAAGTATTTTTTTTGTTTGTGTAACAAAGATTATATTCTTTGATTTGTTTAGTTTCTAATAGTAAAATCACATTTGATTGATAATAAACAATAATTAATTTTAAATAACTTTTCTTTATTACATTAAAATGTATTTATTTTTAACAATCAATAAATAATGTTTCTTTGTCAAGAGAAAGATTTAACGTAAAAATTTCACATAAAAGACTTGATATACACATTCCTGATATTTTAAAAAAATTTTTATTCTCTTTACTATATGAGGTATAAAATAAAATTATACCACGAATTCTTCATATATTTTCGGATTAATCATATATAAATTTTAATTATTCATTTTTTTATTTTCATACACCTTTTATTTTTATACACCTTTTTTATTTTCAAATACAATCGATAAAAATTCCTCTATTAAAATACATGTCTATTACTATTAATTATTATTAATACTGTATTAAAATATACATTTATTTGTCTATTTATACATTCTAACATTTTTTTAAATCATAGAATATAAATAATATGAAATACCTTTATTTACGAAAAACAACTGGATTCTTACATATATTGATATTTCTTATATAATTTCTATATCTAGGAAAATCAATTAACATTTTTTAATTTTATTTAAGCATATATCAGAATTTGATTCTTTGTAGAATTCACTTACATTATATTTTTACACGAATATGACTAGCTTTCTTATAGATAAAAACAAATCTGAATTAGTATATACGATAATTTAAGATTGTAAATATTTGACTTATAAATCGAAATGATTGACTTGATGTCACATTCGTCACGTGAATGAATAATATATTCAAATGCAACAATACATATTTTATGTTATGACTTCCACTTTTATCTTTAGCTTTGTCATGCAACGTAATCAACAGAAATGCAAATCGAATATATAGACTAAAGTTATGTTAAAGATATAGCAGCTATTTTATAGACAATGATAAGTAGAAATAAATGCATAATAAATATTTATTAATGCAAAGTAATATTTATTATCATTTGCATAATTAATGTATAGTTAATATAATTGCATAGTTAATATAATACCAACTTTATAATCATAGAATGTTAATGAGAAAAAAATTAAATTTTTCGGTAAATTGTTCAATCGAACTTGAAATTTTTATCAGCTTGTTATTATTTATACATTCGTAATTATTGAAAATAGGAAAACAGAATTACATTAATTGAGATTGTAATCAAGATTTTTCTAATTGTAAAAAATATCTATCGAAGTTTTTCACTGATTAAGATGAAAGAGAGATATGATACATTAATACTTCAGCAATAATTTTTTAAAAAGAGGTATCGCGAATTTCTCTTCTTCTAAAATAAATAAATTATTCAAAAAACGTCGACATTTCTATGTTAAAAAATATCGTGCATTTGTGTGTAGATATAATATTTTTTTATTAAATAACAAATTAATATATTTCAGATCAGCACAATGGATCGCAGGTGTTCGAGGAAAGCAATGCTCGAGGAACAGGGAGATGGAGAGGCGAGGCTGGTCTTTTGGCAACTCCGCCAGATGGACATTTCCCGAAGCAAAATGTTGGTCCAGTTAAATTCGAAATACCAAAAGTTCCCGTTATATTCGTACTTGGTTCGTATCAATTATTTTGCTTTTTTTTTACTCTTTTATAATTGGAGATACAGTGATCTATATCGCATGTTTCTATGAATCTGTATTTTTATACGAGACCAGATGGCTTGAAAGAATCTGATATCATTGAAAATTTAGAATTAATTATTATTTACAAAATGATTTTTTTGCGATACTCTATGTTCTACGATTATCTCGTACAGGCGGCCCCGGTAGTGGTAAGGTGACATATTGCGACAATTTGATACAAGAGAAAAAGGGAATAACGCATATCAACATGATGGATCTTCTTCAACAATATGCACTAGGGAATGGTTCGTAATTTTCCTTCATAGTCATATTTTATAATCGTAAATATTAGAATTATACATATATACATATATATGTGAACGTGTGTGCAGTAATTTATATGTAAATTATATGTTGTAGTTTCTCTAAAAGCATATAAATTATTCTTGATATTTTGATTCGACATCTTGTAAATACTGTTTGAGAGGAAAAATATTTATATTCATGCAGTGTCATATATTTCAACTATTTATATTATAGATATGCAGGATTTTGGACAACTTAGTAGCAAGACTGTCACAGAAGTACTCATGCTCGAAATGAAAATGTCCCCAGGAGCCAAAGTCTTTCTTGTAAGCGGATATCCGCGAAATATGCGCGACGTGGTGGAATATGCGGAAAAAGTAAGTATCTTATTTTTGATGGGTTTATATTTTTATTAATTTAATAAAAAAACTAAATCTCTCCTAATATAAATTTAATTTAATAATATAAATTTAATTTAATAATAAATATAATTTATTAAATTATATATGTCACATCTTCCCTAATATAAATTATCCACAATATTAAAAAAAACAACAATTAATAAAGCAAATAATAGCAGTTTGAATATTAATAAAAATTTAAAGATCAATATACATGTAATATTATTTGTAGATAAAAATCGTCAATGGCGTCATTCTTGTATCGTGGAGACAAGAAGTTTTGGAGAGGCAAATTGATTTCGGCGCACAACTCGGTCACGTCATTATCGGATTAGCTAGAATGGAGTTACATAATTTTTACAGGAATGTCATGCCGGTCGCGGAATACTTTGATCAAAGCGGAATGTTACTTGAGGTAAAACAAAAAAAAATTCGCTATTAATGATCACTCCAGATTCTTTTGATGTTATATAATTTATGAACTTTGATTTATGAATTATGATTAAAAATTTTTGCTTATTTCTATCACATTTATATTTGTTATATATTTCAAATAGAAATAAAAATTTTCTATATACAGGTGAATGGAGAACGTAATCCGAGTGAGGTTTACGTCAGTTTTCGAGATGCCGTTCTTAGAATTCTCGGCATGTCAAGCGGCGATCAAGATATACCTCAATCTCTAGAAGCCGAGGTAAGCATTAAAATTTTATAGTATCCTTTGACGGAGTCTGTCGACTAACAACCTGACATTTCACTGCCTCATTGTTCTTAGGTCGAAGTGGAAAGAAGAAAAGAATCGATTACGAGTCCACCGCTATCGAAGCAACAAGTCAGTACGCCGCCTCCTCTATCTATAAATGCGTCATTGAAAACTGCTGATAAACCGAGAAAGGGGTTGCCAGCATTTATCTGGGTGATAGGTAATAATTTGATTAAGATCGCGAAATCATAGGAAATAAGGCATCGTTAGGGTGTTTTTCTCTTTTTTATTTCCTCTATTATTTTTTTTAATCGTAAAGCTCATTGCGTGACTTATCCTGATGCATATCATATGTTAGGTGGACCGGGGAGTAATAAGGCGGCTCTTTGCGCCCAAGCCGTTCGCAATATGCCTGGCTGGCTACACATAAGTATCGGAGAATTGTTAAGAACGATGGCATCATCGAATATGGCTGTGAACGATGCTATCGTCTCGGGTGAAATGGTACCGCACGAGATTGTGATGCAACTTGTGGAGCAACAGATTCTTCTCAATCGAGACACGGATGGTATTGTTATGGACGGATATCCTAGGGATTTGAATCAAGTGCAAGAATTCAAAAACAAGGTAAAATTTACATCATTTCATATCTTAAAAGGGCGAATTTATTATAATTGTCACTTAGCATTGATAAATAAATATGATTAATAGTTTGGACAAGAACCTCCGCTAGTGCTACTCGATTGCTCCAAGCTGCAACTCGGGAGGGGAAGACTGGACGACAGTGTTTCGGCATTTAGGAAAAGATTGGAGCTCTTTCGCGAGGTGTCCCTTCCCATGCTGAAAACACTGGACAACGATAATCGTTTAACAATTGTACGTATAAATAATTTTAATGAAATTAAAACGATACTTTCTCTATAAGTAATATTCCTAAAATATTGTATAAATATTATTAACAGTTAATAATATTTATACAATATCAAATATTCAATATCAAATATTGTATAAATATTATTAACAGTTATATAATAATATATATTCAATATCAAATATTGTATAAATATTATTAACAGTTAATAATATTTATACAATATCAAATATTCAATATCAAATATTATTAACAGTTAATAATATTTATACAATATCCTAGGAATATTGTGTGCTTATAGGGTTGTAATATTTTATCGACGAAACGATTAACGTAAAACATTATGTAAATTGTTATAAAACGATATTTTCATTAGGGAGAATATTATTTATACTCCGTTATGACTATTATTTATAAGATTAATAAAATTATAAACTTAGGTTTTTATAGAAAATGTGTGATTATTATCGGATAGGTGGATGGAGACACAGATGTGCCTAGCGTGCAGCAGGATTTTGCCTCTGCGTTATATCAATTGATGCATCGGACACGTCGCAAAGAGGAGGACAATCTCCATGATGCGGATTTATCAACAATCAGCGGACACCCAAACGGAATACACGCCGTGACCGATCAAAGCGAACATGCCACATCTAACAATGTTATCAAGCGGATGGTCAACGGCGTGTCTAATCACTTTGGAAATGGGATCGATGCGGCGAAAAAGATAAATGATATCACTGCTCAAGGTATAATTATCTAGATATAAATTTATATCTAGATAATTATAGATATAGATATAAATTTATATCTAGATAATTATAGATATAAATTATTATTATAGATATAAATTATTATAGATATAAATTATTATTATAGATATAAATTTATAAAGTAAAATAAACGTATTTATCTCTGAGACGTGAAAAAGATGATTTGTGATATATTCTTCATTACAAAAGTATAATAATAATTTTATCCCAACAATAAATAATAATCATTAATATGTATACAAGTGAATCACATCTTTTTGTTTTAGCGCTAATATATTTTCACATTTATTTTACACTTATATTTTCACACTTATTTTGTCTTATTTATAGGAGTAGGTGCCATCTCTAATGGTGTATTGAATAATATGAAACATATTCAGCAGAACGGCCATATTTATCAAAACGGCACTGTAAACGGAACGGTGCATATGCTGCAAAATGGCGCAGCGCATTTAGCCAACGGCATTGGCAACAATAAAGTTGCGCCGGCGGTCAACAACTATTTGCCAAAAGATCCCATCAAGAAAATGTACAACGAAGTCGAAGGTTATCAGCAGAGCCTTCACATGTAAGCGTGATATGCTAGCCTCTACAAGATCTTTTTTTTTTAATATCATTGAAAACTTTTTTCACTTGTTAATGTTGTACGAAAGAGCCTCGGATTTGGGACGATTCTATCGACAACTTTGTTGATAGTTATACTCGCGAGTCGCGTCTTTCACCGACGAGTATATTGATAATATGGTGCCTTAGAATAAATACCTATGACTTAGATAGTTTGATTAATAGATACGTACATCCGTTAAATATAAAAAGCCAAATAATCAGAAATGTGTATTATAATAGGATAAGATTTCTCAAGAATCGATTTTGAAAATACGAAACATGCATAACTTTTAAGTAAAAATATACTAGGCAGTGCGAGCTGGCAAGCATAGATGTATTTGTTGAAAATCATTAGCACATAGCTATTAAAAAATAGGATTTATAAATTGAACATTAAAAGTATAAACTGCTGCTTCATTATTTTTAGTCAACATTTTATTGAAGAGAATCCCAATAAGAATCCAAATCAGTGTTGCATTTTTTTTACTTAAGATATTATAATATAAAATTGAAATATCGCAATTAATATATTTCAAGCGTATGATATATCTCAGACACTTAAATCTTGTCGGCTTGTATTGCCCTGATTTATATATATTACGTATGAATGGGTACGTATGTATGTTTGTATATATATGTATGTATGTATTATATATATGTACTTAGACTTAGAAATCTAAGTACATATTATAACCTAGGTATATATCATGACATCGATTTAAAAGTCTATATAAGATAAATATTGTTAACGTTGTTATAATTTATGAACTAATTATAAGAGTTAGGCTATAACATGTATTACATAAGAAATATTTTTAGGCTTTCGAATATATTATATAGAGATTATAGAGATTATATTGATACGCCGCGCCGCCAAATTTTGCAATTCTTACCTCACGATATCTCGATGACTGTTCGCTAGATGAAATGATAAAGAACTTTTCGATTCGATTTAGTCACAGAAGTATGCTGTTGCAATAATATCCTAACTTTTTTATGATGTAAATAATTTACATCGTAAATAAAAGTAAATCACTTATTTTATCAAAAATCGCTTTTTGTAATCTCACAACATAATTTTTCAGTAACTAAGCATTTCTTCTCAATTTAAATGTTTAATATCTGCCCTATAAAATCTGAACCGTTTTATCATCGTACGCACATACACATATATATTTAATGATTTTTTTCTCATCTTTAAAGTGAACAGAAAACGTTCTTTAAATTTAACCATCTATTTCTGAAATATTTTATATATGTGCAAGATGATTTGTACATACATATAATAAAATGTATAAAAATTTTTTATCTCGTACAATAGTTTTGCGGTAGGTATAAAAATAGCAAAAATACAGACATAATAATGTATCGTCTTATTTAACTTTAGTCTATTATACGATGATATAAATATTCTTTTTAGAAAAATCATTTTATTTAAATTTTATTATTTTTCTAACATCAATATTTCAAATAATATATATTTCGTTTGTATAACATTACAGCACGTGCCTTAAAATGGAAAATCAAATAATGAATAAATTTCATTATTTAAAAAGGTTTCTCGTTTTTCAAATATATAATAAGAGACATCAAAATAATGTTTTCAAATTATAGATTATGAAAATATTCTGATATTTCTCAAAAATTTGTTAATAAAATTAATCTTATAAATCTTATAAAATAGTTCAAAAATATTATGTTAATAATTCTAATATGAAATATATGTTATTATAACATTGTTCTGTATATTCAATTATATAGAATTTAATTATGTTTTAATTACATTTCACATATATAATAAAAAAAGAAAATAAATATATATTACACGTAAAAATAATATTTTATAAATTTTATTGAATAATAATATTTATGAGGTACACACACATATAGTAAATATTAATTGCCAAATATAAATTAGATAAAATATTTGAGTATTACGTCATAAATGACAAAATGGTTGCTTAAATAACTTGCATTTATGTATTAAAGCGTCTCATATCTTATATGACAAGATATATGTATGTAAATTAATCTATTCGTTATATTTTAAATAATAATATATTCTTTATATTGCTGTGTCATGTTACAAGCGATTAATATATATGATTCAATCTATAAAATTATATACTTATGTAATATGTATTCTTTTTGTCAAGTATAAATAGATTAATTTTCAGAATTCCGTTATTAAAAATTAAACATGAAAGTTTAATTTAATATAATTCGTAGATATTTCATTAAAAGAAATGTCTTTTAAATACGCATTTTGTTCCGGACATTTTTTGGATGTTGTTTACGTGTGTGTTGTTAGAATCAGTTAAAGTAAATATAAAATTTAATAAGTTAAAAAAAGAAATTTTTTACGAAAGCAAAATAAGTTATATTTCGCATTCATTTTAAATATAATTTAATTCGTTTTTTATATTTGACAACAAAAATATATATTAAATAATATTTGTTAGAAAAATATATGATATTGTACGACGTTATGATTAATATGCTAGTAATAATAGACAGAAAAGCCGTAATGAATGTAACAACATTTAAGGGATCATGCGCAAGAAGAAACTGTACCTGATGAAAGTATCGAGATAATCGATTAAACACAATTTGTTTTATAACTCAATCCGCGGGCGGATTTCTGCGATTTGTTAGTCATTAAATGAGACAATTTATAATAATATTTTTATCATCGCTAATAGATTGTTGCATTTCGCACACATCTATAGTGGATTCTCATTTCGGGAATCAATTTGATATTTGATGCTGTATAAACATAGCAATATTTAAATACAAAATGATACTTATATATTAGAAAGATACATATATATATACATATTAGAATGAAAATGGAAACTTCATAAATTAATTTTTGAAGGAAAAACATTTAAATTTATAAATATAAGTTTATTTATTTCGCATTCTTTTAAATCGGTAATTCTTTTAAACATTAAAGCATATAGTTAATTTTTTCAGATATACTTAACATACATAAATATGTGCTTATTAGAGAATTAAATTAATCAAAATTTCTCTAAAAGCTCATATTAAATACAATTATATTCAAAATGATAGATTAAAATAAGATTATAAAGAAACTTGCATTTAAATTTTAATTTATCAAATAGAATATAGTTTTCCTTACTTTATCTCTCTCTCACATAAATAAAATATTTTCTTATATATATATAAATTCAGAAAGAGGAAAACATTTCTAGATTTTATACAAACATACCAGATTCATGATTATTATATACATGTTATTATATCTTATATAAAAAGCTTTCTTAATTATTTTTTCGAGGCGCTAAAACTGTAAAATTAAATTTTAATAATACATAGTATTATTATAGATAACAAAATATATTTGTTTATGAAATACTCTGAATAGATTAATCTCAAACAAAATGTTTATATTTCTCCTTCACTAATTACCGTAAAAATTTATTTGATCTTTAGATCATATAACTTATATGTCGCATAAAATCATTTTTAATTATAAGATATTTATATCTCCGTCTATGTATTTTACGTTGTCTGCATTTAACGATTAAAATGAAAAGGGTTCTATATTTTACGTTCAATGTTACATGTGTCTTTATAAACTATAACACATACACACAATAAAAATATAAAAACACGAATGATTTATTTTGTTACTATCCCTTTATTATTAATTCGCCACCGCTATTCCTAAAAAGAATTTAAAAATGCTGTAATAAAAAAGGATATACATTGAAATATATTAGATAAATTGCAAATATTTTTTATACATCGCTCTCTCTATTATTAAATTAGAACATAACAAAGTGCGTGCCATTTAATTCCTTTTACTATAATCTGAATGAGAAGAAAAATATATCTATAAAATATATAATTAATATATAATTAACTAATATATAATTAACTAATAAAAAAAATTATATATATATATACATATAATTATGTATCAAACTTTTTTCGATACATGTTATATAATATAATACGCGATTCTATCATTTTCTTTTTATTAAACAGATTATACAATATTCTATGTATAATAATTAGATACATAATTTTATATGACAATATATCAACAATATTTTCATGAAGGTCATGAGGACTTTAACAACAGTTACAAAATATTTAAACGCATGAAAAAACGGTCGAAATTACGCTTGATGGAAAACGCAAATTTGAATAAAAAGCAAAACATAACAAGGCTATAAAATGCTGCAAGAGAGCAAAGCTCACCTCAATATCAAGATTTAAAGTGCTATAAATGAAATCAGAGAGAGAACGCATCTTTTTAATTCCCTCGATGAATCCGTTCAAAAGATAAAAATTAAAAAATTAAAGTTTATAGAAAAGTCGTAGTGATAAATTGAAAGTTATAATCCAAAAATAGGTCTCTCTAATATTCAAACGATCAAAGCATGTCAAAAGAAATGAATTTGTCTTAATGTTATTAATTCGTAATCGTCATTTCGTACTACCACCCTACGTCACAATTCTAAGCCTTTTCTTATTCAAATTTATTATTATTACTATACGGACCTTCTCGGTTTTTAGTTTTTATAATATATTTAATTCTCTTGTTCCCTTTCATGTATTCCCTGTTTCAATTTTTATTCGCAGTAATAAATAATTACGATTCGATAAATATTTATCGTTGCGATACAGTTTTATGTCGTTTATCAAAAATTAATTAATTTTTAATTATTAATATTGATAGCAAATTATGTTTTGATACTAATTCTAATCGTGTTTAATATAAAAATTACAATACAACGCGTTTTTCATCACTACTTTATTACTCGAGAGTCATCGTGCAAATGTTGACAAAACCGTGACATGTATGACGTATAGCGCTTGCTATACGTCACCAAGGTCAAACATGTTATTATTGATAATTCTCTGTCGAAATATTTTACATACTACATATACACGCGGAATTTTAAATTATAGTGGTATATTTTATTTTAAATTAATTATTAAACGATTGATGTATCACGGAACCTTTTGTTATGCTAATGACTTATTCGATTATTTTACCGCGCTTTTCCGAAGTCAAATTTTATAATATAATATATATTTAGTTTTGCATTTTAAAAGGCTGACTTAGAACGAACTAAATAAATAAATAAATAAATAAATAAATAAATAAATAAAATAAATAAATAAATAAATGATGTTGAGAAAAAGAATAAGAAAACACATAAATAAATAAATAAATAATAGCATGAAAAGAGAGAACATAATATTTTTATATAATAAATTATTATTAATTAAATTATTTATATTTTTATTTATATTATTTATATTATCAGAGGAACATATATATATTATCCTCTGAGAACATTCGTGGACATTGGTTTTAGTTCATGTCTACGTTTCAATGTCCACAGAGGGAGCATTCCAGGGATCACCTAAAAGCGGGCTATATCTGTCATGTCAGTCTTCTCTCTGCGCTCGCATTTGTGTTTTGAATCTAACAGCTCTTGACAGCTCTGATTTTAAAGGACAATCAAGAAATGGATAGCGATGATTCCTTTATCGAATTACCGGAGAATAATGCAAGGATAAATATTTAATTTAACTGATTCAGATTTTGTAAATACACTCACATTCCAAGTCGTTTTGCAAAAAAACAACAATTTTATATTTGGAGAAAATATAATTTAAGGTTAAAAGAAATCTGTGATATTAAACTTGGATGAGAGTATTTTATCAAAGTCTGAGATGAGCGAATTAAATTAAGGACTAATTAAAGATTTATTCAGAATATCCTTTTATAGATACAGACGAATCAACAGGATGACCAGTATGCAGGCCCGGTAATTTCCGGACACAAATTTGATAAGAAGCTCATATGCATTAATTACCCGGGTAATGTAATTAACGTTGATAAAGCAATCGAAACATTAGGAGGCATTAGTTCTATTTCTACGGTATGATACAAATTAAACATTACATCCAATTAATTACATTAAAATTCAATTATTCAATTATATATACATTTGGTCATTTAATAGACTGCAGATGCTTCTAATAGAAGACTAGAATTACGGTTCAGACCTGATGATGGATATAGCAAACCTACCTGTGGAGATAGGCACAGCACAATTGGTTTTTTACTTAGAGTTAGGATGAAAAAAAATAAAATAAAAACAGAAATGACAGAAGCTACAAAATCAAAATGCACAGATACTGCAGATCTGAAAGCTACTGCGTCTTCTGCTATTAAAAATGAAAATCTTAAAACATTCCATTTGTTGGAGGATGAACAAATTAATAGTATATCTAACGTTACGACGAAAGAGGATAGCTGTAAAGATAATGCTGATATTGAAAATACTGCAGAAAAAAATTGTACTGCAGATAATATAAACAAGTTAGATGGTACACATGAAAATGAGAATTCTCCAAAAGAAAAAAGGAATGTATTACCTACTTTTGACAATAGTAGATATGAAAATTTGTCCCAAGAAACAGATTATGAATTGCCATGTTTAAAAATATTAGGAAGAGTTGAAACTGAATTTAAATTTACCAGTATGTTTTGTAATTAATTATATAAAACATCTGTATAATGATTTTAATCCTCTTATTCAGCATATTAATATTTCTTTTCTCTTGTAGATTTATGTGATTTTCAATATGTACCAATGACACAGAGCAAATCAGATCCAAAAAAATTGGAGTGCATCTATAATTTGATTTATCCAATAGGTATTCCACCTTATTCTTGGTTGAAGAATGACGTGCCCTATTTTTTGCCACCAGCCGCATTCAGCAGAATGGACACTGTGCAACAATACGTACCAAAAATTGAGATAGATTCTAATTTAGAGAATATAATTGGTAAAAACAAGAAATGTCAAGCAGGCTTTCCCAACTATATATACTTTTCTACAGTAGGAGTGCCCACTGCAGCACCAATAGGTATTGAAGCAGCCATGAAAGTAAAGTTTCTTCAGAAAGCACATTTAGAACAAGTGCGCCAACTTTTTGAGGAGCGTCCAATTTGGTCCAAAAATGCCATCATGTATAAAACACAATTTACATCTGAACAGTTGAAGATATTATTACCAGCAGTAGCGTATCATTTTACGACTGGACCATGGAGAATCATGTGGGTGAAACTTGGCTACGATCCAAGGGAAGATATTAATGCGAGAAAGTATCAGACATTAGATTATAGATTAAAAGCTATGCGTAAGTTATATATCTTTATTGCCAAAAGTATTCAATATTTCACGTAAGCAATATAACAATACTTTTTTAAAAACGATTAAAATTTCTGTGTATGATTTTATAGATGGATTAGGTTCAACTGTCAGATGCAAAAGAAATTATTCAAATTATACATTACCATACAAATCTACACCTGTTTCTAAACAAAAACCTGCTGTACTCACCGCTACTTTGAGTCAGAAACAAAAGCCGAAGAAAGAACGTCATTTACATGAGAACGTGTATATATATCGGGAAGGCATGGTACCTCCTTCCCGGCAAATGTTTTATCAGGTATTTGTTAATTCCTTTCTTTGCATTATTGATAATAATAAAAATACTTGACTTCGTATAATAAATAAAATTGTTATCTTTATTTATTTTGTTATTAGTATTGCGACGTTTTAATAGAAGAGATACAAGAAATGTTGGCAAAGCTCCCTGATCCTTTACCTGATATAAAATGTCACGAGAAGAGAGGATGGTTGCCATTTGGTTTTGATGTACAATGCAGAGAAATTTTAAACAAACAAGTGCGTGCCGTTCTGAGAAAGAAGATGAACATTCCTGAGGACCGTATGTACTTGTTTCAACTTCATTAACACTATGTTACATATATCAAGAATAAAATTACATATACCTTTTTTATTATAGATCCAACATCGCTTCCACGGAAACGGAAACATGGCATTAAATTAAAGACTAATAGAACGATTAATAAAAGAACAAAGAAAAAAGGCAAAGCGAATTCTACAGAAATTCAGTCAAATGTTACGCCTACCTTGGAATTGAATGCGATTGATGAAAATTTGTAGCTTGAATTTAAGTAATTAAAATTATGAATATACAAAAAGATCTAACTACATTTTTCTATTAGATATCTCTTTGAAAAATGTATGGAAATGTAATATTCTAAATTAACTTGACGTTCATTTATAAGTATTAGATAAAGTTTTACAGATAAGTATACTCTTATATAAAAGTATATTTATCTGTATATACATATGTAAATGTAATATATATGTATATATATATATATATATATATAAAATAAATATAAAATATAATTATCCTTAATTAAAAATTATAGTATGAATTTCTTCGTTTTACATGTAGGCCTAAATATATATATACATCAAGTATTCAATTGCATATAGATTTGTGTCATGATGAAAGAATATCTACATATGATGTGTATTCGACCTAGTAGTTGAGGTGTGAAGGCATACATGGCGTCTAAAGTATTTTCATTCTTTTTTCACAATCATAATTTACACGGTTACATCCATCATTTTTCAGATGCATCATCATAATCACTTTAGACTTTGTGAAAATGGCCAAATGTATGTACATGTATTTTTTGCTCGGAATCTAAAGATGTGCCAGTACTTCGACAGCGGCTATAGGTGGTGTTTGATCACCACTGAGGATAACTGGCTCGGATTCAGTTTGAACAATTCTAACAAGATTCGCGTCCTTCTTTGAAGGTACTAGAGTAGTATTCGGTGTAACGTTCGTTTCAGTGCAGTAACTCGGCGGTCGACTCTCCCTCATTGTACCAGGAGCCGCGATACTTCCTGCGTTTGATCTATAAGTCGGTGGTGGTGACGTTGTAGGTTGCAGTCGGTCCAACAACAATAACCGAAGCCTATACTCTTGCATACTAGCCTGTAATGAAATATATAATTTATATTGTATAAATTTTTTCAAGATTAGCAAACGAAAGCAAATCTCGAATTCCAAATGTATGTATATGTGCCAAGTATTCAGATGAAAGAAGAGTCAAATGTTTGAATAAATCTGTGATACAAAGTGCCCAATTTGTATACATCTCTTTGAGGTTTTTTTCGGAAACATATAAATTATTAATTTTCATATCACTACATATTTTAGGAAACATACATAAATTATTAATTTTCATATCACTACATTATTTAATTGAAAAAACAATAATCAGAAATTAAAATAAAAAATTGAATTTGAATTTTTTGAGATTTTTTTATGATTTTATCCTAGTATATGCTTATCTCACCTGGTAACTCGGTGGTGGGGTTCTAAATTGGAATTCTGGATAGAGCATAGCTGCGTATGGATGTATCGGTCTCATAGGCGGTATCCTACCGGGAATGCCTGTGAAACCAAAGAAGCTGCCACAGTAGTCTTGATTAGTCAATCGCCATGCTACTGCGCTCACCAACACCAGAAGCACTCCTATACCTATAACAGACAATGCATACTGTTTGTACATTGTAATAATAATAATACTTATGTAATACTATTGTGATACTACGTAATAGCTTTTATTTTATAATTACAATACAAAGTAATCTAGAATCTTCACATCCGTCCGTTTATAGTTGATTTAAGCAATTGAAATATTTATAAGCTACGGTTTCTGGTTTTTAAGTGAAAGTAACAAAAAAAATGACAAATTGCAATGTTTATCTAGCTAACAAGCAGCGATATCTGCTTCTCCGATCCATCTACGGGTATGTCTCTCCTTCGATCTCACGGCCCCTCCACCTCCACATGCATAAGGCGTACGACATCGATCTCTCTGTAGGTTAGAGCATTCCCCTATTGTGAGAGGCATTCTGAGCAGGTCGCAGGTTACATGCTCACGTTTAGAAAGTAACTGTTGCAAACTCGAGTTTCCCTATTCCCTCTCCTTTTGTCCCTCGCTAGATTCTGTCGTCACGTGCATTCGGTTGGTCCTAGCACTTAGTACTCTACATTGAGTGATAATGATTGTTTAAGTTTTACATTTTTTACCATCAATTTCAAAACCTTATAGATAAGGTATATATGTTTCTCTTCCGCAATTCTACCTCTACATAAATAAATCTATATTTTAAAAAAATTCAAGGACAAAAATAATCGCTGAGTAAAAAATATTGCGACTAAGCGAGTATATGCATACTTATTTTTTTAACTTTGAAAAAATTGAAATCTTCGCTAAAAGAAAGATTTTTCGAAGACACTGAAAATCTACAGCAACAGTGCTAAACGTTTTTGAGATTAAATATATAATAACTTCAGTTCTGAATAAAATCATTTCGGTAGAATCATATAATTTTTGAATTTATAATCTCTCGATTATAATCTCGATCTCTCGCGTATAATTTTGTGAAATCATAAATATAAAGATAAATTACTTAAAAATATAAATTTGCTTTACATGATAATATAAAAGGCTATGATTATACAAAGATTCCTTGTAAGATTTTCTCTCAGATCGAGGTACCTTCACAAATCGTTCCAGTCGCTGGTTGACTGTGTCATTTATACGCTGAGGAAGAATGCATTATGAATAAAATAAAATTTTTTTAATTGCATAATCACACACTTATGGATTGTAGTTTTTCTTCTTAATAAGATTGGTAAGTTTCATTATAGGATATTGTATCTTCTTATTATTACAATCTTGCATCGATAATCTCGAATAAAAGAAATGTGTTTCTTTACCGGACATGAATATTCCCACGAGGTGATCACGGCCGGAAGCTTTAAGAGCGCCTAGGAGAGTGCCAGCACCGGCGCAAACGAGGCCTACGAAACCGACACCCAATATGGACCAGCGTACAGGCGGGGAACTCAAGCCACAGCACTGTTTCGGTACCGCATCTCTGTGACACAAGAAGTGATCGTTGAGTGACCCACTGACATACACTCGTCTCGTGACGATCGTTTGGTGCGCGTTCACTATACAAGGCCAGTCGTAAAACTGTATACGACCATATAACTTGCAAATGAGATGTATCTTCGAATTAGACATGACTGGATATCTGTGCATCGCGTATAGTTAATGAGAAAATTTGAAGCTACATTTTTATCTATTATTTTCATATTTTAATATATTATTTACTCGTTAACTTTACATTTATTTTTCAGATATTGAATTCAAGCCATAAAGCCATACAGCCATAAAATGTAACATCTCTTGCGGAAGAAAGAAACGGAAATAATCGCATCTCACCTGCCGAAGGCAGAGACGCTGGCGGGTACAGGAAAGGGTAGACCAAGGCTCAGGCCTCTAAGACCCAAGTGTGGAGGAGGAGGATGAAGGAAACCTCTAGGGGGTGGCACCAATGGCACTCCCAGCGCGGTTGAAGCTGTCTGACAGCCTGGCGCGGTTCCAGGATACGTCGTCGGCATAGAACAGGACCTCAGAGCGCGACGATGCTGCCTTCGTAATCGTCGTTCTCGCCTTCGAGCGTCTCGGATGCCATTGGGAATCTCCTCGCTCTGACTCGCTTCTGGTCCACCGTGAAGCGCCAGCTCGGTCTGCGCCTCCGTCGAAGTGAAAGACCGCGCATTGTCCCGTGTTGCTTCCTGAAATGTAAATAGACTGTGAATTTCAACACATCAATTGAATCGTGATGGGTGGGTGTCTTGGAATTCGAGTACAACGATTTTTTTTCTCGTTTATAAGGCGAGTATCTCTCTTCTCCCTTTTCTCCTCGAATAAGAGAGTCTCGAACTCTTATCTGATGCTAAAATAGCTGACTTGAAAATATCATTCTATCTCGCTCGCTCTTATTCTCGTCTTGTCCTCATCTTTGGCCAACCGCCCACATAGTTTCTGAAAAATGGACACCTTCGTTTCCTGCTTGAAAGATTACGATCATTCCCGAGCAGCTTATAAAGGGACGTATAGGAATATATTATAAATATTGGATGAGTATGTACGAATTTTTTCGATATTTACAATCGGAAGAAACGAGTGACCGCATAAAAGAATGAATTGAAATTGTGAAACGAGTCTTCTTTCGAAACTTTGTTTTCGAGGAAATAAGATTGATAAATTCGAGAATTATACAGAAATCTACATTCAAATCTTTGTAAAAGTATTTCCTGATCATTCAGGTATTTTTATGTTAAATAATTGAATAAAGAGAATGTGTATGTTAAAGATCTTTTTTATACAACTTTCTAAAATAAATTTTTTTATTGCATGCTCTACACTGTTATAAAAGAAAAATACAGAGTCTCTTAAATTTCAAGTGCTAGATTTGCACATGTACTGAAAAAACTTAATAATATTTGAATAAGATATAAATATTTTGCATATATATATATTTTTATTTATCATTAAAACTATATTTTTATTGCTAAAACTAATATTTACTGCATTTAATAAATGTTCAAAGACATAAAATATATAAACAAGAATAGATATATTAATATTATATTTTAAGTAATATATCTTAAATAATTTACTTGACTTGCTGACTGTAATATGCAAAGTTATTAAAAAAAGAACTTTTTTTTAAATATTTCCTGATAATAAATTCCCAGTAAAATTCTATGGAACTTTTCTGATTTTTCCAGATATAAAAGAAATCTCTGGTTTTTCATATTTTTTCTCCCACAGAAAATAAATTCTGTTATATAAAATTAAAGTTTTTTTCTTTACATTATATTTGATCATAATTTTTAAGAATCATTTTTGAGAATCTTAACCATCTGGAAGAGATTTAACTACTATTAAAAATCTGAGGAAAAATTATTTTCCTCACTTTTCACTGTATATTTAGGATTGAAAAATATACTTCCTTAAACATTGAAAGTTTGGCTTTTCCTTCAATGAATGTAAACAAAGTCACACTTGTAATGAATGTAATTCATATTACATAATTTAAAAAATCGATTGCTCTCTTCGCGATTAAATTTAGCAGAAAATATTGATGAAACGCCCAAAAAATAGGGCATGTTGTATCTTCCTAGAAATACATATATATGCAATTTGATATAGATTTATAGATTAATGAAAAATTTTATTTTTTAATAAAAAAAAAATAAAATATGAAGGAGAAAATATTAACGCATAAGTAATATAGTCCAGTAATAAATAAAACGATATTTTAAATCCGCGAATATATGTACATATGAATAATTGAGCGAACGGTGATTTTTTTTTTCGGTGACTAGATGATTGCGCGCGAGCATATAATGTCAAAAGAAGAATTGAAACGGTACCTGTGTTCTGCTCGCGTCGTTCCTGATGTCGGGAGTAACATCAACGGCGACGACGCTCACAGGCCTCGGGACATTCTCGGGCAAAACCTCGGCCATCATACGGTCTTGATCATTGGTATGTGTGTGTATGTGCGTGTCCGCGCTCCTCGATATAAAATGTACACATATATATTTTTCTGTCGCGCACTTTGCGTAATCTTCACTCTCGTCCTGACTTAATTTTTTTCCCGGATGTCTCTCGACGCGTTTTTCGTCGATAACTCAGCTGATAACTTTTTAATTAAGCTCTCCTCTTTTCACTTCCTCTTTTCCACCATCAATCCATTTTTCCGTTCTCTCTCTCGTCTCGTCCGTTTTTACGATACGACTCCCATTCTCTTTTATCTCCGCATCACCTGGCTCGCGTTGATCTCCATCTCTAACGATATAAGTCAAGATGAGAAAAGGCTCCTCTCTCCCGATTTGAAAACAAATCACCGATGCTTGACGGTGCTTAATTGCAATTGACATTAATTCTCAAAGTTTCTCTCCTCTCGCTTTTTTCACTTATTAATAATCGCGAATTATACATGCAATTGAGATTTATGAGATAAGCTCAAGTACGATGATCGCAATTAAACAAATGCAAATGAACATTGGCAATATACGTATACCTGTTATCACCTGTAATACGTATATATTGTTATCCGAAACAAAGCCGGTTCATCGCGAAATCCTACATCCAGTCTCCGCAACAAGTAACCGTTCGCTCCAACGTACACTCCTAATGCAATCTCCGCGAACCTACGGTATTCCGTTCACTCGCATGAGAGTGGCATCGTAAGCGGATAAAGAGTTAGTTCTTGCCATTACGGTGTGAATTTTCTTGTAATGCGAGGAAATTCCTCGCGCACGTTCCTTCGAAACCGGTCATCTGCTTCCGCGCGATCTAAAATTGAAAATCGCCTCGATGCCACCAGGATCATAGTTGTAATACATGTAAATATAATGTTGCTCTATGCTCTTTTAAACGACAGCGTTTAAGTTCACGTCAACTAGATCGATTCGCCTGAGAGCACACGTGGGAGAAAGTAGATTCAAGCGCGCTTGAGAGCTGGCCTTTCTCGATTTAGCATTGCTTCATTTGCTTTTGTGTTTTATCGATAATCGTTTATCGAAAATTTTAATGTGAAAGAACGCTTTTTTTCTGTCTTCATCGCTTTTTCGATTTATGTAGGAAATATCAAGACTGCATCGAGAGAGAAACGAAGATAAGAAAAATAAAATGTATGGGAAATTAAATAATATTATTAGATAACGTCTTGATTTTTATTTCTAATTCTTTCTATTCTTTTTAGTTAAGCACAGTGTGAAACTTTCAACAGAATGTTACTGAATTATTGCATAATATAATATTTTAACTATTCGCAACTAATTTAATTTTAAAGGCTAAGTGGAAATTATATCGCTTTATAACATGAATTTGGATATAATTATTTTATACATAAAATAATCAAATATAAAATATAATTTAATATTTTCTTCATACAAAAAACTTTTTAAAAAAGCCGAAAAAAATAAAAATATTTATGACATTCTTTCCCTTGTGAATCAAGAAACTTGTTATTACATTGCATAAATCGTTCTATTTGTATTTCAATAATAATTATCATAATAATTGAAAAAATTCAATATTTTATTTTGATAAATATAAAAAATAATTCAAATTATATAAAATAAGTTAATTGGAAAAATATTAAATATTAAATATTAATATAATCCTTTTTCATATTTTGTTTAATATGTTATATTTTTATTCATATTCGGACGTATGTTATTGAAAATTGATTTGATTAAGCTGAAATAAATAGAAAAATTAATTTTTCAATTTTCAAACAATTTTCAAAACAAAGCTTTGTGCGCAAGAAATTATGCTTCACATATTTTTCATTTACTTTTCTATATAGAATTTCTCCCTTGATCGATTGTAACGTAATGACCACTCTATACATGTCCATATCTATCACTGAAGTTTCAGCGAAACCTTATAATTTTTTTCGTGCAATTCTCTTTGAACGTCAAATCAATGGAAATTAAAAAAAAGAGGCTAACTTTCTCATAAAATCAATTCAACGAAATCAAAGTTGTTAATCGAATCGTGATCATTGAATGAAAAAACGAATTTCATGGACGAGTTCTTTTTTGACGATGAAAAAAGAGAGATCGAAAAGAAAAAGAGATTTTTTATGGCGATCGCAAATAATCAATGGAATCGAATCAATCCGATTCGTCTATCAATTTCTATTTTAATCGACCATGCGTGAAAAACGAGTCCTTGCAAGAGTTATTACATATGCGACGCGATGTAATATCAAGGAGAATGAAAAAAAAATAGAATATTATTCTCAACTGACACGAGAGAAAGAGACAGAAAGAGAGAGGGGAACTTATATTCTCTATTGAACTTTGAACTTTAATCGGATAATGATACAACTGGATAAAACTCGTATCACAAACGGGACTCTTAGAGAGTGGAGCTGTTACTTTCGAGAGCAAGAAACGAGAACGCTTTTTAGAATCTCGAGATGGATCTTCATTTTTTCAGAGAACGACGAAATATTCTTTAAAAACGAAACATCCTATTAACGGTTCAAGTCTTTGCAACAAAGGAATTTCCTTCCTTTACGATATTACATCACAGATATCTGCGTAAAAGGGTCCTAAAATCTATTTGGAATCTCTAAGTCTTAATAGAATATAACACACAACATGAATCTTTTTTATAACGTATATGAATCCTTTTTTTTTGTACGTATACAATTACAATAAATCTTTTCATTCAAAATCGCTTCGTGTCGCCCAGAATAATCTCTCTCTCTCTCTTTCTCTCGTTCTTTTCTATTCACTTGATATTTATAACAATTTTTAATAAAGTGGGTACAAGAGTGCATTTTTATCGCGACAATAATAGAAGCGCAAGCCGACAGGCGGGGACATACGCGACTCTCGTGTACGTTGAAATTATTGACAGGTGTCCTCGGAGCGTGCGAGGATAAAGCCGAGTAAAACCGCGAGATAAACATATTTTTGCGTGGGCGGCGCGTACACCCGTTGACCACAACGAACGGTAAATCAAGCGAGAGAGCCTTTTTAACCTGATTGGGGTCGCGGCAGATTTCCCAGCTGGCTGCGCGCGTATCCGCGTTCGAAAAAAAAATCACTCGCAGGAAGCACCTCTCTGTCGCGACGATGCCGCTGGCTCGGGGCGAAATCACGGGAGCGCGGTACCTTTTGCGCGGCCGTTCTCCTCGCTCGGGACCAAGTCCAAGTCGCGCATTGTCCGTTTCGCGAGAAGGAACGTGACGCACAGCCACGAAGCGATCCTCACTAAGCTAGCGGCTCCACTGACTCCGTTGTTGCTGGATGGGACGTCGGGAAGTCGGGACGTGTAGTCGCGCTGCACCTACACAATCTCCCGTCAAACACATCGACTGTCGAGCGCCAATCGCGTCGCGTCTCCCGCCGACGAGGGTACGTCGGTGTCCGGTGAATGCGCGAGAGAGACGGAACGAGTACGATGTACAGTGGTGTCGAGAGAAGTGGGACCCGAAAAATTTGAAGAGATCATTCTGATTAAAAAAAAATAATTCTTAAATTTGAATCGAATGTCAAGATTTTTCATTTGACAATTGAAAAGAAATTGACCGAAAATCTAATATTTCAGAGTTTTGAATTTATATATTACTGTTATATATTGTTAATATAATATTAATAATATAAATAGGTAATATAAATAATATTAATAGGTTTTTTCATTTAATAATCGAAAACAAATTGACCGAAAATTCAATATTTCAGAGTTTTGAATTTATATATTACTGTTATATACTATTAATATTACTGTTATATATTGTTAATATAATATTAATAATATAAATAATAATATTAATAGGTTTTTTCATTTAACAATCGAAAAGAAATTGACCGAAAATTCAATATTTCAGTTTTGAATTTATATATTACTGTTATATACTATTAATATTACTGTTATATATTATTAATATTAATAAGTTTCTTCTTTTAATAATCGAAAAGAAATTGACCGAAAATCTAATATTTCAGAGTTTTGAATTTATATATTACTGTTATATACTATTAATATTACTGTTATATATTGTTAATATAATATTAATAATATAAATAATAATATTAATAGGTTTTTTCATTTAACAATCGAAAAGAAATTGACCGGAAATTCAATATTTCAGTTTTGAATTTATATATTACTGTTATATACTATTAATATTACTGTTATATATTGTTAATATAATATTAATAATATAAATAATAATATTAATAGGTTTTTTCATTTAACAATCGAAAAGAAATTGACCGAAAATTCAATATTTCAGTTTTGAATTTATATATTATTGTTATATACTATTAATATTACTGTTATATATTGTTAATATAATATTAATAAGTTTTTTCTTTTAATAATCGAAAAGAAATTGACCGAAAATTTAATATTTCAGAGTTTTGAATTTATATATTACTGTTATATACTATTAATATTATTGTTATATATTTTTAATATAATATTAATAACATAAATAATAATATTAATAGATTTTTTCATTTAACAATCGAAAAGAAATTGTCTGAAAATTCAATAATATTTCAGAGTTTTGAATTTACATATTACTGTTATATACTATTAATATTTCTGTTATATATTATTAATATAATATTAATAATATAAATAATAATATTAATAATGTTAATATAATATTAATAATATATATCCGGAATTTAAGATTTTATCTATCTGACACCACTGTATGACACTCCTGCGCGGACGAGAAAAGGGTGACCGAAAGAGAGGGAACGAGCGGTGAACGTAAAGACGACACGGAGAAAGGGGGAATGGAAGGTGCATTTAACTAACAAGTGGACTCGTCCACGCACAGGCGAGTTCTCTTAATAAATCTTTCCGACTCTCTTAGTGTCCTTTACGCTCACCATAGATATAGGTATTTCCCGTATTGAAATGGAACATGTACGTTGACATTATTGTATGTGCGATGCGAAGTACATATTTTCTTTTTTTCTCCGAATGCGAATTTCACATACATCTCGTATCGGATAGGGAAAATAATTCGTGCTAAAAATCGAAAAATGACGAATAAGTGTGTCCATTGGCTTTATTTAAAGATCAATCACCCTTGCTCTTAATCGATAAACCAAATAACATATCCAACGCGTTTAAGCCATGAAAGAGGGAGAAGGGGGTTGTACAATGCAATTTAGGCGGGCATTGAGGGCTCGCTATGAGCGAGACATTATAGATTATAGCGTACAAAAACTATGACTAATTAATATGCTTTATGTGTAGCATCTGTACATCGTGTCAAAGTGACGTATTCAACAAATTGTCAATCAGCTGTCTACAAACCAGCGCGAACTTTGCAATTCATATTAGCTGAAACATTAGAAAAAATATTGTAAAAAAAAGCTCTATTTATCCTTTTTCTCTAAAGGATTATTAATTTACATCTATGTAAAAGCGAAGAGATTTATTTAAGATAATGAAAATCACATTTTTTTTCTTGTACGTGGAAGGACGTTATCGTAAAGAAGTGTTTTCAGTATTCGAATGCCAAGTCAACCTTTCTGGCAATTTGCCGTGCTAATGCAAAAAGGCAAAATCTTGTATTAACTCACTACAATGTGAATATAATGTGAATAATGGATTTAATATAAGTTTAAATAACAATAACTCGCAAGAGTTTATATAATGCCTTTTTCACTAGTGAAAAGGCATCGCATAAAATATATCGTACATATACACGTACATTAATCTCTGTAATTGGAACACAATAAGTTTGAAAGAAATGAATTTTACGATTTATTTAGCGAATTGCGATTAACTCTCGTTATATTTTGTTATACAATTGCTCTCGTAACATTAAAGACCTGCGCAAAATGTTACATATATTTAAATCAACTATTGGATGCTGCAACTAACAGGACAGCTGAAACATATTATCTGAATATAACATTGCTAGATGTATAAAAGAAGATATATAAATCGATGTGACAGCGATTATCAAAGATTAAATAAAATAATGTAATATATATATATATATCTATATATGTTCCTGTATAACAATTTTCGAGACTTAATTTGCACCACTTTTAAAATAATTATAGTTTCCTATACATACAACAGGCAACTGTTATTATATATTATATATATATGATGATACAATTCATTTTATTGATATCGCTTAAAACGTAAACAAAACTCAAACGTTTATATTCGAAATAAAGTACGTAAACTAAATTCTAAATCAAGACGCAAGAATTAGCTGCTAAATATGAATAATATTTGTACAATATTTTAGATTTTACAGTACAAAATCGGTAGATAGAAGATTCGTATCCAAGTGATTTGCGTTACTGTAGTAGTATTATAAGTATCAAATGGCAATATAAATCTATAACTGTGCGTAACTCGTTCGCGCCAAATTGCGCGTCAGTCAAATTGCGGCTGATTAGAATGCGTTTTATTCATCTGTAAAAACAACAGATTAATCTCGCTCAAAGGCTCGCGCGTGGCATCGTGGAATATGCCCTCCTAAATTCACTGCTTATTAAATGTATATACATACGTACATACGTACACACATACACACATACACACACGCACTTATTCAGATATCTTAAAGAGATCGGATATTCTTTCAATGTATATCTTTTGGCAAATTTGAAATGGACTTGGAATAGAATAATTTTTAAATTACATGTAATTGAAAAATAAGAATTTCCTGCTAAATAAACTTCAAAGGAGAACCATAAAATAAATAAAAAAAAGATAAATAAAAATAAATTTTCAATTAATTTTATAAGTAGAACTTATCCTTATAATTATAATTCGCAGCTTGTATAAAAAGCTCGCATAGTATCAATAAATAATAAGTTAAAAAATTTTTCTTTAATGATGCAAAATATTCACTCTGCATTGGAAATCAATAGTCATCGCAAATATTACACATTTGAAAAATTATATCAAAATTATATCAAAACTCACTTATCCTTGAATTTGAATATCTTAAATTATTTTTAAAAATTGCACAAAAATTGAAAAGTAAAAATATATATCGAGATATTCTTTTTAATTAAGAGAATTTTTATAATAAATTCTTAATATTAATTGTAAAAAATCATAAATAACGAATAAATAGATAAATAAGAACTATCATATAAGGATTTCCTCCAGCAGAATTAATGGAGAAGAAATTGCAAAATTATATTAAACCTCTTACAATATATTTTATAAGCAGAAATATAATTATTAATAGAATATCATAATAAAATAAGAAACAGATTGTATTTTTAATTGAATAAACTATTGTAATATCTCAATTATCTTTTACTTTTAACAATTATTTTGACTTGAATTTTTTAATTACAAATATCATATTACTGGCCATAAAAGAGTCGCATTATATTGTATAAAATAATCTCTTGTTCTTTCTCAATATTTTTGTTAAGAAAAAAATAATTGTAAATTAATAATTTATTAAAAGAATATCTAATCTTTTTAAGACACATTCCGTATATATTTATATACGTGTATATATATAAAGTTATGCGTTCTACACACAATACGTACATTCACGCACGCGCGCACGCACACAAACACACACACAACACACGCACGCATGCATGCACCTATATTACTTATAGTAATTAACAAGACAATTTTCTCTCTTTTTCGCTCTCTCTAGTATTCTGCATTCAGCAGCTTTTATTCTTCATTAATTAATTTTAAGTCTAAGTATACGTTAAGTTCCACATATCTTCCGTGTTCTTTATCTATGGAACGCGATTGGATCCGATTATGAATAACACGTGTCCCTTTTTAGGGTTAAAAACGTGTCGCACATAGGGGAAAGGAGGTATAATATAATTATATATTTTGTCGTAACTTTGCATTTTTGCATTATCAATCATTCAAACTGGTATGTAAAATGATCTTTAAAGTGAAAATAGAGACATAAACTTTCTGCACAGGAAGTATTAATACATACCAAAGTGGTACATATAGATATAGACTTATAAGTAGACGTATAAGTACTCTTAAATAAAATCATATAACACAAAAAAATTTTTCTTGTAGCGTATTTTGAAATGAAAAGTTACCAAGTTTCTTGTTTATGTCATCTCGAAGTATTCTTAATTTCTGCTGTTTGCATCATTACGACAGCATTATTATTGTAAAGATAGATGAAAAATTTGTTGTACAATTATTTTCAATATCGCGCTTTATATCATAAAGTATCTTATAAAAACTCCTTGCAAAATACTACATTCAGATCTGAAAACATACCAGTAACACATATTTTCGAACAGCAAAGACGCTCGAAAATGTGCCTCTGCAATTACAATTTCACTTTGATTTAATACATATGAATACTTTCCAAGTGCTTCTGCACATCTGGACGTACCATACAATAATAAATTATATAATACGTTTCTATATTCGTTAGTATGGATAATAAATATAAATTAGTTAGCATACATTATTTATCTTTCCTGTACTAAATCATATTGCCTTGAAATTCTATCTGCGATCGTATTTTTTATAGAACTCTTGTTGAAGGGAAAAAAATTGCGTGACTAATACTTTCTAATATTTCTTTTCAAAAATTATATTAAAATCAAGGATTATTTTTTATCACTGTAACAATCTCTATAAATAATATATTTCTCTGACATTCGGAATTTGTTTCATTTGGATAATGAAACATGAAACACATGATTTGTCTTATTTTAATAACTGAATAAGCTATGAATAAAAAATTTCGATTTCTATCATATATATATTGATTTAACAAAAAAAAGGACGGAAATGGAAAAATGTGAACTGGAATGTACATGTTAAAAATCAAATTCCTAAAAAAAAAAAAAGTCAGATTTTGTACATGTTATAAATTGTAAGATTGGTTTTACATGGAAGATGTATGTTGGAAAACCAAATTGTTTGTGCAACATGCTTTGTAGTACAAATCATAGTTACATTCAATATATCTGTATTTGTTGTCTTAAAAAATTTATTCCCCTCCCCTTTTGCCATGCCAGTATCTCGTACATCGTCTTCTTGAAAATATTCGCGCTAATTTATCAGATAGAATAGAGTGATATGGTTTACAATATCACTCATTTCTAATATTGTCCATAAAAAAAAGAAGCTCGCGTTTTCAATAACAAAAAAATATAAACTATAAAAGAATTACTTCAAAAGAAGACACTTAAAGATTGTGCGATATTATCGTAGAATAGCTGCATCTGGAAACGTGTTGGAATTTGCTCCGATATATTTCCACATAAAAGCATTTTTCCTTCTTAATGAAAAGACGATGAAGGAAACTATGATCGAAGCAAAGTATAAATCACACATGAAAATATGTTATACATATGCATTAATCTGTACAGTATAAAATCGAATATTATATTCGATTTAGAGTGATATATATCACTCTCATTTCTCTTGAAGTAAAATGCAACAAAAAGGTATAATGTATCTATATATGTTGGTAAGTATTTCCGTTTTTAACATTCTTATAGGATAATAGGTATTCAAATCTCTCGACACAATTCGTAGCCGTTCATGGATTCCTCTCAGGAATTGCATTTACTCATACTCAAATATGTACCCTGCACTAAGTAAATATCTTATCTCGCATATCAATGACGATGAGCCAAGTTTATGTTCTTTATGGCAACTCTGATTAATTAGAAAATGAAGGCAGTGACAATTATGAGTTCAGGCCTTGGCGCTTTTCCTCTTCGAGCATCGCATCGAGTTCGTCTGTGAGATTGGCAAGCATATTTCCAATGTCGTTTAGAACGTCCGCAGGCTCGCCACCACTGGAATGATGATTGATTACGTGACCACCGATACCGCTGTTGGATCCACTCGGTACGTATTCTTGCGCTCGACCGGCTCTTTGCTTTATTGTGCCGGCATTCTCATTGGCAAACGGCAATGAGTCTGATTCTGTACTGGAACTTGACTGTATAATCACAAAAATAAAATATATAACAAATATATGGATGAAAAAGTATTCAATGTAAATGTAGCATTTTTTCAAGTATCGACATACCTTAAAACTAGCATCCGATCCATTGCGATGCTGCAGAGCGAGAGTAGCGATTAATTCGTGTTCTTCGTTAACATTCACGCTGACGCTACCCCATGAACGTGACATGGAAGAAGGCGGTCGATTCAATTGTGGCGGTGTAGAAGGCGCAGGCGTGGGTGCCGGCGGTGGCGGCGGTGGATGATGAAGCAAATGGTGATGCTGATGATGATGCTGATGAATGTGATGATCATCACAGGAAGCAGTCGGAACCGGTCCGCTACAATCTATTACGACGTCGCCGATCGCTGTACCTACACCTACTATGGAAGAACTGGTTGTGTCTCTGGAACTCTGTCGTCTCGGAGGCGACGGAGGACATCGTTTCGGAAGGTGCGGACTACTCTCCAGTCCGTAAGTTAATTGGTACTTGTTATCCAAATCTCTTGGTAAAGATTTATATTGTCCTGGTGTTGCGGTGACCTGAAATCACAAATATGTATGTATACAAATATGTATAATACGGTAATATGTAATAATAAATGGATACTGAAAAATTCATGCGATCGTAGAAACCATTCAAATTTGAACAGATAAATTGCTTCTCATGCAAACATTCATACATATTTTGACATATTTATAAGTTAATCGAGCTACATAAGTTGATTGAGTTAATACCTTGGCTACCGGTCGCGGGCGAACGAGACAATGTCTTGGTCGTGGAAGAGTGCCGCCGCCACCGGTGTCTACAGCGGAAGCATCATTCGTGGGTGTAAGATCACCATCCTCGAAACTGCGTGGACGCCATTCGAGGGGTTGTGGATGCGAGGCTGGGGCTGGTGACGGGGGATAACCGAGAGGCGCGTCCTCTAAGCTTTCCAAAGATTTTCCACGAGAGCCAGTACGACCGACTGTACTATAATCAGCTGGAAGCGCAGCGTACATACTTCTCCAAGTAGCACCGCAAGTGCTATCATTCCCACCTCTTTGAAAAGATCTGAGGACAGGGGAGGAACAGTCTTCATCGGGCGATGGTAGATCAGGCCCACCTCGTTGAATAACAACGTCCTAAACAAATTCAATTGCTGTAATCTCTCTTATTGTATAAAATCTCTCGCGCGATGTATGTTGAAACAATTAGGAGAGATTATAATTTCTTGACGGATTTAATATATAAAAACGATAGAGTATGGCTTACCTGTGTATGTCCAGGATGTGGCGGCAAACGTGCAAGATCAAGCGGTTGTATACGCTTGCCGGCACGTATATCCTTAACTCTCTTAATTGCCAGTAATAATTTTTTTTGATGTCCTAGGCGTACGATACCAATGTCCTCGAGATCCTCCCAAGTAAGGGTTGTCACGTCCTCAACGGAACGCATGCCCTGCTGATGGAGAGCACCAAGGTATTCTTCGAGCCTAAGAAGTCTGAGCCATTCTTCTAGCGATCCGGGTACATGCTCCGGTAATCCATCTCCTATATTCAAATTGTCTATTTCCGCTTTTAGCCGTTTTCTGTGATTGGGTTTTTTAATACCTGTAATGTAACATGTGTAAAAGAAAATAGAAAGTGTCGCAATATGAATAGATTTACTACTGTGATAGATTTACTACTCGACTCACCTATAGCCGTGAGATCTTCTGGTGTCATACGCGTTATAGTAGCAAGATCATAACCTGCAGAAGCGAACAAAGGAAAATACTCTTCAAATTGGAGCTCGGTTAACCAAGCGTGAACGACATCAAGATCTGCTGGTCGATCGGGATGACTTCCAAGGGAACTGATGGAACATCTAGGAGACGAGGCAAGAGCACCGGGTCCCCTGGGTCCCAAATGATACCCGGACGCTCTTCCTGAATCCAGCGATGCTGTAGAATGTCTAGAACCTGAACCTGATCCAGAACTACCAGGACTGTCCCTGCCGGGACTCTGGGTCATATCGATACCTAAACGATATAAAAAATAATTCGTCTACTATAATCACATGTGATTTCTAATGTATATTAATTATACTTTGAATTAATATAATTTTTTCATTAATTATATAATCTTATTTTCATTCTTTCTTAATTTATATTTGCGTCTTTCTCAAATATTCAAAAATTAGAATATGGTTTTTGAAAATATTGTTGTAGAAAAAAAACTAAGAAAATATAAAAACATCTTTTAAATTTTTTCATTATTTGTTATAAGCAATTACAATCAATTTGGTCATATAATTCGTATAATAAATATTCCGACGATTTCACAAAATGAATAAAGTAGTGCCAAGAGAGATTCAATTTTGGTGCACAGAGAACAAATCAATTCTTGCCAGTGAACCAAAAATAGACAGCAGATAGAATACAACTGTAATAGAAGATGGATGGAAGGAAACATAATGGAAGGAAAGAGTCATATTGATATTGAACATTTTGGCACGAAAGTATAACAAATAATGAATTTAAACCTGAACTGGTTTTCCTCAGTCATGAATATATGCTCATATTCGAAGGACATGAGTGCAATCCAGTAATGTAGGACACTTCGATAAATCATGCAGTGCAAATATTGGTAAGGGTCATTGATAACCGATTGTTCAACACTTACGGTAATCAAATTTTCAGCATTTTAATAAAAAAAATAGAAATTATCTCTCTGTTAAAGGAAGATTGATAGAAGATTGACAGTTGACATATAAAAGGATTATTTTCACATAGAAAATTTTTTACTACGTAGGGTTCTCAAGAATAAGGTGTAATCCAAATATATTGTACATAGCCTTACTTTGTCGAGAATCCTGTTATACTCAACTACGGCAAAATGATTTTCATTAATTGGAATACGAGTTAATTTAATTACTCGAAATGGCAAGTTCAATATCACAGTTGTTATTCGATATCTTTTGTACTTTCCGTAATAAAGATTAAGCCTAATATCTCACGATCCACACAATGTACGTTCATCATCATATATCTCGCACCTTGATCTTCGGCGTGGGCATATTTGCCGATCACCGGCGGGAAGGCGAAGCCAGGATGGGTAAAAATAGGTCCCGGACTTTTTCCAGATGGCATCCCGTAGGAACCATCGTCCGTCGTACCTCCGGGGCCACTTCCAGAGAGGAAGCAGCTATCCTCGCTGCTAGCATATCCAGCCGAGCCAAAAGAGGAGCCCGAGTGTCGAAACACGTCTGGTACAGCCGGTGGTGCTACTTTCTTCGCTTGAGTCACGGCTTTGGATGGCCGGCTCATACCGCCAACTGTAACATATGCAGCAGGAAGAAACTTTTAATCGATCAAGTTCGATACAACACACGCATGTTCATTGAGTTTGCAATGAAAGAAAATTGATGATGACATGTGTAGAATTATGTGCGAAATTTATAAAATAAATTATAAAATAAACATGTACAAAAAGTATAAAATAAATTATAAAATAAATGTGTAGAATTATATGCAAAATTTATTTTAAATTTTGCACATAATTCTACACATTTCATCATCAATTTTCTTTATTATATGCCTCATAATTACACAACACATGCACGCACGCAATATTTTTTGTTTGCTGAAATTGCGATATCGAGAAACCCTGGCACGCATATGAGATGTAGTTACAAAATTAATCTTATAAATTACTGATAAAAAATTTTCAAAATTATAACGATTTTAATTCAATATGATTTTCAGTAATTATTATTTAGCGTCTTTTAAATTTTTAATTTATGTATTTCTTTAGAATTGTTACGATTGTATCAATAACGCAAACTCTCCTGTATATCAAATAAAATCTAAATAATGTACGAACATTGATATATTAATATCTATTAATATTTAATAATCTAAAATATTTAATAAAAAATAATTTATTATAATTTAATTATTTAATTTATTATAATTATATAGTTAGATAAGTTATTTTATATAAAATGTCTAAAAATATTTATAAATATTTAGTTCCAAACATTTTGTGTATACAGTAATTCATAAATATATTAATACTACGTGATATACTTTTATTAAAAAAACTTTAAATGTAAATCGATAAATGTAAATGTGTATGTTATCACAGAAAATATCTTGTGAAATAAACTAAAAATAAAACCAATAATTGTAAAATTACTGCAATATTTGCAACAAATTTTCTCTTTTTAGGTTGTGTACGTGCAACACCAAATAAAAGTTGAAATTAAATACTGTTTTTTAAATAATCGATTGCCAAAAATAGATATAAGATATAAAATATTTGATTATTATCTGTTATTCATTTGTAATCGGAATGATGTAGTGTTCTTTTTGCAAATATTCCATACCACTTATAATTTAAAAGAAAATTTATATCATTTCAAAACTTCAAAATATAAAATGAGTGTAAGACAAAATATGAAAGCTTGAAATATTTGTCGAAGACTTCAAAAAACAAACATTCGATTAATAAATAATTTCATAATCAAAGAATTATTATTTTTCGAAATTATATCAATAAATCAATAATCATTATTTTTCAAAATTACATAATAATAATAAATATAATAGATACAGGATCTAATATTAATGTGTCCATATTTATGAAATAATCAAATAAAATATTTTTGTCCTGGACATATATTTTACATCACAAATTGAATGGATTCTTCAAATGTGGACAAGCATGTAATGTGTAAAACAAATCGTGTTTAACAACATTACAGACGGAATACATCATAGTAGCTAAAGAACAGGATTATTTTGATGACTAACATCGCTCCTTCTTAATATTCCATAATTATAGATGAAAAAGTTTGCGTAAAAGATATTAGTCTTACATGAACAAAGACGAGAGAAGGAAGACAAATGAGGGGGAGGAGGAGGAGAAACAGGATGTGTCGATACGACTTTGCGAAACTTCGATTTTCCTCTGATATTTGTTTTTCTGAGAAGAATCAGTCGCGTGACATCCGATCGATCTCCTTCATCCGACCATTTTACTTCACACGCGATTCGAAGACATTGAAAGTATGCAATATTAGCGACAAGTAAAGGAAAAGAGAGAAAGATATATTCACGCGATGTAAGACTCTGTAAGATATTTTTATTTATAAATATATAATTTAACTTAATTTATATAAATACGAATAAAATATAAATCATGAGTGCTATATATTATTGAAATAATAAAATAGAAGTTTATTTTAGGGGAAAAAAATTCCCGATTTAAAAAAAGAGTATTTATCCAGGCTCCATCGGGTTCTTTTGCGATACATATTAGCACATGTGCTAGTTTTCAGATCGCTTCTGCGATCGATGCTTCTGCGAGCGCGGAATGCACAGCTCACAATGTGCTTACTGTGTGAAAGTTGCACGTTCGATAACTTCGATAACTGAAGAAGGCGTAATTCACTAACGAAATTCGAGTCATAAATATCGAGCAGCAAAACACTAATTCGTCATTTATTTTATTTATATTTCGCTCGATGACTGATAAAAGTATCATATCGATATCCCAACTCGTTCAACGACAAAAAATTAATATATATTATACTCATATTAGAAATAAAATAGAAATAATAATTTGCTTATTATTTTGAAAAATAATATATCTTCTTATCAGAAAGAAATATATCTAAATTCATTTAAATTCGAGAAATAAAATAAAAATAATAATTTGCTTATTATTTTGAAAAATAATATATCTTCTTGTCAGAAAGAAATATATCTAAATTCATTTAAATTCGAGAAATAAAATAGAAATAATAATTTGCTTATTATTTTGAAAAACGACATATCTTCTTATCAGAAAGAAATATATCTAAATTCATTTAAATTCGAAAAATAAAATAGAAATAATAATTTGCTTATTATTTTGAAAAATAATATATCTTCTTATCAGAAAGAAATATATCTAAATTCATTTAAATTTGAGAAATAAAATAGAAATAATAATTTGCTTATTATTTTGAAAAACGATATATATTCTTATCAGAAAGAAATATATCTATTCATTTAAATTCGACAAATAAAATAGAAATAATAATTTGCTTATTATTTCCAAAAACGACATATCTTTTTATCAGAAAAAAAATATATCTAAATTAATATATCTAAATTAATTTAAATTCGCAATAACTACAAGTCTCTCTCTCTTTCTCTTGAAGATACTTCAGATATCGAAGTAAGAGCAGCGATATGCGCGTTTGGCGGAATTTTCTCCTCGCTCAAAATTGCAAATTTCATTTCTTAATCGATATTCCCTCCTGTTTGCGGTTACATCTCGCGATATCTGCGCACTTACGGTACAAGAGATTTTTCCAACTGCCGTAAATTGCCTTGATGCATTTGTCCAGGGGCGTATTGCTCGACAGTGCGGCTGTCTTTTCACGTGCGCGTAAGTTTCCCTCGGAGCAGCTTCTGAACAGGCTTTGGTTAGCGATCGTTCCACGTTCAGCGGTCGTCTCGCGCGAACGCAGCTTCGCCATCGGATCTTCCGGAGTCCCATGGAGGAGCCAAGCCTCCACGGCAGGGTCGCGGAAGCTCTTGTAGGTGGACGACAATTTTCTCGAGGACTTTTGCAGGAACCGCTTCCCGGGTGGCAAAGGTGGGGGACCCAGACAGCTAGCTACGGCGGTGATCGCCATTTACACCATATCACAACCTGTTTCGATCGTTTCCAAACATAGACGTGATTCTTCCGACGATTAGTCACGATTTACCGATGAATGCGTGATCGAATACATCGCTACCGTTCACGTACCTCCGTGATTGCGTTTGTCAAGGATGATGAGTATGGAATGTATGGATGTAATTTCAGACACGTCCACCAAGAGAGATTAGTTGCACAGATGTATTATGGAGACAAGTCGCAATTTACAATAACGATGATCAATTTCGATGAGCAACTCTAGAGAAATTTTTCTTCAAAAAGAATATTTAATTTTTATTCACATTTATTATTTATTTTATATAAGTTATATTTTGTCGCCGAAAAAATATGATATGCGCAAATCAAATTAAAATTCTGACACAAATTTTTCATGTTTATCACGCATTTATTAATTCATTCAATTATTGCTTCCTTTAATTTTATTGGATTTATATATTTTTTTTATTCGATTTGATAAGATTGACTCGATGAACACTTTTATGCCACTATCACAATCACTACATACACTGAACACATTAGATTGGATCCTAATCAACTGTTTACCCACATTAATAAATAGTAGTCATTAAATTAATCATTGTATTTAGAAGACACAAAAAGAAAATTCGATTGTTTCGAGAAATGCTTGAAAATTCAATGACAGTTTTGCACAGAAACGTTGACTGGATTAATCACTTTTTCGATGGAACAGCAAGCACTTGCGAGTCAATCTATTTGATAGAAATTTAAGGAACCGATACCGTATTCAATGAATCGGATAGCTAACTATCTCGCAGAAGGGAGACAGTTCCGAATAGGAACTGTCAGAAAGTGCGGTTAGATAAGCGCAGGCGCGTATACGGTGTCAGTGAAACGGCACGTTGGTGGTGGCGAATGGGCGAGGTCGAAAGGTGGGTGAACGGGTTCCAGAACCCGGCGTGGGCCGCCCCTGTTAGGCTACCCGCGTAGGTAGCTTTTGAAAAGCGCGGCATGCAAATCGACGCAACATATGGAAATATTGAGGGAACGATGAGGCTCGTAAGAGAAGGAGGACTTAATATTTTACTCCCCACGTGAGTTAGAGAGAGAAAGAAACGACGAGAATTTCATTGATCGAGTGACCGGTTGACGGGGTCCGCGAGGTGACAAGTATGCGATCCATGATCTGCAGGAAACGAACTGCATTTTTTTCCTTCCATTAATAAAGTCTGTCGATACGATTTAAATGTTTCCTTTCTAGAACGCGCGTTGGTGCGATGCCGTGACTCCGATTACGAAGAGAATGTCCCCTTCAAGAGTGAGGAAATACAGATATGGAAGTAAGATGCGAAGTGGAGATAAGAATCACAAATTACAAGTTTTGCAAACTTTAATAATGTAAATAATGTTAATAATGTAATCTACTTTGAAATTAATTATAATAAAAATGTTTTTTACATGCGAATAATAAAATAAGTTCCCAAAGTTCTTTGCCCCTTATTTTTCAACACTCTGTGTATACAAGATGATTCGCATATCGTGAAATATTTTGATAATCAATTATAAAGAAAATAATCTTGAATTTATTTTGACATATTGACAAGAGGGAATAGAATTTTAAAAGATTTTTCTGTAAGATAAATTTCAAAATATTTTTATTTATAAAAAAATAAAAATATCTGAACTTATTTTTGTCGTAAATTTTTATTGTGATTTTATAAGGAATTTAACGAACTAAATTATGGGATCTTGAGCGGTGTATATGTGCGTATATTATTTATTGCACTTTTGTTAATATATATACTTATCAAATTTACAAAGATTAGAGATTAGCATTAAAATTAAATTCAACATTTTGTTTTGCCGACTTAAATATATATATATATATATATATATATATATTAATTTAATTGAGTATAATAATATATAAACATATAAATATAATGTAGATTATAATAAAAAATGCAAAGAAAAATTACACGCGTATGAAATTAATTTGATATATATGATTAATTTGATTTTATATTTTTTAATATTAATATTTAAGCATCATAAATCAAATAGTAACATAAATGATTATATTATAAATTATATATAATAATATTATATTCATACAATATATTAATTATATATAAAATATAATTTATATTTATTTTTACGCTATTAAAGAATATTATTCTTGTGTATCGAAATGTTCAAGAAATAATAATTAATTTATTTTTCAATTAATTATATCAAAACGGATGTTATCGATTTTAATTCGACAAATTATAATAATCGAATTCGTGGATTGCTACCACGAAGTATGTCAAATTGAAACAATTGTCATTGTGGATACAGCTTTAAGGATGCTGGGCATCTTTAAGAACGAAGGAGAAAAGGAGATGACGAAAAAGAAAAAATATACACGCAGCAATCTACGACCGGCCCGTGTAATCTGCATAATGCATCGGGGTGGACGATCGCTTAAGTGGATCCTCGTCAAGGACGAGTAGAAACAAGTTACCTTGCTCTGCAATTATGATCGATAATTTGATCGTTTTGTATTACTAATATTTTTATCTTTCATTTTACCATTTCTTGTATCGCTGTTTCGAGGAAGAGAAAGAGAAAGAGGAGAGATTGCATGAAGAAAACTACCGTCACAAAACAAGATACTATGGGAAGAGTCTTCAATATCCGTAACACGAGAATTGAAATGAGTCCTCTATTTTTTATTTAATTTTTTATTTGATCTTTTTATTTATTTTTTTTCCTCTCTTTTTTATTTAATCTTTTTTCCTCTCTTTTTATTTAATCTTTTATCTTTAGCATGTGGTTAAAAAATCACGTGAAAAATGATGCAACCATATTTCTTGTTAGAATCATTCTTCCTATTTTTTTCTTGTTTAATTGCTAATATATATATGCGTAAAATGAAATCATTGCATTGAGATCACATAGATACGCATAGTGTACTTTGTCACTCATTATCTATTCTACATATCACCACGTGGCAAATGTAAAGTATAGAGGAGCCGAGAAATGTTCAGAATACGTGAAATAAACATGTTGAAAATACGTAAGAATAAGAATAGGATATTAAGGATAAAAAGTTGTATCATAATTCGATGCGTTCGTAACAAGAGATAACTCTAAGTAAGACTCGGATCGATAATTAAGCGATGCAGCGAATAATTGCGAATAGGAGCATTACCGATAACATTCTCGCCGCGGTCACCGGAAAAGTATGTCAACGAGAATTATTACCTTGGTAAAAAAAGAAATAGAAAAACGAAAAAATAGAAAATAAAAAAACGAAATAATAAAATGATGTATTGTCGTGTATACTGATTTTTTTTTAACGTTTGATTATTAAGTACTTCAATACTAGTACATGTTATTGCACGTAAAAAAATACAATATTTTTATCTTCTTGAATAACCCCGTGGCTACAATCAACTTGCGACACAATTCTTGAAGAAATTTTTCCTTCAAGCATATATCAATTTGATTTTCAATAAAAATAAAAAGACATATATATGAAATAATTTAAGAAATTAATGTAAATTAATAAAAACTAACAAAGTTATTAAATTATAATGTATCATTATACATTTAATAGCTAAAAATTCAATGATATTTTCCGGAACTGTAAAAGTAAAATTTTAAATTTATAGAAATGTAATACATGTATCTCCTATTTCATTCGGAGTTTCAAAATAATTGTAAATATGTAACAATAATCTTTAATTATATCTATTTTCAATATTAATAAAATTTTAAATTTATTTTCATTATAATATAATTTTAAATTTAACATATATTTAATGGTAATAAAGAATTTGGGCGTGTGCAATTTCTATAAAATCGAGTTCTGATTTATACATATATCGGAAATGCATGAAAGAAATAGGAACGCATTCCGTTTCTCTTATATTGCCTTTAATTAATTTTGTTTTATGGATTAAACAATAAATTAACGCATTTCAAGGTTGTGCCCGTAGAATTTAACAGATCGAGGTCATATGTACACATTGTGGTATAAAGTAAATGTGAAATTCGCAGTTTCAAGAATTCCAAACATATGTTACGATCGTGACGGTGAACTTAAAGCGGAAAGAATGTAATAAGAACTTTCGATGTAGAAAGTTTTTGCAGTTACAAATAAAATATACGTGCAATTTTAATGCGAAAGAATTTATCATTCAAGAAATTTTTCGTTAAAGAGAGAAAAAGAGAGAAATCATAAATCGCTGAAATAATTGAAATAAATAATTGTGATAATTAATAATATAATAGAAAATCTTTTTTCTCTCACTTTTACAGTAAAATACAATTTCACAAAATAAAACGCACTACTTTGAAATATATTCCGTTATAATTACGTGTCCAGTTCAAAATAATTTTGCTTAACAATGCAAAGGAGAAATTATGTATTTCATCGCCTTTCTTTCCATCACGGTATATGAAATCGTTTTCATTTTGCATTCGCCTTGAAATTTACACAAATCAGATATATAGAATATTTGACAAATTATAGAGTAAAAAAAAATTGAAAGAAAGCTTGTCTTGTCAAATTGACTCGTTTCGTGTTTTAGAGAGCTTTTGTAAGCATGAATAGGTGAAGTTAAATATATAGGTATCTACCTACAATTCTGATTTCTTTTTCCTTTCAATTCTTCCCTCTTTTATATCCGCCCGCGTATGTCTGATACGATGAATATGGATCGAACGCGATCCTTCAGAGAGAGAGAGAGAGAGAGAGAAAGGGAAGAGAGGGAGAGGAGGGAGGGAGAAGAGAGAGGAGGGTTAGAGGGAGAGAGAGAGAAAGAGAGAGAAGAGAAAAGAAAAAAGAGAGAAAAAGAGAAAAAGAGAGAGAGAGAAGAGAGAAGAAAAAGAGAGAGAAGGAGAGAGGGAAGAGAGAGAGAACTGAGAAAGAATTCTTATAGATAACGGGTACGTCCTCGGCCAGGAACAGCATACGTGTAATTTTTATCACAAGTACCAGATGTTGATATCGAAAGAAAAAAAAAAAAATATAAAGTCTGTAGGGAGGAACTGACAAGATATGCTTCATATATGTCATATATATTTATAAATGTATTCGCGCATATTATAAAAAAATTTCTCGCAGCTATAAGAAACATTATATAATTGTTATATATTATTAAGAGAACATATCCTTATCATCTTTTTCTAAAACTTGTTGGATATAACAAGAATTTTATAATTAACTGTCGTATAAAATTCATAACGCATTTCATCTTCTTCATACATTTCTTTCATATGTCATTATTCTCTTTAAGATACATCAATGAGAAGAGTAGAAAACGCATACAAAAGCTTCCTCGAAAAATATATTTACTTTTTTTTATTCAAATTTTTACATTAGAAAATTTTACATTGCGAGTTTTACATACGAAAGAGTGGTACATTGATACTTTCTGCGAATTGAATAACGATTGAAGGGTTCGAGAAAGACAATTTTTTTTTCTACGTTTTACGAACGTGAGTTGTAAATCTGCCGAGTTCATCAACGATTTTACCCAATTCTGCGGTAGATATGTACAATCCAAGTGCACTCGTACATCTCGAAACCACTGATTTTGCGCGACACGGATTAGTCAGAGATAAAAAAGCTACAAAAGTGAATCTAGCTTGTAATTAATTTAACTGAATTTGGATAAATCTGATTAGAATTTTTCCTCTGTTCCAAAATTAATCGGACAATCAAAATACAGCAGCATATTAGAAACAGCGCATGTTTCTGAAAGTGCAAATTAATTATTCTTACATTTAATATTTAATTTTTTTTATAAATTAATATTTAATTTTTTTTATAAAAATAAGAGGTATTAAAAAAAATATTTAAAAAAAATATTTGAAAAATATATAAAAAAAAATTTGATTGCATATTGATAATATATAGATTATAAAGAGGAATCTTTTTTTGCATTCTCTTTTTCCTTCTCTTATATCAAAAATTTGCACGCAATTTTTATAATATTTGATCAAATTCTTGAGCAATTGTAAGCTTCTCTGTGTTTACACGAAATAACATTCATATCGGCTGTCTTGACGATTTATCTAGACACAGACACGAAATGTATGCATTGTACATTCCTTATTTATTTTTTTTATTCCTCAAAATCTCCTCTGACTTCTTCTAATTTCGTTGTTTAAGATTCTTCTTTTCCGTCTGGCAATGTATAAGCAAATGACGTCATTCATTACTTACAAAAGCAGGTTTACGACATCGCGGATCCGTTTTAATTTACGACGTCAACAAGGGCCGCTAAGAACTTTACGGCTAAATAAACGATAGCGGGGAATTTTGCTCGACTCGGTCTGGTCTGATTCGGCTCTACCTCCATCAGTCAGTTTCTCTCTCTATTGTCACTTATAGGGAAGATTAAATGGCTTCCGCAACGATACTATAAAATTAGTTCTTAAGGTTGCTGTGCTACTCGTGGCAAATTTTTTTGATAACACCTTGGATGACATTTAAACAATAATACAAGTAAAATATTGCATTAAAATAATAGATAATTTCAAGATTATCGATGTATCATAGATACTAAAAGGATAGAGAGAGATAGAAATAGAGAGAGAGGGAAAGAGAGAAGGAGAGGGAGAGGGAAGGGGAGGGAGAGAGAGAGTCTGTTAGTGATAAAGTCCAAGAAAAAAGGAGAAAAAATAACGAAATCTATCTCTTCCTCTCTCTTTCGTTGAAGGTAGATTTTTTCTCTTTTTATGTGTTTTCCAGATCTCGAGTTTTTTTTGCTTTATTTAATAAATCTAAAAAATTAATTGCAATAAAATAGACCTTATTATTTGAAATAAAGGTACCTCCTCTCGACACGCTATCTCGTAAGAAAAATCACGTGGCAAATGTCGAGTGTACGATTACAATAATACCGTTTGTATAATCGTGCGTACGTTCGAGCGAAAACAAAGGCCAAAGTACCAAACGTCAAAAATACAATAGGACAAAAAGCCACAAATTTATCATTCCATTAGGAATTTTTCACACGCATTTTTTTTTTGCTTAATAACAAATGACCCACATCATACGAATTTATCTTCCCAGAGACGGGAGATACAATAACAATTCCAAAAACACATATAATATATTCCTACGAATATTCCGATAACTATCCCTGGCTGTCATCTTCGACGCGTAGGACGCGCGGAAGTAAATCCCCCGCGGATGACTCGCCGAACAAAAGAATGCCTCGTGACTGATTGACATCGACCGTACGCGGAACCAATTAGCGGAATAAGAATGCATCCTGCCCCGCGGCGGGATCGCAGAGACCCAAGCGTACCTCGCATACCAGGCACCGTAAACGGAGACGCATTGATAAGCGCGAAAGCGACCGATCCTCGGCGAGTTACGAGGACGCGATTCTCCCGTTCGCGAAGCAAGGAGCGGAGAAAAAGAGGACCCGAGAGCGTGACAAGGCACACACGCACGGCGTCACATACATACATACGTACACTCGGCGAGTAAACGCTCGCGACGACGACTTACCGCTGATGCGTCTCATGGCGGCTCACGACGCGGCTCGCGTCCTCGCTTCACCGTCGAGCTGCTCGCACACCGTCGTCGCAACGTCGTCGCGGCAAGTAGGTCCCCACGCGCGACGTAAACACCACCATGCCACGAGGAACGGGCACCGATGTATCATCTACGTCGTGCACACGTCGCCGATTCCGCGGCGCGTGGCGATCGCGCCATTGCTCGCGCGAGCGCCGCTCCTCGCTCGGGATCCTCGGGGGCCTTCCGAAGGCGTTCGCGCGCGCGGACGATGATCGCGGGACCTCGGGATTCGCGACGGGGACTCGCGACGAGGCGGTGCTCGCGGAGGAGATTCCCGATCGACTCGTGTCTTCGGACAGCTCGCGTACGGAAGACGCGACGCGACGAATCGCGACACAGACACGCGACACTGCGGCGGCTTTTCGCAGCGCGATTGACGCTCGAAGCCGCCGCCAGGGCGCGCGAGCTGTCAGCGCTCGCCGTCGTCCTCCGGGCCCGTCCTCCGCGAGCAACGCGAGCTTTCTTTCTTCTTTTTCCATCTTTTTTTACGATCTCGCGCGAGGAAAGAAGAGCAGAGAATAGGGGTCTGATAAGAATGCCGTAGACGTGGCGAGGATGGACACCTCGTGTGCTTTGGTAGTAGATTGGATTGAAAAAAAAAAAAGATATCTGGGACGTCTTTCTCTCCCGCTCGCGCCTGCGCAGTGAGGACCGCGGAATAATCTGCTCGCATGATTGAATCGCTTGCAAATAATAAGCAATTAAGGTGTATTATGTATACTGTTAATTTGTATAATTTATATGCAAAATGGTTATATCGATGTCCATTATAAAATTAATATATATTGTAGATATGTGTTCGCTTATATAAAATGTTTTGGTTATTTAACATAGAAGTAATATATCGTAGAAGTAATAATATATAATAATAATATATCGTAGAAGTAATTATATATTTAGTTTATATTTTTTTATATAATTATCTTATAATTTACGATAAAATGTATAATAAAATATGAAAAATTATATTATTAAATATATATTATTAAATATATATTATTAAATATATATTAAATATATATAGAGAAAAATCATGTTACACTGACAAAATAGTTTAGAATAGTCTACAAAAGAAAAATATACGTATCGCGTTGCATCAATATTGTTCAAATTCTACCTGGCGATTGGTCCAAAAGAGATACGCAAGCAAATATGAAAAGATTAGATAACATGGTACAGTGGGGTTTAAAGAACAATGTATAGTACGTTTGATCTCGATGCGTAGCGTTCAAGAAAGAACGCAAGCTTTTTTCTTCTTCATTTTTCTCGTCAGTAATCTATACTTTGACGAATCATTAATAGATAATTATATGCTATCCATGCTGATTTAAAAGAACAAAAACCAGCAATGTCGCGAATTATTCTTTAGATTGTTTCTTGTTTGATCTTTGGATTAGAGATGTGTCTTTAATTGTGAGAAGAAAAATGTTTTTTTTAAACTTACGCGAGAATTCTGAGATATGCAAAATTACTATTATATATATATAAAAGAGTAAAATATAAATTATTTTCTTTCTGTCTTAGTTTTTCTTTGTTAAAAACATCGAAAATCCTCATCTGGATTCTTTCTTAATGGAAAGCATCGCGTGAGACATTACGAGTAATTTATTAATTAAAGAGCTTTAAACTGCTGGACAGCTAAATTGGTCTGTACACACAATACGACATGGAGCCACAATAGAACTAATTACCGTCGATTATATAGCGACATGTTAACGTTAGATATATAAACCGCGGTAGTATAGATATTAATCAATGATGCTCACATACGATAGTGGCCAGTAATTATGTACGTAATCTTATTTAAATTTGTTTTAAGAGATAGCAAAAGTAGGTATTTTAACGACAGTTTGACGTCAAATTTTTGTCAAATTACATCAAAATCACAAAGATTATTCTATTTATCTATTCTATTTCGAGACAAACATAATTTTATTTGCATATAATTAATTTTGTATGCGCATAAAAGATTGATTCAAATAATTTAAAAATATAATTAAATATAATATAATCCATTTTTGCAAATATAAAAAAGTAAATATATCTCATGTATATACAAAATATATTGATGATATATTTATTATCTTCATATTAATATAGATAATAAATATACTTTTATAGATATTATGTAGATATAAAAAAATTATACTAATATGTAACAAACTTTTTTCCACATTAAAAATAAGTTGCATAAATTGCAACCTCTATTCTCATTTCAGAATATTAAAAGTATATTTAATATGATAAAGCGAGAGATCCATATCGGGAATCGAATTGAACCATATAATTCTAATTAGATAATTTAACAAGTTATCGCGCATTTCATAGTCTCTTCGAGAAACCTCGACAAAAATTAAATTACCATTTTTAGCTCATCGAGAGAGAGCTCGAGTGTATTTTAAATCTACCATTTCTTGATATCGGAGAGCCACGTGCTATATCTAACGGGTTGCAGAGTCCTATAACTTATTTTTGACACTTCAAGAGGCCCTCTGCAAGATCATTAAAAAAGGGTCTTGTAGTTGCACGTGCATCAAATTGTCTACATTGCACGTTCATAAATGGCAGATAACATCAAAAATATCTTAAGTAATATAGATAGCCATAGATATAGTCATATTATAAATTTGTATTATAAATTTGGCGTATTCATGTTTTCAAAAATCAATGCTAATATTACAATTTTATTTCATAGTTTGACTGTGAAATAGACTTTATTCACGAGGACTGTTACTTCATTGTCTTCACGATTATTCATATCATATCTCTAAATAAGCTATTTCGAACGAGTATCCATGGGATGAATAATAACAGCATCGAACGTGCTCGCAAGCACTTTGATGAAAGAAAGGAGAGATAGAAAAAAATGTATCTCATGGATAAAGTCCTGAGAGGTAAAACATGTCATTAAAATGTTGAAAGAAAATAGAAAGATGAAAAAATGGTTATTAATCGAAAACCAACCAAACTGGTTGAATCTACTTGAGAGATCATTAATTCTATTTCAATAGAGAGCACTCTTTCTTTATGCCTGACATAAAGTAATCACATCATGCACGACAACATCGATTGCTCCATAATGGTAATAAGAAAAAAAATGAATCACGTGATCAGCATAAGCAAAGAGTACAAGAATGAAATATGACAAACTCAAAGAGTATTTGAAATTGTTTTGCAATCTGCCTCTTCCAATTTTTATAAAACATTTATTGGCGACAGATGATGTTTCTCACCTTGCTCTCTTATCTATCAAGTATTAATAAATATAAATAAATATATATAATATCTACATAAATATTATATATAAATAAATATATACAGGGTGTCCCGCAACTACCGCTCAATATTTTAAAGGTAGATTCTCTGGCCAATTTCAAAACGATTTTTCCTCAGCGAAAATGTCGAGGCACTAATAGTTTTCGAGTTATAAATGATTGAAAATAAAGGGTTTTTCGCAAACTAAGCCTTATGGGAATAAAATATTAATAAAATCACATTCTTTAGTTAATTTTAGATAGAGTTTACTTTAATAGAATTTTAATTTAAGGCTTAGTTAGAAAGATACATCAGGACAAAAATTAGGAATATGCAAAAAATAATGATCTTCTTCGGCATTTTTTCGCTGAGGAAAAATCGTTTCTAAATTGGTCAGAGAATCTACCTTTAAAATATTGAGCGATAGTTGCGGGACACCCTGTATAATATCTAAATTATATCTCTATTATATATAATATTATATATAAATAAATAAATATGTATAATATCTAAATAAATATCTAAACAAATCAACATAAATAAATCTATAAATGAATAAATATAAAGAAATAAAAAATTAAAATAAAATAAAAAAAGAGACTTAACTCTACCAATTTCCACCGGTCGCCAGGTGACTCTGTTCTACCCACCGAGCAACCCAGCACTCCTAATGCGTCGCGTAGAGCGAGACGAAGGGACAAGGGACAAAAGTACCGAGGGTCGAAGGGATAAGGGGTCCTCGCGATAGGGCGATGCTGTGCGGAATCACCATGGCGACAGACCATAGGCCTTTCGATCTCTCCCTCTCTAGCGATCTTAACCCTCCTCTACGTTCATTTCCCTCCTGCCTACGTGCACCTCTACCTCTATCAACCCTGCGCCGCCCCCGCAGTTCTTTCCCAACTTGATCTTTCGACTCACCGGTGCTTGCAGGTTCGGCTGCTCGCTACCCGAGTAGCGAGATGACAATTCGCCGAATGATAGGCTCGACCGACGATGCAGCTCACGGGGGTGAGGGATCCATACTCCTGATGGTAGCCCCGAGCGGTTCTCGTGCCGTTTTTCCTTCCGCTTCCCGTCGCCGTCGTCGTGATTGTAGTCTTGCCTCTTGTCGCCGACGTCGTGCACGCTCACCGCCGCTCGTCCATTTAAAGACAGCCTCGCACAGGACTAATCGCGACGAGAGCGTCGATACCGCGAGTCGGGGAGAGTCCCCCGAGAGAGACGGCGCCGCTATTTTGGCTTGTACACACCGGGAAAAAAAGCCACTCGATGGAAAGCCATTCGAACGACGAAAATTACTCGCAGCCGGGCTAGTTTAGCACCAGGGCGGTCAGCGGGAGCGACAGAGAGGGGCATACGAAAGGAGGCGCCCACGCCCGCGCCCCGTAAACGCAAGAGCGGCTCCCTCTCTCGCGCCTTTGTGTGCGTGCTGACAGTACCGACACCGGCTTCTCGCAAGCCCCTCGTTAATTCACTCGCGCATTTTTCTTTTTTTTTTTTTTTACTAAATTACTTAATTTTATTTTAAAAATACATGTATATTTTTTTTATTCGAAATCACGCGTTCAACATTTCGTATTTTCTGCGTATCTTTTAATTAAAATTAATCGAAAAGGATGGCTTTGACATTATTCATTTTTTTTAAACGTGGATTTTGACAGTAACGGATTAGTGGTGTCTTCTCAGCGTTGAATAATTAATATTTTTTCACTATGATAATTAATATTTATTTTAGAATATCTCTAACAGAAAATGTATACGATTATATGAATATTTTGTTTACCATAAACTAGTAATATCAAGGCGCATTTCTTCGCACGCAAAGAAAAAAAAAAAAAAAAAAAACAAAACGAAAGACAATAGTTACATATAGCGTGAATCTGTCATAAAGCAAGCTATTATATTTTGTATTATCGAGAATAAATTAATAGAGCTGTCATTCATTTTTTCACACACTAAAGAACACTGAATTCTAAAATTTATTATAAACTAGTCGTATCTCTTATCTTAGCAATATTGCATAAGCATAAAAAATTTCGAATAAAAATTTAATTTCTTATAAAAAAACATCACAAACATCACACACATACATTAATCATGTTATATAATTTTTAGCAAAAGCTTCATTTTTTTTTCAAGTATACAATATCAGCATACATACAGTAACCTGGAAGGATTATAACTGTATTGCACTAGATCTCACTTAATATACACACATTTTATAATTAGTATATTGCTTTGGGAACTGCCGATGTTAATCTCATGATATATTAAACGTAGATACGTTCAATCCTCGATTGCCCAATTCAGCTTTTAAGTAATAATGCATCAATTTTATCATTCAGTTTTGTTCATCTTGTGCTTCGTTTTGTTTTTTTTTTTACAGTGTTCTTTGTTTATTATCTATTAGAAGTCATAATGGAAAATCTATTCGTGTTTCTAAATTTCGTGTCTTTTGAGAGAGAAGTATAGATTTATTATTTATTTTACTTAATTTATTTTTTATAAATAATGAACGTTTCTTTTAAATAATTTGGGCAATACATAGGATTAATTAAATTAATTATATAAACAGGAATTATATAATAATCGGGATAATGAAATAATATATATCAATATAAATATGTATACATTCACTCACATACACATACATACATATGCCTACAATACTATGTGTATATGTATATGTATGTTGAGCTTGTCTTAAAATATTAACAATTCAAATATATGTAGCCACGAATACAGCATGTTAAATAATTAAAAAATATATCATAGATATAAAAAAAAAAGACAGACTTGCGACATGTATAAATTATACTAATAGTTGACAGTTACATATCTTATTTGTGTAAATGAGAAATTAAAAAAATGCAATCCGTATATGTATATATGTATATGTATGTATGTTATGCATGTATGTATATATGTATGTACATATGTATGTATGTATATATGTATGTATGTATATGTATGTGTATGTATGTATATGTTTATATGCATATACACACATATAACTAATATATATTTAATGATTTGTCAAGTCTATCTTTTTCTACATATATCTATGAAATATATTAGATAAATAACAAGAGCAATAGTAATAATTTAAATTATATAAAGTTATTAAAATGTGTGATGAAGGAAATGATTGTTTTTAACTATTTTATATAAAAATATGTTGAACAATGATAATGCTCGCAATATATTCCTGTAGTCTAATAAAATATACCCTAAGATATATATTTATATATATAAATATTAAAGTATTTGCATACCCTTAATTATCGTGTGTTACAGCATATGAGCTCGATATATAGATTGAATGTATGATAGAGGCAAGTATTAACCTGGTTTTGATTAATACAAATAAGGACGCTTTAGATGAAGTAATAAATATAAAGATACGGAATTATTGTTTTACAAGTTACCGAAAAAGTAACTTGCCAACATTATGATTTCTAACGAGTACCTGAAAAATTTGAGAACTATTAAAAATTTACTTTATTTAATTTAGTTATAAATAAATGTACTAAATAAAATTTATTTACTATTTCTACGTTTATCTCAGCCTATTGACGGCATATTGTTGCAAATATGGGAAGAGAAACACTTTTGAAAATATTAGTATGCAAAATACAGTCCGATAGAATAATTGATAAAAATATTCATAAAACAATAAAACAATAAAATATGTTTTGTTAATAATTAATAAAATATTTTCTTAAAATAATCTCCAATCGAAATATGCAGCTTATTTCCTCATCTTGTCTTTATATGAGAGAAGTACAAATCTTGAAAAAGTAATCTTTCTGAAATGGATACAAATGATAGATTCTTTTTGTGTGTTATTAGAATTCATTTCCAAAAATTTCAGTCTATTTGTTAAAGCTTCGAATACTGGAATCAAATTACTATAAACCTACAAAATATGCAGTTTTATTACGATATGGCGACTTTAAATATTTATGTACGTTATTATGTCGTACAATACAAGGTTATATTATAATCTCGATAAAGAGCGAGGACCAAAAAAGCGTTGGGCGTATTATAAAGAGCAGATGCTACCGCTTCCTTCTCATACCTTTACGGTATCCTTTACCAAACCAACCTGGATTCTTTGGAGATGCTATGCTCGGAGTGTCCGCACGAATCACCAATGTACCTTCTTCCTGCTTTTGTTCGTTCTCCGTCTTCGTTGGTGTAAGACACTCTCCGTCACGCTGATAATACAAACAGGTAAGAGAGCCCTCATTTTCCATACAAAACGAACAAGCTGGTTTGGGTTTCGGCGCCTCTATCTGTGCATTCGGTGCTTGGATGAAGGGATAATAAAACAACGGCGTTAATTGAGGATACATGTACATAGGAGGAAATGGTAAGCCCATGGATAAGAATGGTAACGCGGCGAAAAAAGGAGCTGGATAGGCAGTTGATGTGTCAGTTACCGTTACCGTCGATATACAGTCATCTTCTTTGTCATCAGTTTGCTGCACTGTACACTTCACATTCTCATCGCTACTTTGACTCAATGGCTCCTTCTTAATTGTCGGCTCCTCGAGACACGGTTGAGTCGTAGTGAGTTGCTCGCTGTTTTGAAGTTTTACAGCATGAAAGAAGATAGGATCCTTTGTACGATTATATTGTGGTATCTCTAAACCAAGATGACTCATTACTCTCTTCATCACTTCGTCGCATTTTCCATTTATCTTTAAAACTGCATTTTCGTCTTTCGGGGTCCATTGCAAATTGACAATGTAGAGGGAAGCTCTTTTGTGAACGGGTTTATCCATCTGCCATAACCACGGATATTTTTTGAGGACTTTTAGACTAGAACCTAAACATAGTATAACATCTGCTTGCTTTGCAGCTCTAGATGCTCCGCTCCAATTGATTGGCCAAGGCAGATTACCTCTCTCACCGAAATGAACAATGGAGTCTTGCAACAGTGAATTACATCTGTGGCATAATCTTCCTGTACCATGCTGATATCGAGCAGTCTTTTCAGTGACGTCAAAGAGCCTCCAATATTCTTTAAATGGTTTACATGCCCTACAAACTTCTACATACATGTTACCATGAACTTCCGACAGAAGATTGCGTGGGATACCACTGCGTAAGTGTAATCCATCGCAGTTTTGAGAAACTACATATTTGAGAACGCGCGCTTTGTACAACGCATAAAGCGCCATATGTGTTAATGTTGGCTCAGCTTGACTCAGATCATGATTTCTGTTAAAAGTGTAATAAATAATAATAATAAATATATAGATAGTAAATGTGGAATTTCTTTTAAATTAGTATATTGTAATGATATTAAAATTATTAAATTATGATTTAAATTGTTATATCATTTCTATCACTGATAATTCACAATATCAAAAAAACATTTATGATGCAAATAATAAAAATAGATAGTTGATATAAATATGAATAGGAATAAAATAATCATAATTATAAAAATAAGTATATTTGTGAAATCTTTCGCAAGTTTTATTGCGTCTTTCTAATTAAGAAAGAAAATTTGAAGAAATAAGTGATATGTTATATTAAGTTTTAATTAAGATCCCTACCCAATGTCTTTTCCTTGTTGCATACGAGTCCAAACACCATTAGTTCCTCTATAATCAGGAATAGATGCTGCTGTACTAATACCAGCACCAGTGTATACTGTGAGGGACGTTGCTCTGCTGATTGCTGCTGCCAAGCGCATACATTTTTCATCCAAAATCTCAGTGGCATCTTCAACTTCTTCTAATCTTGCTTTTATCTTATGTCGTTTTTCTTGTCTACAAATATATATACATGTTATAAACAACATTTAATGCTTTTTAAAAATTTCAAATATTATATTACATTTTTTAATATATAAATATTATATTTTTAAACATTTTATTATATACAAAAAAATATAATTTATATTCATAGCATAAAAATTCTTAAGATTAAATACTGTAAAAACATTGAGATTTCTAAAGAGGGTAAACTTTAGAAATCTTACACAAGTAGCTTCCTTTCAAGATGAAATTAATTATAAATGAAAGCGTCCGAAAAATAATTCTAAAAAAAACACGTTACTTACATTTTTACAAAAAGAAAAAAAAAAAGAGATTATTACCGTAAATTAACCTCTTTCACTACATCGCTGCAGGAGGCCAATATCCCAGTTTCTTCCGCCGTTCGATCTATTTCCGATTTTTGTAAAATCGCTGCCACCTGAAAAAAGAAGTGTCACGCTCGAGCGAGATTTGTTTACGATATATCTCCGCTCAAAAAGAGACATTGTGGGTGCCGGACGATGAGTCAGAACTCGGACGATACGTAAAAGATGAGCCTGCGAACGGGATCAAACAATGATATTGACTCGCGCGTACCTTCTTTAAGGTGGCTACTCTCTCATCCTTGACTTTAAAGGCCTTCAAAGCGGCGGAACGTCTTCGCGATAGGAATTTCTCGTTACCCGTTTCCTCCATCTTTAATCAAAACGACATACACAGTGCCGTAGCATTATCATACTTGATATAACCGCGTCTCGATCAATTCGCTGCACAATCTGCGAATGAGCGTCGACGTTGGTCGGCGTCTCTCGCGAGGGGTATCTTGCAATGTCGATAAAGGACTCCGTTTTGTCTTGGTATAACGCGTAGCGAGATATATGACAGATGACAGGTAATCGATCAACAAGACTCCTCCAAGGCTTTTTCAATTGCAATCGAATTCTAAGATCTCCCCTCCGTTCCCACTCCTGTCCTAGAAGAGTCACATGCACAGTCTCTAATTTGTAAGTGTCAAATTGTATCGCGGTGTATCCGTCATTCGCTTATTCACTCTAATATGATCACGTGATCAGGCGACTCTTGATTTTGTTTTATTCCACGTTGTAACGAGTTTTCCCCACGTATTTTTCATTCAGGAAAATGCACCTGCAAATAAAAAAAATAATTGATATTTTATAAAAAAGAGAAATTTGCGAAAAATAAAATTTCGGATTCGTGATTTTTTTTATATCGATTTCTAGTTTGATATATCCATAATAGTGATCCTTTCATATTAATTTCTGTTTATAATTTGCAGGAAAAATTGCATTAAAAGTTTTTCGACAATTATTTCTTCAATAATTCCATTCTTGGCGTTGTAAATGCTTCAAAGTGTTTGATTGGCCGATCAAGAGAGAGGAAACCCCTCCTGATTGGCCTTGATTGGCCTCTACCTGAGATTGTCGTAGTTACCTTCTTTAATTTGTATCATGTATATAAATATTGTTTAAAAATGTCCGATGATTTATTAGCTAAGGAAAAAGAGTTTCATAGATTGAATCGCGAGCTTCAACAGAAGACAAATGATATGATAAAGGAGGTTGATTCTGTCATCCATGCTCGTGATAATTTGTTTAGCAATGCGAATCAATCGTACTTAAATTTTATAACGAAAGATGTAAAAACGATACAATCGGAAGAGAAAGCGTTAAAGACAGATAAACAATCAAGAACATTAAATGGAATTGTTGAAATTCCATCAAAAAATGACAATGTCGAAGTTTCATTAAAAAAGGATAATAGTGTAGGAAATAATGCTATTGTTACATTGCTTAAAGGCAAGATAGATATGTTGTATAAAGAGCTACAGGCAATGCAACTTGAGTATAACAAAAAGGTAATTCTTTGCTTTATCAAAATTATACAACTTTGTTGTATAATGTTTGTAAAGAGTCCATAAAAAGTTAAAAAATACAGAATATACATTTTTTTCACTACAATATTCTACAATTTATAAAAAGTAAATTTATAATTGTGTTTGTAGTGTGATTATTGTAAAGAATTAGAAGTGGGAAATAAGAAACTTGACGATATTCAAATTAAATTGCATAATCAAGTAGGAACATTAAATGATACAATCACAAAGCTAGAAAACAAAAACTCTGATGCAATATCAAACTGTCAAGTTTTGAACAGTGAAAATACTTCCTTAAAAAAGGTATTTACATATCTTTGTTATAATATGTATTGGCATTATTATTGATTTCTTATGCTAAAATAATAATATTAATGATTTCTTATGCTATCTTATTCTAGGAATTGGAAAGTCTTAAGAAGGAAATAAATACATTAAATCAACAATCGACTAATTATGATGTGAGATTAAATAGATCTCTAGAAAGTAATGAAAAACTTAGGAATGCATTAAAATGTAGGCAAATAGAAGAAAAGGTACACTTAAAAGAGTGTATTTAATATAAATATGTACAAAATCTTGCTATATATATCATTTACTTTATAGGAATTAAGGAATTCAATTAGGAAATTACAAGAAGACAAGAGAATAGCCATAAAAAGCTTGGAAAAACAGCGAAATGAATTAGTGCAAGCATTTAAGAAGCAAATGCTACTTATAGATAATTTGAAGAAACAAAATGTATATATATTAAAATTCAATAATTTCTTCTATTTGCATGACATGTAATGCAACTTTATAATCTTATAATTTTACAGATGTATCTAATGTCAAATGGGCAAATTTGTTTAACAGAAGAAGACTTTACAAAATTATTGGAGTGGAAACCTCAGCAGCTCTGATATAAAATATTTATTGAAAGACTATTACTATTTGATTCTATAAGAGAAAGATAAGACAAATGTTACTCTGTCAATATCTTATAATTTGCATCTTTTAACAGAGCTTGTGTGTTTTTTGCCATATCAAGATTAAATATTATTAAAGTCGAAATATTTCATATTTTTTCAACAAATATGATATTTATAATAAATTAGTACTCATAATTTTATGAATATTTTTGTTTCATTTTGCATCACAATTTAATATTATACAAAATAACAAAGGTATATTTGAAAAAAGAAAATTTGAAAAAGTTTATAAAAATGTGGGGATTTTTAGTCATTGTTCAAAAATAATATAACATTGGCACTCGCCTATGGAAATCAAATTTTTCGCAAATATTTTTGATAATTATCTTTTATACAAAAATTACAACCCAAAAAAAGTATAAAAAGTGCAAAAAAAAGTATAAAGAGAAACAGTACAAAAAAATTTGATTTTCATAATTACATATTAAATTTAAGTAATTTTTCTCCTTGACAATTTCAAATGCCTCATTCACAGTTTATTTATGTCAGTTTATTTACATAACTTGTGTGTATTTGTGTGTGTATGTATGCGCACGCATGCGTGCAAGGAATAATAACTGACAATAACAAACTCTTAGTGTACAAAAATTCAAAGCATCAGATTTTCGCCGCGCATTTTGACGCGAGTATAAATATTCATTATTTGCTTTTACAATATCGTGACATATTGAAAAGTGTCACGCGACGAGCTATACACTGAATTTAAAAATATGCGTCTCTCCTCTTCTCAAAATTATTAATGTTATTTCGCTGAATAATACAAGAGCATTCCTTCTGCAATGGATCCTAATTCTTAGCCTAAGATGATGTATACCGTTGTAGTACATGTCTAAAACTTACAAAAGCGCGATCAAAATTATTTTCGCAAACAATTCGTCATAAACAATTGCTCATTTATATAGAGATATTAAATAATAGCGAATATCACAAGTATATGGATAAGAACTATATATAGTATAAGTCAATATCCATTTTTGCACACAACTTAACTTGAATATTACATTTGTTTTTCGTAATTTGAAAAAATTCGCAGTACACTTTATTTAATAAAATACATTAAGTTATAATGCTTGCTGTATCTAAATATGTATGTAGTTGTTGCCCTGCAGGCAAGTATTATAATATGGTTTAATTACAATAATTCTCAATTTATTTCTCCCTTGTTCTTCAGCCTTTTTTTTTATCATCGACAATATGTCACAAGGAAAATGTCCGACTAATATCCGAATATCTAGGAATCGTGATACATTTATGCAAATATTTAAGATGTTCTAAACGTTTTTTCTTTTTCTCTCTCATTTATATGTATATCGAGTTTCAAAATCAATCTTGAAACGATTATAACTTTCAAACGTTTATACAGAATCTGTAATTCTTCCTGTTGAGAGTATTGAAGTTGAAATTTATATATTATCTTGTAGCTATTTTTTTATTCATCCACAGATTCGTACGGTTTTCATATTGCACTGTAAATACCAAATATTTTTCTCTACTACAGTAATAAAAATTTTACAAAAATTTAAACAAATTTACTCGAAATTCATCATTAATAAGTTAAGAATCAACATATTGATCCTCAAACCCTGTTTCAGCCTAAGGATAATTGAGGCGATCCACTACCTCTAGACATATTTTGCATTCTTAAATGTAATTTTGTAGATATCAATTTTGATCTCAGTCGCTAATTATACGAATTAATGTTAGCATTCAATTTTCAATACGAAATCATGTGTTATAGATCTTATCTTTGTAATTTTATCTAGGACAGAATTGGCGAAATTACACTATATGCAAAAGCAATTAAATTGCTATCATTGCAATGATGGAATTTTGTATCCATGTTAATATAAAATTTTCTGGTCTTAAATATATCTATCATAAAAGTTGGGCTTTTTTTTTGCTAAAATGCATTACTATCTATGTGCTCGAGAAAATGTTTTATAATCTGTTTGATTATATTTATTGCATTTCTTTGTGTGTGTGTATATTATATATGGATGTATATATGATACTATATATATATATATATATATATATATATATATATATATATACACATGTGTGTAGACACACACACACATATACATGTGTGTGTGTAGACACACAGACACATACATATATAAAAACCAATAATATAATTTACAATGATCTTTTTATAGATGTAATAACATGCTTTTTTTATTTTCTTCATTCTCATAGTATTTCTTATTTTATGGAAAATAGATCTTTAATATTTTGACAATTGGAAAACCGAAAAATATTAATCATTTATTAGCAATGAGATAAAATTGCACATTTTTTAATCATTTATTTGCTATAATATTCTGTAGATTACTTAAAATTTCATGATGTGTTCTGTGATACTATGGCCAAGCAGTATGCTCTATTTTATATAGAAAATAGCACAGACAGTAACACACCTAGCACATTGATCATGATAACTATGAAATAATTTTATCAATGCCTCTTTTTTTTGACGTTGCATGTATACATCTCTTGAAAGATATATAAAAAGCCAGAGTCTTTCCTAAATGCGACCAGAGAAGGACAATACGGTACAAAGGCATCCATGTACAGAATAAAAACATGAATAATTACACATTTGAAACTTAAATAAATATCCTGATACGTATATAGCAATGATAATGTAAGTTTATTTTCGTTTTATGTATATGGCTGCTGCTGTATCGTTGTCCTAAATCGACTGATCATGCCAGATAGCTATAAGTGTCCTTTTGACCTTCTGTGCGTTCCAAATATTCTTTTTCAATTAAAATATCTATACATTTCTGGAAAAGAGAAAGAGAATTCAAAATCCATTTCTAATAAAACATTGTCCTATAATATTATACTTGTTATATAATATTACAACAATTGTTACACATTCATTTAAATCAAGAAAAAATATTAAGAATAAATATTGCATATATATAACGTTTCATTATTAGTAAGTAATATAATATTAGATATAAAAAAATTTTTTAAACATAGATGAATATCTCACCTTAATGACATGTACTCTCGGCTTGAATCTAGAACTTAATTGGTTCAATACTTCTGCCACCAACTGTTGATGCTTCAATACTTTTCGCATTTTCATAATTCTAACAATTGCTGCCTGAATTAGAAGTTTCCTATCTTCTTCTATGTGCTTGTGTGTAGTCTCTTGTTCAACCTTTAATTCTGTCTTCATAGGTATATTAATATTTACCCTTAGTTTTTTGCTGTTAAAATAAGTAAAATAAATAGTTTTAAATCAATTATATAAACGCAGATAATAGACGACATATATAAACGACATATACTTTTTGTATCCTGTAAAAAGTTCTACCGTCGACAATGCATTCAGTTCAGCTACATCATCGCTAGCTGCAGTTAAAAGCTTTGCTTTCAAAAGTATTTGAACAACCTGTATAAAGCAAGTTTTAATATTCTTGTATTTCTATGCTATTATATCTTTCAAGTATTATGCTATATTACCTGTAGTAAAAAATCCATTTTTATTTGAGTCGCATATTGCAATTGTTGTATTGTCCATGATGTAGATCCATTATATGCTAACAAAACTGCCATTTGAAAAGTTGATGCTTGCAATGTATACCTATTTTTGAAACAATTTGTATGTAACTCTCCTTTAGACATATTATACAACCAATTTAATTTTCTGCCACTATGTTGTGAACTGTAGAAAGTAGTGAACCTATGCACAGATCTCTCTAGCTGCAAATTAAATTCTCAAATAAATAAATGTTTAATATTTAAAAGAAAAATTTATATGATATTCATAGTTTTACCTCTGTTGGCAAAGAAAATGTAAAAGATTGTTGGAATGGCCATGAACCAGACGATAAAACTTGTATGCTAAAATCTATGTCCAAAGGTTCAGCAGAATTTGTCAGGTGTCTCCTAAATTGTTCATTTAGATCTTTTGACACACCAATATCCTGTGAACAGATTCAGTTTACAGATTACAGATTACAGTTTCAGATTACAGATGACAGTTTCAGATTACACTTGTATTATATGTTTATTTATTATTATTTAATAATAAAGTGAAATAAGCTTTAATAATAAAATGAATTAGCCAATAGATCTATTAATAAATAAATTGAATAAATTAAAATGCAATTTTTCTCTATAGGTACATAATTCTCTATATACAATTTTTCTTTATATATAAATTAAATAAAACAAAATGCAATTTTTCTCTATATATAATTCAATGAAATACATTATCCTACCTGGAACATACGTTGTAACTTTGAAGTATATTCGAATCCACAAGCTTGTTTTAGTTTAGAAATCATAGAAGCCTCTGCATCGTCACTAGCAGACATGTGTTGCACTAATCGTTTTGCTAGCATCTTACTATAAAACTTCTGGAATACATCTTTATCTTCAATGTATTTAAATACTACCATCTACAAAGAAGGAGATTACAATTACGATTATTTCTTCACAAAAAATCGTTTATATAAAAAATTAATGAAAAAAATATAACTTTATTACTTGAATACTTACAACTTGATTAAGAGTATCTTCAAGTTCTGCTTCTTCCGGATTTTTACTGCTCTTTTTTAGCAGCAAATCGCAGTATTTAGCTAATAATTCTGGTGACTTACTGCTGCTATTGGCTGCTCTTGTAACAGAATTGCTATTGATAAATCGTCCGCAAGCTTTATCCAAGGCCGCGACAAAGCCGCTATCATTGTTAAATGCAACCAGCACTAAGGCGTTATACTTTTTGTGTACCTCTAAGATTGTGTTGACGTAAATTTTCGGGTCCTGAAAACAAAAATGAATTGTCGATATTCGATTCCTCGACATTATAATCATTACACATTTGCAATTATATTAAAATGACATGTACATTAGCCGCAGAGTCGCCGCATTTATCTATAGCTGCAAGTCCCTGATTAGCTATGTGGCTTTCCAAGAGATTTCTCAATTCTCCGAGGCCATTCGGTATTCTCGCTACTAGCTGATACATTCTACCCAAATCTGTATTCTTATCAGCATCCAGCAGATTCTGGAATTCGGAATGAAATATGTCCAGGTGTTTCTCGATAAGTACTCTTTCGCATGTTTTGGCCAATCGCTCGTGAGTCGTCTGATGCAGATAAACGCGCACTCGCTTCTGTTCTTCCAATAATCTCTGTTCTGCCTATATACACAGAGTAAAATATTTACATGTAAACATATAAAACACGTCCTTGTATATTTTACTACAATATATTTTCTTTTCAAACTTACTTTTTTCATATATTCCGTTACAGGATTTTGTCTAAGAAATTCGGAACTTTCACGATTATAAAATCGTTCGGTATCTTCGAGAAAGATATTTTCAAAGGAATCTTTATATACTGTTAAATTTTGTCCTTTAGAACCTGGGTCATCTTCATTTAAACCCAATTCTACGTAACAATTGATGACCCCACTGACTAATCGAGTGTTTATCGTTTCACCATTACGTTCTCGTTCGATTAATTTAAGCACTGCATTAGTAACCTGAGAAAGATTACACAGATTATATTCGAGCTAAAATAAAATAAAATATGTATTGATATTGGCAGAAATATTATTTACTTGTTTATGTAAATGCCTAAACAAGTTATCTCGCCAGGTTACCAAGGCTAACTGATAAATTTCATAAATTCCTTTGCGACCCTCCTCGCACTCTCTGCGTACCCAATGGCGATTGAGATACGCACATACACCATTTAACACTTTACTGCTGAATTGATATTCCTCCCATTGTCTTGTGTAGAATTGCAATACATCTTCGTCCATTAAATCAACACCATGCTGTACATGAGAAATTATGTGTTGTAATAAAATATTTTTACTCGAAATTCTTTTTTAACTAAAAGTATATTATATGTATTTACTTTGAGTAAGCTGATAAGATAATTCCTAAGAAATTCACGTAGACGTTTGTATAATTCCAATCCCACTAATTGTGCACCTCCTTGTTGAATTTGTCCCTTTTTACTCTTGCTCGATGTCCTAGTTAGTTGTTGATGAACGCTTGTGCAATAATTATATACATGTCTGTAGAAATTTTGCAACGTAGCAGGAAAATATCATATTTGAAGATCAAAATTTAAAATGGAAAAAGCAGAAACATAAGAATAGGAAGAAACATCTTCTCTAATACAAAGGATACGTGTACAACTCGATGTATCTAGGTTTCAACATACATTGTCTGTTATAAACTTGTTCTATGCCTTCGCGTAAGTCTCCCCAAATTTGATCTAAATCAATCTGCTTGAGGCCTGGAGGGCCACCTTGATGGCTTCCAGCCCCTCCACCTCTATGCCCTGACATTCTGTTCCTATATGCTTGTCGAGTGAGCGTCACTGTTACTAGGTACGACTACAATTTCTGCGGAGATAAATACAATATTAATTCTGTATAAATATAATATTAATTCTGCACTACAATGAAATCCAGACACTTTATACATATCTATAGCAATGCAAAGTGCAATTTCTCTAATAATAAAATAAAGAAAGATGAAAGAAATTCAATACAATATCTCTATATTAAATATTATAAAAATATAACACAATTGATTGAATTTGCAATAACAGCTTGTATTATTCACAGTAGCTGTTCAAAACACTATGTAACTTGAGCTCTTAACAATAGAAAACTGGATAACTGAACAAATGTGTATTCCAGGTCACATTTTTACTGAATTGACTCCAAAATTTGTATTCACGAGAAGCAAGAAATATACGAAAGGGAAAGGTTAGTCGAAGTCAAGGATTCCGTTACATCGTGCAATACACGACTCGTTCATCGGGAGAAACAGAGAGACAGAGATGGAGAGAGACAGAGCGAGGGAGTAACAGAAATGTCGGAGCACAAACGAACTCGTGTTCTTCGCTCCGTCTCTCTCTCTCTCTCTCTCTTTTGCTTTTTGAATATTATTTTGAATATTATTTTTCGCGAAACGAGCGAAAGCTTCGGAAGAAGGAGGCATCGGTCGCGAGCGAACAAAAGCGCCCAACTTACCTATCGACGTTCACCACATAACAGGCAACAACGTTGTCGAAGGACGATTCTCCTGTGCGAAAATGCGGCGCTGAGTCAGCTCCGTCCCGCGAATATCGGACGTACAATGTTGATGTTTGTTTCCCCTTTAAGAAACTCACAAGTCAGAACCTTCCCGTTACCTCCGCGACCCCCGTGCAACGATGAGCACAGCGAGAAATCGCGCGAGTAACCGAAACCAACGTACCCAAAAACTTACCCCGCGCATCCGCTACTTCGTTTCCGATAGGTTAGGTCGCAGTGTCGCCAACCGTGCCACGATCCTCGCGAGCATTGAATAAAGAAGGAAGGAGCATGTGCCAGGAAGGAGCATGAAGCGAAAATTCAGTGGGGAGAACAACGGATTACGTCATAAAACTGAATCAATTCTAGTGACCAATTTTAGTGACAATCTGATGGTTTCTGATTCTGATAACACAACCTCAATTTCGTTGATAAAACAATTTTATGATTTGCAACAAGTGAATTGATAGAAAAATAATAAAATTATTAAAATAATAAAATTGTTATTTATAGTAAATTATTATTTACCATAAATATGATGAATTGTTATTTATGTGGATATTCGAAAATTGAGAGATATACCGAAATATGTAAATATGTCTCTTATGTAAATATATTGTTAAGAGATTACAATGTAATTTCACATGCAAAGCTGCACATGCGCGCGCACCTAATCGGACACTGCTCTGGCTACAATCGAGGAAACGCTTTGATTGACCAATCAGGTTGAAGAAATCTTTACTCCTTTTATTCTGATTGGTCAATCAACCGCTTTAAAGCAGAATGTCTTCCCGATCGCAGTCTATATCAAGCCTAATTCGATCTCCTGATTTCTAGTCTTTATAATATATACTTATTAATATATACTTATTAATATTTACTATTAATATATACTATATTAATATATACTTATTAATATATACTATTAATATATACTATTATACTTATATACTATTATACTTATATACTATTACAACACAAATGGTTAGAAATTTTTTAATTTTCTGTAATTATTTCTCATGTTATTGAAGTGTTTGTAGCCAGTTTTATCTATCATAAAATATCTGTAAAAACATAAAAATAATTCCAATTGTTATAATAAAAAAATACGTGACAACGAAGAAAATCATTACTAAAAACAATCACAACGAAATACACCTCGCCGATGTTCATATATGTTTGCGACAATTTGGTGTTTTAGTTTTTAATTTTCCCGCCGGAAAATTATGGCGAGTGCGTTCTGATTCTATAATTGGGCATATTCAACGGACTCAATAGTTGGGCAACGTTACTAGATTTTCCGATGTAGCTCGACGCTGATTGGTCGGATCTGAAAGTAGAGACCAATCATATTCGATTGCTACTTAGCGGTTGAGTCCGCTGAATGCGGCTATTCTCTTGGACTCTTTTTGTTAGGCTCCGCCCATCACTCACTCATCCAACTATTATCCACCAGGTGGAGAATCGGAACGCAGTCTTTAGTTAGTATGGAATCACTGGGTGAAATACATTCACGCTAGGTATTACTTGATATTCTGAGACACAGGTCATTTTCTCGCTTGCGGAATGTTTAAAAATAGTTAAATACTCGCTGATGAACAGTGGTATAAATTGCCTCGGACTTCAATTGTCAGATTGAACAAGATTTAAATTATATTTGGAGAAGATTTCCGCGCGAAAAAAAGAATTTTCCTAATTATGGCTTCGAAAATGACTCTGTCCCAGGCCCTAGGGACGGATGGAAGCGACTATAATCATAGGCAAAAAATTGCAACACACTACCTAATTAGGTGAGAAAGTCTTTAAAAAATATGGAGTTTTTCCACATTTTTTTATTGTGAACTCACTTTATGACTCATTGATGATCCAATAATATAAATTAAATATATTAATTATATTTTCTATTTTTTAAATTTTTATTTCATATATATATAAATATAGATACACACACACACACACACGCACACATATACACACAGCACATATACATTTCAATGGAAAGTACTATTTAAATATTATATATTAAATAAATAAAACAGATTACGCGTCATTTATACTAATATACTAATTAATATAATTCATAAAAAACTACATATATTTAAATGTGTATATGTATATCTTACAAATTAATGTACAATAAGACACACATATGGCAGACACATATAGTATATAAGATGAATGTGTATAAAAATTCCTATTTCTATTTTTTATTAAATATTATTTTTATTTTCAGCGCAACAAATAAATCAAGACTGAAGTACTGTATATTTTTTCATTATTTATTATTTTTCGTCATGCTTGCCAAACTTTCTGCTGATATATTAGATTACCTAGACATATTCATCTTAGAAGTAGAAGAACTACAAATACCACAGGTATAATAAAAAATATCTTGACTAATATTATAAATATTGAATTTAGATTAATTATACTTTATTTTATTATAAGTATTTATTTTAAATAAATAAATTTAAGAAAATAAAATAAGTATCTTTTTGTGATTCAATTTTATGTATATTAAAAATGCGATACATATATTTTTTTTATTCATAATAGAAATGTTATTTAATTGATTTATTCTTTTTTCTATTTTAGCCATTATGGTGGGAATACATATGGTGCACTAGTTTATTATTATCTTTTCTTGCTCTGTCAGCAATTAAGAAAAACAACGTTAAAACATTGCAGAGATATATGATAGGAATCATTTTACTAGGTTACGGTCCATTGATATATGCCATCGTGTATTACTTTAAGGATGTCTGGACGTACTTAACTTTAGGATCGGAAGATATCTTTTTGTGGCAGGTATGATTATATCTGTAAAGTCATCAACTTTATTCAATTAAATTTTTTATTAAATAAAATTATCCATAAAAAATTTAATTTGCTCTTTAATTTAATTTAATTTGGTATTTGCAAGATTTCCATTTATTTTTTTCATTAAGAAAAAACAATTTTTGTTTTATATTTTAAGTAAAATTATTATACTAATATCAATTTATTTTTCAGAGTTTACCATATGGCGTACTTTGGTATGCATTTATCCTTTTAGCCTCACAAGTTCATTGTTTCTCTTTATATTTTTCTTGGAATTTGTTGGTTGCCTGGAAAACACGGAGTACTAAAAAAATAGACTAAACTCAATAGACAACTATGCCCTTATTAAATTTATATAATTACAGATATATTTCAGAATGTGAGCATTCATATATGGTTTATTTTAAAAACAGAAATATATAATTGTTATTAAAAAATAGCATCCAAAATATGTGAAAAATATGACATGTATATAAAAGACAAAATATGTACTTATGTATATAAGCAAAAATATATATATAAATTAGATTTATACTTTATCAAAAGATGATATTTATGAATTTTTATTATTAAAATATATATATTTCTCTATCGAACTAAATAATATATTATCAATATTATAACAGGATAGATCATTTCTGCCATATAAAGAAGTATATAATATAAGACAATAATTTATATTAGTGTTTAATATCTATCAATATCTACCATCATTACTCACAATCTAAAGTAGCAAATATATCAAAAACGAAATAAATTTTTCATATAAAAATACAATATCACTACAAATACTTTAAAACATTTTTCTCATAAAAGATATTTATCTATAAATATATATTTCTACAAACAAATGTATATCTATTTGTAAGTAACATCACAGATATCATATTTATTTTAGATTACAAATTATTTATTATTAAAGAAGACAAGTCAATATTCATTGTTAATTATGTCGTTTTTTATGCGATGTCAGCTACTTTTTTTTTATTATGCTTATTTTTTAATCGGTTTGTTTTATTAAAGAATTAGATTTTTCATAATTGTATTTTTAAAATTTTAAATTTAACTTATAAATATTTACTTTGCTATTTTATAATCTTTCGAACATCTATTGATTTATTTAACTTCATGTATATTTTTATAATAGAAGCTCGTGTCCTCACTTAATCACATTAAGAAAAAAAACCTAAAATTATACTTTTTAAAGTTAACGTACAAACTGTTTATGGAGTATATTTGATTTTTATATATTAAATTTGTAATTTTCAAAAATAAAAAATACATAGAATAAACAATTTAATAAAAAATAATAGTCTATATATAGAAATATTTTTTAATCCCTCCCCCAAAACATAGGTCTGGCTACGTCTATGAATCTGAATATTATGTTCTTGAACATTTTGTTTATTTTTAATGATTTAACAAAAATAATTAGTTGAGATGTCGTATAATTTACTTTAAGTCTACGAATTATATTATTAACGCCGACTAAAGACTGTTTAATTTAATGCATATTTTTACATTGATCTAAAATTGTATGTACTATATATTCTGTTCATACATTTAATATTATTGATACATGAGAATGCATTTCGCAATAATGAATTGTTCTTGAGATGAAAATTTTACATTGAATTATATTAATTGATTCAAATTTTGATAATTGAAATAATTGAATATAAATTTTATGAATTTGCGATTCTATTAATGAAATTACATTCTTCTGCTTCAAGTAAAGACATTGTTATCATTTAGATGTTCCGCAATCAAAACCGATAATTCGATTTGTATCTTAGAAGATTCTAGTTTAATATGAAGTAATACAATTTTCATCTCTATGATTAAATATAATAATAAAATAAATCATAAATATATAAATCATAAATCATTACCCAGGTAGCAAGCACTAATTTGATGTTTCAAATTAGTCATTCGCTGACTAATTTATGACGTTCATGAGCTGACGTTTTTATAATGTAAAAGTAACGGTCTAATGTCACAGATTCTTGACGTCGTCGTGATATGTACGCATTTTGACGTCATAAAATGTATCATATTTTGACATCTTTTTATTAGCATAATAATATATTTAATAGCGTTGTCGAATAAAGCATATTCATCGATTCGAGAGCATCATTGAACAATTACAACCATTCTATTCTTCAAAGGATCGATTAAACTGCTTTATTTGAAAACGCTAGAAAACAAATATTGTAAGAAAATAGCTCACAAAGTTTTATATTTGTTATTATTTTATTTAAACATAAATAAAAAAATTTACTTCTAATATCATATAAAATTTTAACAAATAATGTCTTCCGTTGCCTGCATTTTATAAAAATATATTTTGTCAATCAACTATATATTAAAAAATTATAAAAAAATATATTTTAAAAAATATATTATTTATTTAAAATATTTATTTAAAAATATATTACTATAAAAAATATTTTTTGGCACTTTAATTACACTCGATTGATATAATTAATATTTTCAATATTGTGCACTAATTTAATGAATATTTGAATGCTTAAGCAACATAATTCGTGCACAGATAAACGCATGCGTCGAAAAAAAAATTGTTAAAGTTTGATCGCGAAAGTCATGTTAATAATATGTTATAAAATATTTAAAAAAAAATTTTTATGAGATCGATGTACTAAATAATCACATTAATAATAAAATAATCGTCAGTTAGTTCATGACTGAAATATGACGTCAAAATAATGTTATATCAAGACATCAATATAGTCATGTAACAAATCAATGATTCTGACGATATATGATCGAAAATGACCAGTTTGAAACGTCAAAATGACGTGTGCTTGCTACCTGGGAATAAATAGGTTTCCAATCACTATGCATTTCTATCCAATATATTTTCTTCTTCGAGTTCTTCGATTATTATAATTTGTTGTATTCTTTTGTATTAACATCATAAAAATTACCATCATTTGTCATGCTTATTCCTTCCATCAGAATACTTTCTATGGACATTTGTTCTCAGGTATAGATATTCAAATCATTGTAGTTGCCTTTTTCTATTTTCTCGATTATTGTCCCTTTTTCCATTTTATTTAAAAATATTTTATATTAACTTTTGTATTAAATTCTGTATTGAAAGAAAATAAAAAATTTATCTTCCTCGATAGTATCTTTTATCATATTACACATTATTTAATTAATTAATCATTTGGCTTTATATTAAGTTAAAATAAAGTTTAAAAACAATATTTATAAACAAATTCTACGATAGATGAGCTAAGAAGAGAGATGAGCTGGATGAGATAAGAAATTAGAATAAAATAAGTGCGCATTATAAAAATAAAGTAGCATCAAAAATTGATAAAATTATTAATGCATGCTCTTTATTTAATAAATTAGACAAGATTTTTACAACATATTTTCTTTTGTTGATTTTTCTCTTTTTTTAAATTAATACTTCAATATATTTTCGCAATAGATGCAAAGCATTTCGAAAGAATTTGTTAAAAGTTATTTAAATTAAATAATCCTAGCTCATCCATTTTAAGGCAACGGATTACTACAATCTACAATCTACATCTACATCTACAATCTCTACGAATTCGTTACCTTAAAGTTAAATAAAAGTTTTTCCCACTCACCGACACTGATGCGCAACAGCGGAGTTATCGAAGCTACGTTGTCTGTAACATACAAATATAAAATTTATTTATAATAATGTTCACAAAATGCAATCAATATTTCAAAAAATTTTTTTCGGAATTTTATATCCAATGTGTAAAATAATAAGCAGAGATAAACGTGTGGAAAAATGTTATAAATTTTTGAAATTTTTTTAAATAGAAAGTTTTATATGACTTTTATAAAAATCTTTTTCTCTAATTTTCTCTTTAATTTATTTAAATAATAAGACTGAATTATTCTGCGTACAATTTATATCAATTGATATATAAATAATAAATATTCACCATCAGGTTGCTCCGCCGATGCAAGATGCCTTTCCCAGGTCTCCTCCTCTTCTCATGTTGTTGACGCGCGATACTTTTAACGACACTCCCGCACTCACGAGTGATATTTTTATATCGCTATTTCCGCTATTTTACGCGCGATACTAAACGGCACTCCCGCACTAATTCGGTATAATTAAAAATTTGGTCGCGCGATGTATATATTTAATATATATATATACTTTGTACGACACTCCCGGTTTCGGAAAACGCGACAATATTACAACGCGAAAACGCGCTTGTCGTCCGCGGCACGTTGACAGCACCGACGACGCGAAAGGGTACTTAGCTTCCCATTCAGGCACCTTAAAATTTATCATAAATTGGAAAATTTAAGATAAATCTCAAGACACCGTCCAGGTACTAAGCCCTCCCACCGCGACAAGGTGTACCCCATAGGAGGGTTATATTATATATAATTTTATAAATATAATATAATATATAATTTGAAATTTATTTGTAATATAGTACATAAATTTAAATTCGCAAATATAAACGATAAACAAAATTATAAAAGATAAAAGAAAATTTATTATATAAAGCAATGTCCAAAATAATTGATTTTAAAACTAATTATTTGCGCGCAATTAATTTTTACTTTTGAATAGATATATTTTAATGTTATAAATCGCGTAATTACAAAATAATTTATATTTCTTATAGATATAAATTTTTAAAAATATGAAAATAAATAAAAAAATTTCCATTATTTTATATATGAAATATTTAAATTAATATATTAATATGAAATATTTTATAAAATATAAGAAATATCTGAAAATATTAATTAATAATAAATTTTGTAAATGTTTTAATTATTTTAAAATAAAACGGAATATTTTTTATAAGTATATATATTATATATGTTACAATTTAAAATCACTATTGAATCACTATCAAAGAAATAAAACGAAACGTGAAATATGTATATTTTGAATATAAACTAATGATAAATAATTTATACATTGTTGTATCCGCGGAACGATATATATCGAATGCGCGAGACACAATCGGCATACGCTGACATTCGTGCACTCGTAAATAATAACGCGATTTAAGGTGCACAAGAATTTTAATAAAGTAACATACAAGAATTTAGAATAATCGTAAAATGGATCACAAATAGACGCGCGTTCGTATAACTTGACAACTAGGCTCAGACTCTTTGACAGTCGTTGTTTATAACAATGTCTTGATAACGCGCGCGGAAACGATCTTCTTCGAAAGAATTCAACGGGCAACGAATACAGCGGGACGGAGAACGGGGACGTAATAAATAATTTATGTGATAAATAATTTATATTAATGACTCACATCATATCTCATTGGTCCATCCATTTCCAAAACCTCCTTTTTTCTTTTGCTTCGCTTTTTCCTCATGGCACTTCAATCCTCGTTGCAATCATTTGAATTCCTTGAATTGCACTTACACTCATTCACGAAAAGTTTCTTGTTGCACTTGCAATTATATTCAGAGAAAAAATTTAATAATTTATGATACGTCTCACATCACTACTTCACTGCTCAAGAGTCACTGAGTGAATGATCGTAAGTCAGAGACATTATCGCGATACTGTTTACATCGCCAAGGTGACTTAAGAAAAAATTTGATAATATGTGAAACGTCTTTCACGTCACAACTCAAAGTCACTGTGTATGAAGGTCGCACGGGTTATTGATAATTCTCTCGTTGCCGAAATATACGTTTCTGCAATATAAAATATTTGCGAGGAATATTAAATTATAAAAGTATTCTAATTTATTGATTAAGATTAATTGATTATTTATTAAACTAATCATCACTCATGAAGTCTTTTGTTATGCTAATTATTTGCATCTATAAATAATTCGATTGTTTTACTTCGTGTTCTCTCATAATCCAAATTATATTTAGTTTGTCAGGTAGATCGATAAAGTAACACAGATGAAATATATTTGTGACTCTAAGTATCAAAACAATAATTATTGTTCGTAAAAGTCGCGCAATGATCGAAGTGATTATTTAATATTTTGGTTTCCTGTCCCTTAATCGATTCTCGATAAAATTGTTTATTGTTTAATTAACAAGAATTAAAAAAATGTAAAGCATTGATCAAAATATAATTAATTCTAATATTGTTAAAGATACATTATTATAATTAGCATCAATGATCGAAAGATCATAACATAATTAATTCTCTTATCCCTTTTTATTTATTCCTTGCTTTAATTTTTATTAGTAATGAATGATTACGATTCGGTAAAGGTTTATCGTTGCGATACAATTGTATGTAATTTATCAAAGATTAATTAATATTTAATTACTAATATTTATAGCAAATTATGTTTCGATATCAATCGTAATCATGTTTAGTTAAAAAATTATAATATACGAAGCGTTTCTCATCATTGCTTCATTGCTCGAAAGTCACCGTGCGAATGATGACAAAGCGGCAACGTATAGGACACTACTGTTTATATTTTATATTGCCAAATTCGAACGCCGTCTATCGATAATTCGTTGCTGAAATATTTTATATATTATAAAATATACATTGATAAATTACATACAACTGTATCGCGTATAACGATAAACCTTTACCGAATCGTAATCATTCATTATTAATAAAAATTAAAGCAATACATAAAAAGGGATAAGAGAATTAATTATGTTATAATCTTTCGATCATTGATGCTAATTATAATAATATATCTTTAACAATATTACAATTAATTATATTTCGACCAATGCTTTACATTTTTTTAATTCTTGTTAATTAAACAATAAACAATTTTATCGAGAATCGATTAAGGGACAGGAAATCAAAATATTAAATAATCACTTCGATCGTTGCGCGGCTTTTACAGACAATAATTATTGTTTTGATACTAGAGTCCTAAATATATTTCATCCGTGTTACTTTATCGATCTACTTGACAATCTAAATATAATTTGGATTATGAGAGATCATGAAGTAAAACAATCGAATTATAGATGCAAATAATTAGCATAATGAAAGGCTCCGTAAATAACTTTTTTAATAAATAATAAATTTTAATCGATAAATTAAAATACCATATTAATTTAATATTCCACGTTAATGTATATTTTATAATATATAAAATATTTCAGCAACGAATTATCGATAGACGGCGTTCGAATTTGACAATATAAAATATAAACAGTAGTGCCCTATACGTTGCCGCTTTGTCATCATTCGCACGGTGATTCTCGAGCAATGAAGCAATGATGAGAAACGCTTTGTATATTATAATTTTTTAACTAAACATGATTACGATTGATATCGAAACATAATTTGCTATAAATATTAATAATTAAATATTAATTAATCTTTGATAAATTACATACAACTGTATCGCAACGATAAATCTTTACCGAATCGTAATCATTCATTACTGTTTTCGATGGAATAAACATGGCAAGTGATGATATTTTTATGATGTTCACACAAAGGAATACAATAAACCATAATAATCCAAGAACTCGAAGAAGAGAATATATTGGATATAGAAATGCATAGTGATTGGAAATGATTAGAAACTAAAGAACAGTATGCATACAACCTATTTATTAACAGTAATACTATTTTGTAACTATTAAATTTTAGAATTTAGTACGTTGTATTATATAAAGTATTAAGCATAAAAGTATTATGTTGGTATGAAAGTTATAATAAAAATATATAAATAATGTTAACTGTATGAACAGAATGGAACATATGAATATGTAATACTTTATGTTTTACACATATATAAAGGAAGAGGCTTAAAATATTTTGCAACATCTATATTTTTCGAGTCTTAATTATAAAAACTGCAGAAGAATCCGTGACAATCAATTATTTGACAATCAGAGTTAATTTGATAAATTCTATACATATATTAATATTTAAATTTTTAAATAATTAAAAAAATGATTGATAAATATCATAGATCAGTTTACTGCTAATTATGAAGATTTATAGAAATACGGTTAAAAATGTTTTTCCCACAGCAAGCATTTTGTGTTTTGTATAAAAAGATATAAATATGACAATGAATATAGAAAAATATTTATTTTATCTTTGAATATTACAGTATCTTTCGCGAATAATTTATTTATTATTTGAATAATTTATTTACTATCAATTTACATACAATTGAGTATCTTGTTACAACAGTGGTGCTATCGGCATTTCGCACATAGCACGGAACAAAACCAGAAATTGTGCATATTTATATATTACCCTCTGAGAATATTTATAGACGTTGGCTGTGTAGTTCATGTCCACGTTTTCAATGTTCATAGAGGAAGTATCGCTTTCAGGGATCACCTAAAAGCAGACCATGGCATCTTGCAGTCTTCTCTCTGATATATATATATATATATATATATATATATATATATATCTGTTGGCACGATTCCCATAACTTTGGCGCCATAATATAAAAATAAATTCCGATAGTATTTTTAGTGGAGAGAGAGAGAATATATATTGAAAAAATATTTAAAAAATTTTACAACTAATAAATATCATTAATAAACAATAGATATCATTAATAAATATAATTTATTCTTTATATATCTAATCTTAATCTTTGTTGAGAGTAAACTTCGCTTGGTTTTGCAAAATACAAGCGTGGATATAACGAATTCCGTTCCTCTCAACGGTGGAACCCTATTTCCGGAAGATATAATGTAACCTTTATAATCTAACCTTTTTTCTGATTTATAACTAAAAGGAGAATGATCATTTTTGGTTTTCGAACTTCTTTTTTTATAGTGCAAATGTAGCTAAGGTTTTGTATGTACAATCCCAGCAAAAAGTAGCTGAAAATCAATATTGACGAATATATTCCCTTTTGGTATATATTGAGTAAGAAATTGTATGGAATATTACAATTTGATCTTAGCTACAGTACAGAGATGTATTTTTTAATATTTATATTGCGTTTTTACTGAAATATTCCGAATTTTGTTAATCAAAATGATTAACTTTTAGTAGAGAATTTCACCTTGTGACAGATACATGGCTAACTTCATTAAATTATATTTAATATCTTTTTAACCAGTTAGTACTTATATAATATTATTTGACCAAATATTTCCTCTGTATCTAAACTTTTGCAAATTTTAAACAAATTTTGAATATTATTTCCATGTGTTTTTGTCATTTGAATCGACGTTCGTATAGAACACACGTTAATTCGGTGCAAATTAAAATCCTTATAACTTGTGACTGCTTTAGTGAATCGATTAAAAAATTGTACTGAAGATTCTAAACATATGTAAGGACATACAATTTTTATTAAATTCTCAATATTTTGAAAATAGGTACAAAACATCCTTAATTTATTTGTTATAAAGTCCTGATCAAAAGTTGTAAAGAGAGTTTTTCTTTAGGGCGTGCAGGAGAGACTATGTTAGCCTTAAAATCCTTTGGTAGGAAAATTGTTCTTTCTCTTGTTTTTAAAGATTTGTGATATCTTCTTTTAGTATTATCTTAGATTTAAAAACTCGATAAAGCTTCGAGCAATAACCGACGTAAACATAACATACATATATCTCCCTCGCGGGCGCAGAAGCAACTTCGTTGCCTCGGTGAATATTCTAAGTTTGTTGAATTCACAATAACGAATTTCTTTGAAAGCGTTCTTTTCATGCACTTAGTCGCACAGACACGATGCAATCGAATACCAGTAGCGAGGTCTCGTGCTCAGATATTCCAATGTATCCATTGCGTTGTAGATGTTGTGGAAAGTCTCTTTTGAGAGAAAAATGAAAGCATTTATTAAATCCGAAAATGCTGATGTTTTCTAATATCTAATTCTAATTCTAAAATTTGTCAGGAAGCATTACATGGAGGCCAGAAAACGCCGTCGAAAAAATAGAGATGAAGATTTACAGCTAATGAACATGATTATATTTTTGTGATTATATTTTTGCTTTCTATCTTAAGGCTCGATGTCTTCTGATCAAAAAGAAGCGACTTCTACAATCATGAGCTGCGAGTATCAAAAAAATGCGTTTTTGGCTGTATTACTAAGGTGTGTGCATATACAGACACACACATATATATATATATACACTACTCGATTTTACTTAACTTTAAATTTCTTTACAATAGAAATTATTGTGCAAAAATTTAAAAAAATATGAGGAAAGGTTTTGACTGATAACAATTTAAAAAAATATGAGGAAAGGTTTTGACTGACAACAATTTAAAAAAAATATGAGGAAAAGTTTTGACTGATAACACCGGCCTGCGAAATTTGAGGTGTGGTTAGTTACAAAAAGCAGAGTAGGTGAATTTGATTTTCTGACGCTGAAAACGAATCTGGCCGCACAATTTCGCCAGCACGTTAAATTATTGAGTAATTTGTGATTAAATAGTCCAAAAATGTTTATTTCAACCAATTTCATCAATTTATTATGAAAGAATCTAATTTTTTGAAATATTTCTATCAATTACATTGTATAGTATTAATCTTCACCTTTCAAATTCGATTCGATCCGCTACACGATTTTTTGCTTTGCTTACACCTGACCCTCGCAGGCTTGTGTAATTAACCATGTGTACAATAAAACATAGGAACAATCCTATATTTATTAATTTATTTACATGCAGTATCGATCAAAAATATTGCACTTCCAAAAAATATTAGATAACGCAAATATGTGAATTTTTTATTTTTTTCCGTAGTTGTTTTGCTCATGTTTATAAAATATGAAAAGTGTGTATCTACAATAAGTAATAATACAGTAAAAAAAGGCCAATTTGAGCTTGAATGCAATAAACAATGCGTAATGTTAAATTATATATTTATTAACGTGCTACATTAATTAACTAATTAAGATTAATTTATTTACATTAATTATATTAATCCGTTTTAAAATTAATTAATAACATGCAATTACTATAAAACTTGTTTTGATATTATTTAAAATGTGTTATATTATTAATGCTTTTTAATATAAATTTAGTTATAAACAACGTTAGTTATAAACAATTTCTATATATGAACAACACATACGTTATATAAATGTATTTCACATCTCTCTACAATCTTATTTAATAAATGTAGATGTATTTGCAAACATATTGGAATCAAATATCAGTAACAATTTAAAAAAAAATCGTTATTAAGAATCGCTAAAAGCGATAGTATAGAATATGACAGTAAAGAAAATAAAGATTACTTTGAAGAATTAAGAATTTAATATTTCTTATTTGTTATTCTTTATTAGAATTTTTAATTTAATTGTTACAATATTAAAATAATAACAAACATAAAATAGTAACAAACATAATTTATATTTGTTTTTGTTCATTAAAATGAGTTACCTGTTTCTATAAGTGATACAATACTTTCATTTTATTGATGCACTTCAAATACTAATTACACAGAAAAAAATATTAAATCAAAACTTATATATTTAAACTAACGCGTTCATTGTTTCGTATATACGCAACAATTTATAATCTTCTTAGAAGAATTTAATAATTATAAATTTCAATAATATTATAGTCTTACTTTAATATTATAATTTTCATCTTAAGAATATATAATTATTTCATTCTACTTTAAGAAAATATAATCTTTGAAATAATTATTTATTATTTAAAAATGTTATTTTCTGTCCAATATTGTTTCTTTCATCAAGAAAATTAAATCTTAAATCATAAGAATATATTTTTCTTGATTGAATTATATAAAATGGCTTCATTCAAGCAAGTAATTATTCAAGCAATTATATTTTTCTTTAATTAACGCAATATAATCTCATTTCAAGATTTTCATGTTAACTAAATATATACTAAATATATTTTCAAAACAAGAATGTCCTTTTTTTCTGTGTACAGATAGAATCTTAAGGCTATAGCACACGGATATCTATAAAACATAGCCATAATACATAACATAAGCTCAAGAACCAATCAGATAGTCGTTTTAGATTTTATATGCTAAAGAAATAGAAAATTACTAAAAACTTAAGCATAAGAAAAATTTCAACCGGAAATTTTTCTTATGCTTAAGTTTTTAATAATTTTCTGTTTCCTTAGCATATAAAATCTAAAACGACTATCTGATTGGTTCTTGAGCTTATGTTATGTATTATGGCTATCAGTGTTTGCTGTAGATAATTTCAAAATTATCTAGATAAAGATAAAGATAAAAATCTGTAAATTTATCTTAGATGAGATAAAGATGATTTTGCCTTTACTTAATCTAGAAAGATGAGATAATTATTGCGATAATCTAGATAATTATCTAGATATTTTTGTTTATTTTAGAAGACTATAAATATTTGTAAAAAAATGTGACATCGATTATAAATGGGATATTAAAATCGTAAACACATATTCTTTCTCTTTCCTAAAGAATATTTAATTTATAAAGAAATAATAGCAAAAGATATATAAATGATATGATAAATATTTATTTATTAATTTATATTTATAATTTATATTTATAATATATTTATAATATATTAATAACAATAATATAAAAACATATTTTAGATATTTTAGATAGATTTTTAGAAGCTTGTCTAGAAAACTTTTTTGCATAATGAAAACATCATCTTAGACAATTTTTAAATAAGATGACATATATTTTTCATCTAAGATAAAGATAAAGATACTTTGTATTTCTTTAACTAGTTAAAGATAATCCATTTCTGTATCTAGATGATTATCTAGATAATTTTATCTAGATAATACCAGCAAATACACTGGCTATGTTTTATAGAAGATATCCGCGTGCTGTAGCCTTTAGCGATGATATTTTTCAAGAGGACCGCGGCGGTAAAAATAATTAGCCAGCGAGCCGTGAGATGGCGACGCTCTGACCGGCGCCGAGCGTCGTACCGGCGGCAGTCTCGGGGACGACGCCGTCGCCGCCACGTGGGGAGTGAATTTGAATCAGCCGCCACTGATTCCTGCTGTTCCGTTGTGTCGATGCAATCGTTCGCACTGGTATTCACTCGGTACTCCTCTCGAGACTCATTGCACGAGTGCTCTGTAAGAGCGACTGAAATAATATCGTAAGTCAATAAAAAGGACACGAAGAGAACAGATATTTGCCTACATCTTGAAAGAAAGCATCATAGTTAACGATACCGAAGAGTGGGTTGCAATAAAGCTCCGTGAGCTTCGAGCCGAAAGAAAAGTGTCCGCGAGGAATAATCGGGAAAGGTAAATAATTCAGTAGTGTGGTAGTTTTCCTCCAAAAACAGGATCATCTTCAGCGCGCAACGAGACAAAATAGACACAACTGTTACTTGTGGTAATAAATATTTCTTCGGAAAAGCATTTTACTTCGAAATGTCATCATTATTAATAAAATATCGATGAAATAAATATACTCGAATTGACTAGCATTCGAAAAATTCCACAAAGATGATTCAGTAGTGAACACGAGTTTGTGCAGTTACAACTGTCATCGTGATATACATGTCGCATAATCGCATGTCACCGTCACGCGCGACGTTTCTCTTCAGCTGTCAAGTTCTCTCGAGTAACAGTTTCCTCCGTTCCACGTGACAGAATTGGCGGATCTGGAACAGGCATCAGCTACTGTCCGAACAGTTATCAAACAGACGACCTTAAACATCGCAGAGAGATATAAGAAACCGGAGATCATAACTCTCCGATGAAATCGGAACAACTTGACGCAGCATCGCGTACATTCCTGCTGCGCGTTCCGGACGACGACTAGAGCCGCAACAAGCCCTACGAAGCGAGAGGCGACAACGGGAGCTACAAAGGAGGCGGCAGAGAAGGAGAATAGGAGGAGAGGGAGAGGAGGGAAAAAATCAAGAAGGAAGTAGCAAGTGTCACGGCGGGGATCTTCTTGTCAGTGAGTGGTGGACTGTGGCGCGGATCGTCGTGAGGCATCGCGCGCGTGTGTGACAAGGATCCCCCTCGCGGGGGGACGAGAGACGCGCAGACGACAACGGAGCAGAAGAGGAAGGGGCAAGCAGGTCGGCAAGCACGCGCGGCCGAGACTCGCGCTCGATACGGCACGCGCGCGATTCGACCCGATCGTCGTTTCCGATCGCCACCGGCCGGCACCTGATCCGGAAGAGGACCTTGTGACCTTGCGGGCCCGACCTTGGAAATTGGCGCCACCATCGGTGCAAAGTATCCACGACGCGAAACTTACGAGCGATTAAGAGCGTAAAGAACGCGCAAGTGTTCGAAGGGATATAGAGACGATTTTTGATCGATCTATTTAATCATCGCAACGACTTTGTTCTTCATTTTTCCGAGGACGAAGAAGGGCCGCCAGTGATCCAACTACCTGTCACGCCGATGGAATGATTCAATATGCCTAGGTGAGTGGAAAACTAGCGAAGGAATTAGGTTGGCTTTTTGTGCAATTTCAAGGCTTAGCTGAAGATGGTAATTAGTAAGGAGAAATGAATTAAAAGATAAACGAACAAAAGCTACAGGCAGACCCCGTTCGACCGAGAGAAGCAACGCCGGTGTTAGTGATTTCCGGTTTCAAGTCTTTGACGTAACCCGATGGTCGGTTTTTGCTAGGGTTGAAAGCGTGAGAAGTTCATGTTTTGTAAAGATTAAGGAAATGTACGCGAAGCCAGACTATCTAAATTGATTGGGAATTTAGCAAAAATTCTTTCAATCAAGATCCAAATGTCTATAAATAATTTTTAAAACAAAGTAAGGCGACTGACACTAGTTATATACAGGGTGTCCCGCAACTATCGCTCCATATTTTAAAGGTAGATTCTCTGATCAATTTAAAAACGATTTTTCCTCAGCGAAAATGCCGAAGAAGCTCATTATTTTTTGCATATTCCTAATTTTTGTCATGATGTATCTTTCTAACTAAGCCTTAAATTAAAATTCTATTAAAATAAACTCTACCTAAAATTAACTAAAGAATGTGACTTTATTAATATTTTATTCCCATAAGGCTTAGTTTGCGAAAAACCCTTTATTTTCATTCATTTATAACTCGAAAATTATTAGTGCCTCGACATTTTCGCTGAGGAAAAATCGTTTTGAAATTGGCCAGAGAATCTACCTTTAGAGCGGTAGTTGCGGGACATCCTGTATATATGTTTTTTTTTCTTTTAAGGAAATCTTTTTCTTATTTTATTTATTCTGATACATTTTCGTACGAATGATATTCAAGAGAGCTGTATTTTTTCTCATATATTTATAATAATATGTTTGTTTTGATAATTAAGATTTATTTATTGCATTTATAATATTATTATCGTTGTAAGATATTGTTCACTAGTCATAGATTATTGCGTTTTCTTCACGATTTATATTTCATGATTAGATGCCACATTTTGATTGTTTTCAAAGACAATGCTGCGTTTGTCATACATCTATGAATGCAGCTACAAAACAGATTTTACTGCGCTTTTATTGCCTACAATCCGCTTTCTGCACACCTGGGCTCGCAATGTATCCGCATGTGTGCAGTATACACGGGGAAATGTCACGCTTCAAATCCGCCCCGATCGCATACACGAGACACGGAAAGAGATGAGCAAATCCTCTTTCATCGCGCCGAGAGAACAGAGTTACTACTGCCGTAGACTTAGTTGCACCGACCCTTTTAGATTCAACGTAACACTTAATTCGACGATTTATTAACTCTTTACCACTAAAATTTATTCCAATTTTCCTAGACAATTTCTTTTTGTACGTGCAAATTTACAGTTCATATTGTGCACGTTGTTATTTTATTATTCATATAAACGTATATGAGATAATTACATAATCGCATAATCATATTTAAAACAGTTCGTACTAAAATTATCCATCTAAAATTATTTATTTCCGAAATTAATCATTGTAAGAATTTTACAATGTGGCAGATTCTCAAGTAGATAGATTTAAATTTATTCTACACATTTATTCTATAAAATTTATTCTGCACATTTTCGACTTACTCTTTGCACAAGAAGCTCATCCTTTTCTTATATTATATCATATATAGGATTTCATATATAATATTTCGAATCTTGTGTATATATGATGTGTGTGTGTGTGTGTGTGTGTGTGTGTGTGTGTGTGTGTGTGTATGTGCACATATGTGCGTACATATACACAGTATATAAACATTAAATAATAAGAAAATATTATATATTGACAATAAAAAAATTAAAAAAATAATTAAATATGAAATATATTGACAATAAAAAAATAATTAAATATGAAAACACGAGATAATTTTGAAATATTTTTGTCGTGTCGAACTAGAATGATCTTTAGAATATCTTATGTTAGAAAAATCTTTATAAGATCACTTTAGAATTGGATTTCTGAAACCTAGGCATATTCTGTATTCGTATGCAATAATTAGACATAGATATTCTCACGAATCGATGATTCTTAATAGATGGCAGGAGATGTCGAATATGACTTTAAATATGACTATTATTTATCATAACAAGTACAGCCGTATCAACAATAGATATTTTAGAGAAGGAGAAATTATCTTGTAAAATTTTGGTATTTTTATTCAATGAAAGTAAATTCTCGACATCGAAAGTACACAGGTGGATATTTCGTGAAATATACATGCCGCCAAGAATGGTAGAAATTTGCCTTTTCAACATCATAATTTAAAGTTTTAATGGACCTCGTACATTCACAACTATGGTACACGTATGTATACATTTTACAACTTGTGAAATTTTGTATGTGTATAATTATGAAATATTTCAGATGTAATAACAAACTTATGATTTTATAATTAACTGTACACAATGCGTCACAAATATTGTTCTCTTTAAAAATTCTAATGGAAAAGATTAGTCATGATACAAATATTACGGCCTCTGGATGTATTTTCAAACAGTTGTTCTATCATTGTTCGTTGCATTTAATTAGATAATTACGCTCGAGCCAATCAACGTTTTTCGGATAATCGGCACAATTCAGTGAGCTGCTTTTCTTTTTAATGAAAAAAAAAGAGGATTGCCGCGACATGTGTTAATCCTCGCAGAGTGTGTGTATGTTCACGAAGTGATTCGGTGTGTCGCATTCTGGTGTCGTATTCAACGCACGTATGGCGTGCCTCGTAAACCGACACGCGAAATTTCGTGTTGCTCAATTTCGTGTTGTTCAACACCGGAATAGAATTTTCATCCGCATCGCTGTTGCAACTTGGGCTATCCTCGGGAAAAATTGAAAAAAATGCGCGATAACAAAACGATATTCGTAAGTAATATGTAAATCTCACGAAGAGAGAGAGAGAGAGAGAGAGAGAGAGAGGGGAAGGGGAGAGAGAGAAAGAATTCTGTCTTTTTTGATTGTTAGTTATATTTTAATAATATTTAATAATATTTAATAATATTTAATAATATTTTTAATGGTTGAAGCGATAACGTATAAATGTTGCAATAGTCTGTAATTAATTAATTATTATCTGTAATATTAGTGCTGGTTGTTAATATTACACATTAAAATCAATAACTTTGTAGCTTATGTTATGGTGAATATATTGAAAGTTTAATTTCATTTGTAAGTTTATTTATAGTTTATTAATATCATTTATTTATTGATAATTAATTCCTTAAGTTTTTAAAAATTTTAATTTATCGTTTTCTGAATGTAGAATTTTACATAACGTCATATTTGAATTCGGTATCTTCAAAACCTTTGGTTTTAAATTTTGATAAAAAAAAAATCATAGAGAATCCACTTTTATATAATACGCGAATGTGTCATAATCATGAAAGAAATAAATATATTTGTAAAAATTTGTATACTTTCAAATGTTAATAAATCTTTCTCAGAATTCACATCTTAAAGAGGCTTCCGAAATACAAATCGCGGGAGAAGAATTGTCGTACAACGACAGATCTTGAAATAGCATCATTGAGGATTGAAGGATTGAAATTACCTTGAAAGTTCGTGATATTCACTCGCTAACTCGAAGGTAGAAATAACTATTTGCTTCGGTCGTTGTATTCATATTGCTGTATTTCTCTTCGCGAAAAGAGCCCACCAAGTCCGCCTCTATGTTTTACGCGATAAGGAACAAATTACTTTTCCTTGACGACGCAAATCCGACGATAAAAGGCGCGAGGCGAAATAAACGTCGAGTGCAAAATGCGTGATGAAACAAATGTGATGCGAGGTCAAAAGGCAAAAGAAAATATGTTTGCAGCGAATATCGCCTTCGTCGATACGTTTGTGAACAATCATTTTGTGTAATAAATGTTACTTTACTCACATTCGATTTTGACAATTTTTAAATATATTATAAAACCTTTAAAAAAATATTATGTATATACACAATATCGATCAAAAATAATACTCTCAAAACATATAGAAATTAAATAATTAAATTTTTTATTCTTCCCCTTGTTTTACTCATGTTCATAAAATACAAAGAATATACATTTTTTTGAGAAATAGATTATATTATCGATGTTTTTCAATATAGTTGTGTTAATTATAAATGATTTCTTTCTCCTGTTATAATCTCTTTGAAAACTGTGGAAATATTAGAGTTTTGTTTTTACGATATTAAAGTAGCAGTAAAATATAATTTAATGTATAATATGTAATTATGTATATATTGTTTATTTTTTTCATTAAGAAACAACTCTTCCCTCTTTTTCTAAGTGATACTTTTAATCAGTATAACTATATATATAAACAATATATGACTTTCTTTAACAAATTAACTTTTTATTACGCAGATAAAATAAAATTAAAACTCATGGCAGAAAGAATTGCTCTTAGAAAGAGATTCAAGTAACATTCATAGCCGAGGTTTGATCTTGCATCGTTTTGCGTCGCGAAGAACACGATAAAACGCCGCCGATTTCCATACCGAAGAACGAGTCTCGCGGCAAAGATTTGTTACTAATGGAATTGCGTTCGTGCACGAGGCTTTAGTGCGAGTTTAGATTAAGCAATTCAGATGCGAGAACGCCAGTAGTCTTGATTCTGGCGAAATGTTCGTGCGTATGTACATGTTGCTACTGCCATAAATTTTGAAAAATAATGCTCTTCATATAATTCGCCGCCGTTTACCAAAAAATCTCTTTTTTCTCATTGAATTCTACTATTTTTAAAGAAAAGAATTTTTCTGCGAGTTAATTCTGATATTTTTTTATTTCACAGGATATACATGAGAATAGTTTTTGTAAGAAACACAGAATTATAATCATATTTTAATGATAGAAAATATATCTCTTTTTATTTTCTATATAAGATATAGAAGACGTACTTTTCTCTACAAAAAATATGATTGTTCATCCAGGAGCGATGACAAAAAATATTAGTATTACAAAAATGCTCACAGTTTAACGAATTGCTCGTTCTGGGTATAGAATAAATTCTGGTTTTATAAGAAATATTGTTATTGCTTGCCGTAATTCTGGCTTTTCTGAGTTTTGTTTTTATTTGAATATGATGATTAATAACATTGAAGCAAAGATAATGATATTACTGCTCGTTTGTTTGACAAAATAAATGTTAGATACCTTTAGAGTTTTTTAGTTTTTACTCTTTCAGAGAGAGTACTTTACTTTTACATAAAATGACAGTTAAAGAAAAGTATGCTTGCAATCAATCATAAAATAATCATAAAACATTAAACTTAATCTACATTAAATTAAACCTGCAAATATATTTCTCATTGTATGAGATTTACTTCTAATCAATTTTTATAATAATCGAAATAAATTTCTTTCCACTTATTTATTAAAATAAACAAAAATTAGAAAATAAGCAAGGTTTATAAAGAATCTTTTTAATAAAACAAATACAGCAGAAATAATAATTCAAAATATCCCTTTTAATATAATAAATACAGCAGAAATAATAATTCAAAATATCTCAGAAAAAATTCAATATTTTTATTTTTTTATACTGAATTTTTTAAATGAATAATACACACAAAATTAAAATTTTAATAATAAATTACATAACACATGTATATATAACATAAAAATAAAAAAATCATATTTTATATGTAAAAATTTGAGGGATAAAAAGAGACAAAAGTTTGCTATACTTCTGATAGAATTTGTAGAAATAAATCTAATCGTATTTACATTTGAAAATAAATTATTCGCAATTTGAAGTGTTTTACGCAAAATACGGTAATTTCATTCCGCACAACATACCGATATTTTTGGTGCGTGCCGTGACAGTTGTTATTCAGGCATCGCTTGGAATCGTGTTTCAGACACTCCAACGAGATTGAAAATGTGGTCAGAATTTGCGGTGCGACGTTTTGTAACGGATGTCGCATTTTAAAGGGAATTTATTGTAGTTTAATTTCGCGTGCGAAAGGACGGCGACGAACGGCGACGCCGAAATTGAGAATGAATCTTTAAAAGTATCTTCATTGGGTACGAGAGAGAATTTACTTCAACTACTGTGTAAAATTGCCTTCACTATGAATAAATCCCACACTTTACAGACGAGTGATTTTCCATGCGCTTTTGATTGCAAGGATATAACCTATTTACTGCAACTTTCAACGTCTTCCGATTAGAATACCGTGAAATGCTATTAAAATATTTCACAGAGATTAAAAGTTTATGCAACAAATGGGAAAATTAATTTCTTTCTTTTTAGAAAACGTGCAACTGGTTCGACAAAGCAACGCCATTAAATAATAAATAATTAAACAGTAAAATGTGCGTTAAGCACATTAACGTCAAATATATTAATCTTTAAAATACATCTATGAAATACATCTATGATTAAATGAATAAATTAATTGAGTTTTGTTGCTCAACAGGAAAATAATTTAAATAGCTTAAGCATTTCAATGAGTTAGTTTGTATAATTATATACTAGTAAATTCGTATTTGTTAACTGATTAACTTAAAATTTAACCGAGACATTTTGTCGGGAACACATTTTCTTATATAAGTAGGAAGGAATGTAATACGGAACTAAGAGGGAAGCAAGTAATTATTGCGGGATCACTATGAGTTTCGCCGCAAGATTTTCTCGTCGGTAACCTTCCCTTCAGTAATACTGATAACGAGATAATGAGACCGCATACGTGTCTAATTGGAAAATATCGCCGTACGTGCAAAGTTTCGGTTAAAGCGCAGCAGGCATTAACAAGAAAGTTTTAGCCCATGCGGTTTAGTCCACATTCTCTTTTTCTCGAAAATAAGCTACGAGAACTTCGTGGCACGTGAGACACGTCGCAAGAGCATCCGTTTGTGTCGTTTTTTAATCGCCGCGTTGATATTCGAAAGAGCTAATATTTATGGCATTAATTAACCTCTTTCTGAACGAAATAATTAATTCTTAAATATATAATATATGATTGGATCAAATCGAAAATTTGCGATAAATAAAACTATAATAAATATATGATTGGAGAACTTGATAAATATATGATTGGATCAAATCGAAAATTTGTGATAAATAAAACTATAATTTTATTATTTTAAAAATAATTATAATTTTATTATTTTAAAAATAACTACGAGTGCTAAAACATTGGACTTATTTTTACGTGTACAAAAGTAAGTTATTAAATAAGAAACAGCGAGCACAAAATTCTATAAAATTATCCTCTGATGACTCGTCATTGATTAATTTTATTATTAATTTTTAAGTAATTATTATATTATGTGTGTTAATCTTTTTTATATTAGATACTCTTCTCGTAATTATGTAATATATATATTTTCAAAGAAATGAGAAAGCGTAGCATGTGAGAAGATAAAATGGATGTGTGAAGATAGAATCCTTTATAAATTTCGCTTAATATAATCGGCTAAATGCGCTCCTCTGTGCGCAGCTCACCGCTAGATCGTGATCTACGATTTCCGTGATGCGGATAAGGATCGAATTTATGTTCATCCTTTGAGGGATAATACTGCCTTGAGTGACTTGTTTCATTGTCGAGACAATAGGGCAAGACATATCGTCTCGGAGGAGCATAAATTTGGTTTATCACGGTACTCAATCGCAGGCTATTGCGGTGCGCGAAGTTTGACGTGAATTTCGATGTGAAGGAGTTCTGGGTAGAGTTCAGAGGTGTCTAAAATTTACAACTCACGTTCATCAAATAAATCGTCACGATCAGATGCTATGTAGAACTATTAATACTATTATATATAATAAATTTTAAATAGATATAAATAAATTGATGAAAGTGCGTTTTTATACAAAGTGGGATGTATTGATAAAAATGCATTTTTATAGAAAGTGGAGTGTGTTGAAATATGTGTAATAAAAAATTGTTATACTGAAATGAACATCATTTAATATTTACGACAATATTAGATAGAAATATAATTAATATCATAAAAAAATGTAAGTCGGTAATTATTGAACAAGAACTGTTATTGCTTTTTTTTTATATTTAAATATAATTATCAAAAACTTTTACAAGAAAAATATCTCTACACTCATTTAATCATTACAATATGACATGAGTTACAAATGAAAGGGAAAATATTAGAGTGAGATATTCTTTTCTTTATTTTTGCTTAGTCTTTTCATTTTTGTGAATTGGATTTGCGTTTAAAAATTAGGGAATCCCAGAAAAGAATTTTCGTATTAGCTATATGGCCGTAAACGGGATTGCCTCACGTATTCTCTCTCGAGAACCAGAATATGGCTGAGGGTACAAAGAGAAAGAGAGAACTTCGAGTTAGCCACTTGGCAGCCTTCCACTCCACATTGTGACATGTCTCTCTGCGGGCTTCCAAAGCTGAAATCCGAAGCAAGAACTTCAATTGACGTAATACATCTCAATGTCGATCTTTCCTTATTATATAAATCTGCTTATTTCTAATGTTTAATACAAGCACTGGCATTCAAAATAGTAAATAGTTTATAAAGTTATTAAATAGTTGAGTAAATACATAGTAAAAATATTAAGTAAATTGATTTGTTAAGTTAAAATTAATTTGTTAAATCGAAAAAATATATAATATTGTAATATAGAATTATATAGAATATAGAGAATATTGTACTATAAAACACACACACACACACACACACACACACACACACACACACACACACACACACACACACACACACAACACACACACACACACACATATATATAAAGATGACATGGAGAGCACTGATATAAAACGTGATATTCAAATTTTAAGTTTAAACTTATTTTTTTAGTATGTTTTTTTTGGCGAATTCAATGTTTATGACATAAAAAATAACATGATAATTAGTAGAGTTATATATTATAAAAATGAAAAATTTATTTCCTGAAAAATTGATGAACCTGAAAAATTCTTAAATACGTTTTGAAATGAATAAAATGTTTTCAATCTTCTTTTTATTTTTTCACATCTATAATATAATAAAGCCAAGTTTACATAAGAGCTTTTACACAAGTAAATACTTTATATTGGGATAAGAGAGAGAAAAGCAGATTAACTTCGCGTTTACATTCCGATGTTCCGGTGAATTTCTGAGAGATGAAGGATTTCATAGGAGAGGCTATTGAGTAGGATAGAGTACTGTCGAAATTAAACCAGTTTGCGTTCACGTAGTGGAATAGGAGACACTGTTATGTGCGTATTAATCAGTGTCTCGTCTCCTTCCAATTATCGTATTACTCACCACCTACGCATACGAGCGCAAATACTATCGGCGAGAGGTCGTCCGATAACAGTAAACCCCTTCGTGAAAGCTTGCACGATAATAGCAAGGCAATGTTCCACATGTACGAGATTCTGCATATGCGTTTTGCTGCGAGCAATATGAACGATCGAACGCATATTGTATCAGAGTGAATTCGACCATGTTATATTGATGTCTTTTAATAACAAAAATAGGAAAAGATAAAAGAAATGATGTAGTTCATATTGTTTAAGATAATTTAAAGAAATCTCTCTCTCAACACGCGTGATAACATGAAAATGATATAATTCTAAATTAACTGTTTTAATATTCTGCAAAAACTTTAAAGACGCTGTAATTTTTATTTTATAAGCTCTTTAAAAAGGGCGTTAAATTTTTGATTAAAAGCATCAAAGTTTATTGTTGTCTCTTTCCGTTATTTTGATATGCGTTATTCCATAAATATGATAAGGAATGAAAAGCATATAATTTAACAATATTAAAGAAATTAATAGTAAATCAGAAAAATTTTATTTGCTTGATGCGTATTTAATATCACTATTTTAGAAGAAGAAGAAAAATTGGAATAAATCTCTTTCTTTTTCTCTTTTCTTTTCGCAACAATATGTTGAGAAGTCATCATTGCAGAAGTTGTATATTTTAACAATTTTTCATTTCAAATGTACAGTAGTCAACTCGTGTTGCTTTGTTATTATTGATAAAGAATATATATAAAGATTTTTAAAAAATATGAACAAATATATAAAATACTATCTCTGCGTGTGCGTGTGCGTGCGTGCGTGCGTGGTGTGTGTGTGTGTGTGTGTGTGTGTGTGTGTATGTGTGTGTGTGTGTGAATATTATATTTTCAAACATAAAATTCAATTTTTCTGCATACGTGAAATTGTTAATTTTTCTCAATTTTTGTTAATTTTTCACAATTTTTTCGTAGAAGCGCTTTCGATATTCTCAGCAATATTGCAATCAATTTGTTCACATTCATGTAGTCATAATAAAATCAATAGTTATTAGCGTTTGTAAAATCCCAGTTTTCACAATATTGCGAAATTATGAATGTAGCAAAATTTCTTATGTATAAAAATATCTCTCTCTCTTTACTAGTTTACATTATTTAATAAATTGATATCTTTATTAATTCGGCCAATTTATTTATATTAAGGAAATCTATTTAAATTTTACTTCAAACTATCCTAATTTTTTAATTCTAAACATACTTAGTGCATTTGATTTTTGATATGTATTTATGATAAAATAGAAAGATTAATGCGTATATTTTATATTGAACAATATGTTAAGTAGATTTCCTATCTTATTTCTATCTTATATGAAAAATATAAGAAGAAAGTATAATACATATTATAATACAATGTATTCAAAATGAATTGTGTCAGCATTTTTATGGATGTGTGCATATTATAAAAGTTTGCGTCAAGAAAAGCTACTGAAATTTTCTTCGAATTGATTAATTTCATTTTTCAGATATATACAATTGCACAATTGAGTAGATAAACTGCAAACAATAACGCACTGTTTTAGATATAAAACGTGCAATATTGAGTCTAAATTAATAATATGACTTTATTAATGACATCATATCCTTATATTCACAAATAAATGGCAATTGACAAATTTAAAACAATTGTGCGATAGCAAATGGCAATTGTAAAACTTATATCTCACGAGATAAATAATTTGTAAAATAGTTGCAGAAGGGATATATAATTTTCAGTAAATAAAATAAGGAAGAGGAACTCGATCGGGACTAGATTATTTTCTACCCGAGATATTTAAATGCCAAACCACAATTTTAATCAGTGGAATCGATCTAAATGTGTACGCGTAAGTGACGAATTCGCGAGTAACGAACTATTTTATTGATACGAAACGCGCAAGGCTGGTTTCCTGAAATTCGACCAGAGTGCGAAAGCACGTTTTATTCGTCGCCAGGGTCTTTATGGTCCGGCATTCGAGACGCGTTTGCGCAGCATCGTATTATCGCCTCGAGGTGCACGCGGCTTCTAAACGTCAGTTTATAGATAGCAACGTGCCGCAGGCGGCTTAAGAGATCGTCGTTCTCTCTCTTCTTCTCTCTTTCTCTTTCTTTCTCTCTACAATCGTTGCTGAATTATTGCCCTCTTGCTGGACCTGGCCGCGAACCGCACGTAGATAATACTCCTCTCCACCTTCCTTCGCCGAAAGTCGCTCGCGGCAACGAGACGAAAAGGTTCCCGCCGATAAATTGCCCGAAATGTCCGGGATTAAAAGGAAAATTAAATGTAACCGTTACATTACACGCAAATTAGAAGCGGTTTTATTTCATTAAAGAGATATTGATTATGCAGTTGATTTGACCAGACTTTAATTGTGTTCGTTATTAACTTCCCGCTGAGCGATTGATGTTAAAAATATATGACAATCGTTACATGTTTCAATAATTAGAGAATAATAATAATTGTGTCGCTCAGTTTGAATCGTATAAGAATGGTACTTAATATCCATATTTTACATATTGCATAATTTTGCGTATTTTATTCCGTTATATTTGAAAATCTTGTTGCAACGAAGCAGCAAAAATTTTAACATTAGAATATCGAACCAAACGTTAAAATAACAAGATCTTGTCGATCGAGGTACACATTTTATTATCATTTGATATTTCAAATAAGAATCGAATACGACTGATATATTAATGTGTAAAATCTTATTTGTACTTTATTATTTTTATTAATCTGTTTTTGATAATTATTAAATGTAATTTATATTTCTATTTTTTAATGCAATATATGTTTTATTGAAATAATTATTTATTTTTAATAATTTATCAAACGTTCAGTTTATATAACTCTTTATGAATAATTTTTATTTCATAAAAATAAATTTTAAATATGAAATTGACATACATACATAAATAATAATTATTTTGTTTACTGAAAATTATATATCCCTTCTGCAACTATTTTACAAATTATTTATCTCGTGAGATATAAGTTTTACAATTGCCATTTGCGATCTTATAATTGTTTTAAATTTGTGCCAATTGTCATTTCTTTGTGAATATAAGGATATGATGCCATTAATAAAGTCATATTATTGATTTATAGACTCAATATCGCACGTTTTTATATCTAAAACAGTGCATTATTGTTTGCAGTTTATCTCAATTGTGCAATTGTATATATCTGAAAAAATTTCTAAAAGAAAATTCAGAAGAGATCTTAAATCGGTATCTTAATGGTTACATCATGATATCTCAATGACTATATATTATTCTTCGACGCGATAAAGAAACAAATTCTGCGAATTATAAATTCGTTTCAATGGAGTTTATAGTTAAATAAGACTTTGTTGTATATATTATTTGAAGGAGAATATTAACTTATTATTATACGCACATATTCAAACAATAAGTAATTATAAATAGCTATATAATTAATAGCAATATAATTAAGTCTAAATCAGAAAATATGTTATTTTTCTTTTAATATTATTTTTTACTTTTGGAAAGAAAGAAAATTTCAGTTTGCGAACTAAAAGCTACGTAAAAGTTACTTAAATTCATCTTTCTTTCTCTCTCTCTCTCTTTCTTTCAGTATATTTTTACATATAATGCAATATACTGAAAGCGGTCTGCGATATCATTGTTTACTTTTAAACTTTCCTATGCTACGAAAACACTGAAAATTCCGATATATATAAAAATTGGCTTCATGATTCAATTTACATGTTACATTTTGTCGTTATAGAGAAAACGTTTTTTGTCATTTTTAGATTCCTTTCCTCAATTTGCGATTAACTTTTATATAAAAATAGATATCAATAAACGATATCAATATACTTTTAATTATATTAATAAAAATAGATTTTAATAGTTCAATTTAAATCTTAATAAAGCGAATAGAGAAACCTTATTTCTCAATTAATTTCAAATCAATAAAAAAAGAAAAATTTGAAAGTGATGAAAGAATCTCCGGTCCAATTTTCATATCAAAGCGATTGATTTTCTAATCAATTTAAGGAAATGAAAAAAGTGATAATAATTTTGAAGAATTCGCAAACATAGTTAAGTTTATTTGCATCATTATACTCATCAACCATTTATATTTTATTCGTATCTGTTGAAACGATTTCCTTAGAAACGACGTCCGTCTATAACATTAACAGTTTACCTCGTTCCAGAGAGAAGAAAAAGGAATAACTCGAAAGAATCTTCAAGCAAACATACGCGTTTCCTCGTATTCCTTTCTTTCTCTTTTTTTCTCTATCAGCGGTATGACTTTAATTCGTTTTTGCTTGAATTAATTATTTTTCTCAAGATTTATCTCATCCTAATATCTTTGAAAAAACATAAAAATGTAGAAAATGTAAGAATTTTAGATTGAATTAGAATAAATTCATCAAAAGTTTTAAATATTTAGTTCCTCAAAGATTCTGATTGTCAGAGCACAAGCAGAATACTGATATTTTTCAGAACAAAATTTCTTTAAATTGCAAAAGTATAATTTTTTCTTATTATCGATGTATATAGAAATGAAATCGAATATTTACAGGCGTTTGTCTCTTGAATTGCGATCTTTAACTTTTCTGCTGGAAATATATTAAAGCAGAACTATCCAATTTTATCACTATCCAATTTTATCACTTAACGAAATCATAGTCATTAATGTAACGAACATTACACTAACATTAACAGACAGCTCACCGTATTCAAGACCACGTTTGGAGAAACGAATAAATAGAATGTTCCAGAAATGGAGCTCTTTGCAAAAGCGAATTAAACTCAAGGTTCGTTCTTCGACTCGCTCGTCGTTTCGGAGACGAAAATAAATTCGTTTCTTTATTTTCAGTCATCCATCTGTTCCGTACAAATTTATGAGATTCCGCAGCCGCGCAGTGATCGCAAAATAGTGATGAAACACAAACGTATAATCCGCTTCCGCTTCTTTGAAGCATGACAATTTTCAACGATCGCATTTTCTACTTGCTTATTATAACTATGCATAGAATATGAGTTGTAAAGATAGAAAAATAAAGTTTGCTTTAATACATATAAGTAACAGAAAAAATATTGAAGTATAAAAAAGATATAAGATATATCTCTCTAAAGAGATGAGAATTTAAAAATCATACATATATTGTTATTAAATCAAGTTAGTTGATTAATTACGATTTGATAATATGTTTTTGTTGCTGAATAGAATAGGAAGTACAAATTATGCTCATTTTATGAATAGAAATAAATCATTTGCATTTGCGGCATGTTAAAGTTGCATCATAAATCAATGTATGTGGACTCAAAAAAATTTTGAATAAATCTGTGAGAAGCATTTAGTAATACATTTTTTGAAATATTTAGTTTTTATTATTAAATATAATAGTAATAATAAAATATTTAGTAGTTATAAAGTTTAATAATTATAAACATTTAAAAAAATAGTTATAAATATTTTGCACGTAGTTGAGTCCATTAAATATTAAGATTTACTAAATTATTTCGTCTTAATCACTTATACGTTTAGTTGAAACTATCTCACAGCAGTGGGTAACATTTATCAAGTTATGAATTATTAATGAATTATTATAATCCTTACAATCCTTTTTTTCAATGTGATTTATGTCCATAATGTTCAAAAAGCAATCAGTGCAATATTATATGTTTTCGGTTTCATAGAATGACAATGCACTGGAAAGATAATTAAATAATAAAGGAATATAAACAGTTTTAGATTAATTTTCTATTACAATTTCTCTTCTTTTTTCTCTTCTTTTTTTTCTTGCTCTTTTTTGTTCTCTCCCTTCTGTTTCACTCTCTCTTTTTTCTTCTCTCTCTCTCTTCTTCTTTTTTATTTTTTTCGATAAAGTATAAAACTATTTCAAATAATTTTAATTTTAAATAGATAATGTTTATACTTTTCGTTCATATATATTTCATCGTTTTATATGTTATATTTTAAAGTTACAAAATGACGAAATTAAATTACTTATATTTAATTAATCCAATTATTAAATATTTTAAAAATATTTGTAATATATATCTAATTTTTTTATTACATTATATTAAGACTATTTAAGAGATGAAGTAAAATACAGTAAAGACATATATTATTATATTTTAGGATTTTGTGATTTTTTAAAAGTAGAAAGATTAAAATAGAATTTAAAATAAGAAAGAAACAAAACAGAAGAAATTTTCATAATATGTCAGTACGCATGAAGAAGATGACATATCAAGTATATCATTACTAAAATTAGTAATAATAATCTAAAAGTCAACTAGTGGATAATAATAATTCCGAATAGAATAATTCCGCGATAAATTTTATGTCGCAAGAGAGATGCATAACTTGACTTGTGTATCGACACAACTTAAGGTTAAAATTTCATCTCGATGTTGTCCGATTTAAGATAGATGTTGTATGCATAATATTTCTTGCTGACGAAATATTCATCAAGGATAATTGTCTATCAAAATTTCATGCATCTCGTCTAAATAATTATCATGATTTCAGCACCAGTGTTAGTTAGCATTATTAAATGAAGTAAATATGCAGACTCGTTTAACAAGGATACTTTAACTACGTAAATAATAAAATAAAAAATAATAAAAAGATTGCAATTATTTCTTTAACATATATTTTTCCTAATTATCGTTCTTTAGTTGTAGAAAATTTTCTAAATTAAATTAAATAGGTTATGTGTATCTATTAATATGTAGAAGAATTATAAATATATTGGTTTCTCTATGATTTATTTATATTTGTTTTGAATAGTTAGTATATGAATTCAAACAGTTTTGAAATTGCAGGAGGAGACTCCGGTATTTTATGAGGACGATTCTTATAAATATGTAAAAGCGGATTTATTATCGAGACTTTTTTTTACAATTTGCTTTTATTTTTAGAAGACATAATATCGATAAAGAGACACTGATTTTATTTTCTTTTGGAGTTTTCAGCAATTTATGCTTGAGCTTATATCTGTATGTCATTCAAAATTACTCTCTTAAAATTATTAACCACACATTACACAAATAAAAAAATATACATAACTCTATATTGCGTCAATTTTATAAAATTTATTTTAAATTTTTACATAATTTTCTATGTTTTTTATTATTTTTTTATAGATTCAGTATCGTTGTATATATTAAATATATTAAAAATATTTGCATTATGTTAAATGTATAAGTGAAATAAAACATAAATGTATTCCTAGATGAAGTTTGTGCGTGGTATTCATGCGTCATGGAGGTTTCTCAGAAAATTAATGATCGGCATGGATTTTAGTGTACGTTGCTTCTTTCTATCCGTGCAATTTTTCATCGTAAATTATGTTGATATAACAGATATGTGAGGTTATAAACAAGATTAAGTTCTATTTTTGTGCGAATATTTCTGGCATATGCCTTTAATTAATAAACAATGCTTCCGAATGCTTATAAATTATTTTTCGAGCTTTTGTATTTTATTACTATATGTATATATATATATATATATATATATATATATACACGTATATATAATATATATTTATTAAATATATATATATATATTTTTTTTTAAATTTCGTTACATTAGTAATATAAAGTTTTAAAGAAATAAAAATTCTTTGAGAGAGAGAGAGAGAGAGAGAGAGAATATATTTTTGATAAATTAAAAAAATCTTTTTTGCATTATAAATTAATTTTAATATTAAATTTTAATTACACATTATAAATTTTAATTATGAAGGGAAAATCTGTAAATTTTGCGATTAAATTATCAATAAAAATTTAGATAGTTGGTTTTAGTTCTAGAGTAAATCAATTCATTCATCCTATGCAAGCGACTCTAAAGCAAGATTAACTCATTAGCAGCACTTCCTCTCTTCCGTATATATTGCACTGAAATCATCTATTCTTTCCAAGTTTCTTCCGTGAATTTCGTCGACTTGCAAGGGTCCTCGCTTCATTAACGAGCTCCTCGACGTCGACGCTGTCGTCGTCGTTGTCGTTTCGCTTAATTATTCTACCACCACCCAGTACACGTGTTCCGTGCTTTCATTGGACCAAGCTCGGTTCTTTTATATCGCTACTCAGGCCAGTGGGTTAATGGAATGTCGTCATCCGTCGTCATTATCGTCGACGATAGGACCTCCACATTCTCATTTTGTGAATCGTCCCGTTGTTATAAAGAGGCTTACTTATGGTGCAACAGCAGTAGCTTTTGTAAACGGCATTCGAGCTCCAAGATTTTGCGAAACTTACATGCACGAGCTCATGTTACGATGCTCTCTCTCCTCTTTATTTGTTACATTATTATTAATATTGCAAAATAATTTTAATGTTGCGTAATTTATTTTATCCGCAGTTGTGCTGATTTTATATATACATGAAGATCATTATTATTATTATTATGAGCTTTCCTTAATGTGTTAAAAAAAATTATTGTATAGTTAGATATTTAAAAAATGTAGTTAGATATTTAAAAAATTATTAATACAGAAATTGTTTTTGTTTTTATTAAACAGTTATTATTAATTATTACTAATAATTAATTATACTTAATTAACTTACTAGTTAATGTTATTAAATATTATATAATTATTATTAATCCTAATATTTACTTTTAATTAGAAAAACGGAAGACATATTGCATAACATTTACTCTTAATTATATAAAACATTTTTTTATTAAAATAAAAATAAAAAATAATAATTCTATACATTTGTTATGAAGTTATTGATTCAAAGTTAAAGTATTAAAGTATTAAGAAGTATTAAAGTATAAAGTTAAAGTATTAAATTGACAATGTTGCAATAAAAGCTTAATACCAAAGACTTAATTATAGATTAATAACAGTGTAGGAAATAGATTATAAAATTTTTGATGAATATTTTCAGAAAATTATAATATTGTTAAAATTAAATTTTTTTCTATAATTATTACACATAAATAAATTTTATCTGTATTACAAATAGGTATCATTATAAACTATATGCATATGAACATGCAGTATTCATGTATTTATAAAGATTTTGTTATCTTCGATTCTTTCGAAATTATTCAAAAGATAAAAGGATGAAGAATTTATACGTTTATAAAGAGGTATATTACATCATATATTATTCAAACGAGCGGTCGATTATTATCTCGACGCTATCGCCGTGGTTTCCTTCGTTCTTTCTTTTACGACCACTCTCCATCCGCATTGAGATTTATTCCACTTTTTCCTGCAAAGAGTTCCTCTTTCTTGCGATGATGTCATGCACAAGTAGTGATATTCTCTTATCGAAGGAAATAAAACACCGTGTAACGCGAGATTGCGCAAATCAGAAATTCATGTCAGTCCTTTTCCTCGCTTATAATTATTGAATGATAAATATTATATCACTATGATTTTAATTTTAATGCCAAATAAATACAAAAAAAAAATAATTTTTATAAATTTCTATCTTGCATTTTAATATTTCTATCTTGCATTTTAATATTTTATAAAGATATTTAATTATTATATTAACTAATAATTAAATATTATACAAATTTGAAAAAAGATTGCAAATGTTAAATTGATAGCTCATATTTTAAAATAAAAAAAGTTGAAAATTATAATATAACACTAATATAACCACAATTATTTTGTGCATTAATAAAAATAATGCTTTAAATAGAATATTATTCAATAGAATAATAATTTCATCAAACATTTTTTCATAATAAATGTTTAATGATTTTTGAAGTTTATGAAAAGTGACGCCTATGATGTTTTTCTAAGAACAGAAATATCAATCGCCACAATTTTTCCGCACAATTTAGAAATTAAAAGGATTTATTTTTGTAATCAAATACATACACGTTATTAATTGCACAATAAATAGAGTCAGTCACTAAAAATAGATCCTTCAATTGTGTTCGATATTTCTATTAACGCTTCAGTTATACACGCGAATAGTAGGTTTGTCGGTCAGTCTTGCAATTTTTGTAAAATCGACATATAACGAATGTCCACGGAATATACACAAGAAATGTATAAAAGAGTTAATTTTCAACTCTCTACAATTAACTCACAACAATTAACAATTAATAATTCAACTAATTTTAAATATATCTTATTGATAAAAGATATGCATTCATATCAGCTTATTTGATTGTCTTATTTTATAAAAATTGCAATCAAAATTAAAATTATTATACTCAAAATTATTATTTATATATATAGGATTATATATAAATATATAATTTATATATTACAATATATTATTATGTATATTATGTATATTAATTAATTAATATACATAATAATTATGTATATTAATAGTAATTAAATATTATATGTGTGTGTGTGTGTGTGTGTGTGTGTATTATATATGTTAATAATTAATTTATTATTTATATATATTTATACATACAATTTTTTTTATTATTATATTATTTTATTTTCACATTTTCTTGTACATTATTTCATGTTATTATAATTTTACAGTCTTTAGTATTTAATTTTGAGACACATTTATTGCGTCGAACAGAGCTTAGTGAAGACATGCAATATGTACGGAAAAGTTTCTTGTGCTCTATAAAATTCTTGCGTCCTATGAAATCTCGGATATTTCATGAGACCTTATAAAACGTCATAAACTTCAACGAAACTCGGCGTAACCGCTTAAACTTCTGTGAAAGCAGTAGGCTCTCATGAAATTTGTATGAAGTTTTAGAAATGTTTAATGATCTTACGAAAAGCAATCGAGATCCCTGGATAACAATGACATGTTTTTCTAAGTCACAAAGATTATTGTCTGATATTGATTATTATTTAGGAAATTTATATTTATTATGACAATTTGATAATTATCTTTTCTATATAAGATTAATACTTTTATAAAATATAAATTTCTAGATTTATTAAGAAAATTTATTTATAAAAAGATATGTCACAAATTGTATGTTATTCATAATTGGAAGATTTAATTAGTTAAAATAATAAATGTTTGTGCGCGTATGTATGTGTGTTGTAATGTTATATCAAATGATTAAAGAATAATTAAAAAACTACAAAACAAATATATATCTAATATCTATTTCAAAAATAATCATTGTATGCTACGTTTTAATAATTACTATATGATTTGATCAAACATAAATAATTCTAAGAAACATGAGTGATACATAAAATAAGTACAAATTAATATAAATAATATTCAATGATGTCACTATCTCTATAAAATGAGAAAAACAATTGTTTTAATTGATTGTTTAAAATTCCTAACAAGGAAAAAAATTATATATATATATATATATATATATATATATATATATATACAAGGTGTTTGATAAAGATTGAATCAACGCTCATGAGCGGGTAGAATATATACAATAAATTGGACAGAAAAATTCTTTACCATTTTGCAAGACAAGAGTCGAATAAGACACAGCCAAATTTTTCATTGCCATGTGACACTCGCCAGACAACCTAGAGAACACATTCCATGACCTAACTACGAAATAGACAGTCCTTTTTAATTAATATTCCAATTATTGTAAAAATTGCAAAATGATAAAAGACTTTTCTATACAGTTTATTGCACTTTATTCATTCACGAACATTGGCTCAATTTTTATTAGACACCTTGTATATATGTATATATATATATAATTATTTTATACTATATTAATTATTCATAATCTACAAAAGAATTCATTTACATAAATACTTTATGTATTATTTTAAGTGTTATTTTATACCTATTTCTGAAAATTTACATTTTATATTTTAATCTTGAGACGCATACACATTCGTACATCTATAATATATTTTGAGTTTACCATATTATGATATTATAATATCATAATAACTGGACATTTGATAAGTTTTTCTATAATATTGCCAATATATGATTATCAAGAATGTATTATAATCGCAGCAATAAATGATACAAATTTTTCGTTCTTCATATCGTTACATACATTATGTAAAACATGAGTTTTACCTCGGTCGGCATCGATAATTCAATGGTTTGTCAACATTTGCCTGTTGAACGTGAAAGGGAGAGGGAGCGGGATCGACGTCCTTGTTAAATGGAAATCGAAATCGACGGGCACGGCCGTCCTCGCAGGTTTGCGATCGTTGCGCAAGTACGGCATTCTCGATCGTGAATCACGATCGGCGGACCAGCTACGCCCATGTGCGCGCCGGCTGTTGTGCAAGCCGAGATGTAAATGTCTGTCACACTTACCGAGCTTCCCGTGTTCCACTGACCTTAGTCTAGTCAAGGAATAATGCAGAATCGGAAAAAAAGAGGGAGAAAGAGAGAGAAAGGGAGAGAGAAGTAGAGATTAATCACGCGTTACAACAAGCGAGTCACGATTTGTTTCTACGAGCCACGCGAAAACATTGAATAATGTATATGCACTGAATAATGTATAAAAATAGTTAAATGAATAGAAATTTTATACAATATTTTATGCGTTTAGTAAAGAAAAGAGTGATTGGAGAAAATTGTGAAAATTGTGAAAATTAGAAAGAAATATTACACGTAACGAGTTGTTTTTTTCTTTCTTTGTTTAACTTGTAAAGATAATTTTTGTAATTATTAAGACGGGTTTATTGAAAGTATACGAAATAATATGCAACAAATGTGTGTGATTTTTAAATAATTAGAGGATTATATATAATATTATATATAATCAGAAAGACATGGAATAAGTAAAAATTTATGGTTTTTACATTAAATTAAAAGCAATAAAAACAGATAAAATTGTATCAAGCTAAACTGTTATATCATGTTTGACAAAATTAACTCATTGCAAATCATGATCGTGTTTTGTATTACAAAATCGATTTTTACAAAGGCACGAGGATATCAAAGTAAAATTTGGCATAACGTCACTAGTTATTTCTCTTGATTTCCAAGTGGAATATCAACCTGGCTATACTAGTATAGGTGTATCTCTGTTATTGTCTTTTGGCAACAACATTGTTATTTTGAATCGCTCTAACACTAATTTTATCGTGGGATCATGTAGCTTTTCTAGCACCAGTTTTCTGCCTTCCAATAGATATATAATCTCTTTCTCCTTTCGCCTTTTAATTATTTTTGCTCCAACTATTCCAAATATTTTGTTCCAAATAATTTTTCATCCCTATTTAATTAGTATTAATTACCAGCCATACTATTAGTAATAATACTAAAGTAACAAAAACAATTAATTGGCAACATGTTGCTTACTTTTAATAATTAGGGATATTTTTTCGTAACGTGTACAATACTAGTTAAAAGTATTGCATCACCTCTCCCCCCAAATACAGAAAATGCAAATAAATTAAGTTTTTTATTTTCTTCCCCTAACTGTTATACTCGTATCTATAAAATATAAAATTATATTATTTGTTATTCAGTTCCTAAAATTAATTAATATACAATTATTATAATATTTGTTTTAATATTGTTTAAGAATGCGTTATATTACCATTATTTTTTACAAGTATAATTGCGTTATGAATGGTTTATATATAGTTATAGTTACAAACATAGTTAGTTATAAACGATTTCTATTTGTCAACAATATACGGAATACATAAATGTATTATATATATTTCTTTTCTCTAGAATATATCTTGCTCATCAACTATGAAAATATTTGTAAAATGAAATATCAATAACAATTTTAAAAAAACTATTATAAAGAAGTATTATAAAGAATAATATATATGACAGTATTCAAAGCAAAGGAAGGCTATTTTGACCAACAATTTAATATTTCTGTCATTATTTGTTATAATTTTTTATGTTAAAGTAGAAAATAACATTAATAAAACATATATGGATAATATTTATATGCTTTGTTTAATAAAATAACTACTTATCTATAAGTGGTGCAATACTTTTGACCGGTAGTGTATCTCTCTCGGGTTTTGCGCTTCACGCTACTACTGCCAGATATTAAGAAACTATGATGATGATTAATGATGTGAGAAATATAATTGTTTGCAGATCGTCACTGGTGATCTTTGTCGCGTTGTGCGCGACGTGCAGCCGCGCGGACTTTTTCGGCGAGAAAAAGGGTGAGTTTCACAAAGTTAATTTTTAGCGCTAACGAACTCTCACGAGGATTTGTACGTTCCCCTATCTGTTTCCGGATATCTTACTCGTTGACGATTCCCTGCAATATTCTCCTCCGGGGATTCTCTCCGAGCGAGGTTTCCGCGCGAGAATATTCAGCAGCTTTTTTCTCGACGACACCCCTTTACGTGACTGGTGATTTATTACTATGTTAAGTACGGAATGTATTTTGTCAATGAATAATGATACCAAGCGATAAGAGCTGCAGACAAATTATCACGAATGTGCATGAATTTATATATATGTTGCGACAGAGACGTTGATTTTAATATCTATGATTAATACAAGTAGCATTCTTATTCATATTTTAACATTTTGCGATAAAGTCTGTATAAAAGTATCAAATGAAGATACAAGAATAAAGCTACAGCTTTTTCGTTATAAATGATAAATGTTTGATATTTTGTGTACAATATTAAACATTATTAAATAGTATTGAACATTTATTTATATATCAATAATAATAATATATTAATATAGAATACGTGTAGCTGATTGTATTAAATAATACAGCATAACTTGCATATAAATGTACATCAATCCTTTATTGTTCGAATTATAACATTTTATTTGATTGATTTTTCGCACAGTGTTAATATTATTATTTATTGTTTTGAGTAAAAATCTATATTAATATAAAAAATGTTTCTCTTCAAATTTTTATTTAATTTGAGTTCTTGATGCTTTTCTTTTCAAGATATTCAGTACACAATAAATTGAAACTGTGAATGGAACAATTTATACTGATGAGATCGCAATTCGTCGACTGTAATGAGATCGAGCGATTTGCTTTTAATCTTTACGTCCGCTATTCGTTTTCGTTCCTCGTAGTTCGTTTCGGAACGAAAGCAATATTGTTCCTCTTTCTTTCTGGATAACTTTTAATTATATAAAGTCATACACTTAAATTTTTATATTTTATATCTGTTATATTTATATTTTGTTTAACTTATTATGCGCTTTTATACTTACACATTAATATTTTCCAATATTTCTTTATTACAACTAATATTAATGTTTCTGATCACTAAAATTTAATATTCGTCAATTCAGAATTATTCAACATTGTCGTTACACCGCCATATCATTATTGATTAATTATTCAATGTACATGAAAAGCTTTTGATAGCAAGTTCGGAAATAATTAAAAAACTCACAAAGCTTACAATCCGGCCAATCGATATTTTACATCGATATTTTTTACATTAATAAATTCAAATGTTTTTTTTTCATATTTGTTAATGCTTTTAATATACTAATATATTAGACTTTACAGGGAAATCAAACTCTATTAAAATCTGTTGCAAAATGCAAAATTTTGTTTTTTATATGATAAAAATATGTTCTTTTTTCCGTGATGAATGATTAATTATATTTAATTATATTTTTATAATATATATTTAATTCGTCTATATCGCATATATTTTATTCGTCTTATGTCGCCGGATCATGTCTATGTCCAAATATAACGGTGCGATACGCTCTGTTCGCATCGACGGGATGCTTAATACTCAGAGCAGATTTTGTGCTCTCGTCACGTCTCACTCTAATCTGCCAGTTTTATAAGGATACCCCGACGATTCCTGAGGGAATCTGAGGATTTTTCACTTCCCCTTCCTGACAAGAGAACCGCCAGTTGCTCACCTCCGCAGTAGTAAAGCCGACGTATGGTCAGACATGCCGCAATCCCGTAATCTCCCGCTGTGTGTTCTCGTCCTACTTAGAACTATTCCAATATCTACTTATTTCTGACTCTCAAGAGTCAAAATGCGACAGGTATTTCTGAGATTGTATACATAACTAATTTCTAATTCGATTAAAAAACGGCGAAACTCAAATATGATTATATGAAATTTTATTTGCCATTTTAATTTGTCTGTAATTCAAAAAATGGATAGAGAAAAATTAGATTATTCTTAAATAACAAAATAATAATTCAGAAATGACAAATATCGTTAAATGAATCATCCGCATTTTACGGGAGTTAATAAAACAGTATCTTTGAGCATAATTATTGTCTATTGTCTCCTCTTGAAATGTAATGATTATTTTCGTCGCGTTCTGGTTCCTCCGCGAGGATCTCATAGCCCGCGACGTCGCTCCGCAAAGAAAATTTAATCTAGCACCGGTCGTTTTTATTAAGAATAATAAAACGACAGAAAAACGACGTTGCCACTTTATCGTGTCGTAATAAGGATAAATTAACGCAGGATTTCAATTTGCGTTCTTACTCTTCCGTAATATATTAAAAAACTGTTCAGTCACTTGCTATGTTTTCGGAAAAAGCGTTGACCCTCGCGTTTCTCGCGCAATAAGATTAGAAAGATTGAAAATGTTCAGAAGATCGCGATGATTGCTCGAATTATTAACGAAGAATCGGTTTCGCGTTTCTCTTATCACGAGCGGATACGAAGGTTGCGAGGGGGCGTCAAAGAGCGATATCAAAAGGGGGTCGGTGGTGCACAGGATGGAGAAGGGGGCGGCTCCCCGGAACGAATAGCTCCCGCAGGATACGAGATAACGCTGCTCATCCCTGCAGCCTCATTTGTATCCATCCTGTTCGTTTCGTTTCCCGCGGAAACCCCATCACTTTTTGCACCGTCTACCTCGTCAATATTTAACGACTTGCTCGTCGATCAATCGCGATTGCGCGGCGATGTAGAAATGAGAATTTTTCGAGCCGCCTTCCACAACATTCATTCTTTTATGAATCGTTCTCGTAACTTTTCCACAAAGGAATATATTGTTTCAAGATCTGAATAGTTCGTAAAGTTCTACAATGCGCTTGCGGAAAGCAACTTAAGAAATCTTGCAATTTTCCAGAATTATGGATTCCAATTATTTGCAAGGATATTAAGTTATAAAAAGAGATAATAACATAAGAATTTTTTAACCAAAATTATCTTTAAGCTATTAAAGTTTTAAATTTGTTTCTTTAGTTTGTTATTGTGATTAATTATCTTGAACTTTGTTATCTTGTTATGCACATAAACCAGTCAAAAGTATTGCGTCACACTCAGAAAATACAGAGTGCAAATAAGTTTTTATTTTTTGCTCTAGTTGTTTTGCTTACGCTCATAAACTATGAAAAATGTATATTATTTATTATTTAGTTTCTAAAATTAATTAATATACAATTATTATAATACTTGTTTGGATATTGTTTAAAATACGTTATATTACTGATGCTTTTTAATATAGCAGTTAATTATAAATGCTTTTTAAATGTCATTAATATACATTATGTAAATGTATTATTTCTCCTTTTTATAACCTTCTTTAATAATTGGAGGAATATTTGCATACATATTAGAAATATCAAATATCAATAATTAAAAAAAAAAAACGGTTATCAAGGATATCAAGCGTATATGCGGTAATATTCAAAGAAAGCTATTTTAGAGAATCAGAAATTTAATATTTCTGTTATCTGTGATAATTTTTTATTTTTACGATATTAAAGTATAAAATAACAGTAATAAAATATAATTTCGTATACATACACACACACACACACACACACACATACACACATATATATATATATATATATATACATATATATATATATATATATATATATATAAATAATTGATATGTAAATATTAACGAAATATATAAATATTACCATAGTATATATATATATATATTTTTTTTTTTCCTTAATATTTACATATCAATTATTTACGTATCTCGTATTTAGCAATATTTATATATCGTTTGTTCTCTCATTAAAATAACGACCTTCTTGTTTCTAATTTCTATTTATAATACTTATATATTATATATTATATATTTTGATCGGTAATGTATAATATACATCACAATGTTTACATATTGATATGAACATTTCGACAAGGCACTGCAATACAGATATGAAAACAAATAAATTGGCGCATCGCGCGTTCTGCGGTTGATTTACAGTCGCGTGATTTCGATAGAGCGATTCGCGAACAGCGGCGAACGGCAATCGACTGCGATAGACGATCATAAAGATGGCCAATTTTTGTTCCGATGACAGATTGAATCGGACCCGCGAATCGAATCGAACGAGATACGCGATGCGACGCCCGACATGATTTTTGTGTCGATTTGATCCGTTCGCGCAGATTAAAAATTCTATCGTAACCGGACGCGATTTCTATCCATTTTATAGCGGCGCGAGATTACGGGATTTGTGAAAATAATCTTCAGCGCGATGTATAATGCTGGCAGAGAATCGTGTTCCCCATTTTTACTTGTCGACCGCGCACGCGAGGTCTCTCTCTCTTTCTCTCTCTCTTTGAATCTATCTATCTCTCTTTCTTTCCCTCTTATTCATGCAAAAAACTGCAAAATTAAACGCATTTCCCAAAGCGGATGGAAATCGTGCGCGGCGTTCAGATCCAATTTCCGCAAATTTATCTCGAGGCAAGGATAAATGCGTTTTATTGCGGCAGCGCCGCGCACGGATTTATTCACCGGAAAATATTTCTTATATATATCTGGCTTTTTAAACGGTTCTTTTATTCTCTATATCGAAGATCGCAATGAATCAAGAAAAACCATTGTTTTCTTTCTCGCGGTGCGTTTGCGGGAAACGCTTGCACTCCACTCTTGAGATCTTTTCGCCGCAATTCCCCTCTTGATGCAGAAGGATATATGCTACTAAAGGTAGAGTACGTAGTAAAATCGAATCTAATCTTTGTGATAAAGGAAAAGGTTTGTCGAATTTTTCTCTCACAGTATCAAGTTACAATTGTAGAAGAATAGACTTTCAGTGCTCGTGCATTTTCGAAATATTATCATATATTAAAAATTACATGTCATCTTTGCAATAAATTGCAAAAAAACAAATTCAGGACATAATGTATGAGAAAATTAGTTTGTATTTTTAAAAAATGTGAAACGAAAAATTATAAACGTAAAATTATATATGATATTTAATATAAAATATTTATCATATTTAATATAAAAATAAATTCTAAAGTTAACAATTGTTTCCTAGATTCAATTTTACAAATTTTTGATTTTATAGTTAAATTAACAAAATTTAAGAAATAAATAAATAAATATGATATCTTTTAAATTTATAGAAAATTATAGGGAAAAAGATTACATCTGTATGACAAAGAAAAAAGCATATGTATTAAATATCATTATATTGTACGTAAAATGCATATATTATTGATATATGATACTGCGAATAAAAAATTTTCATATGAAAAATTTCCATAGAACAACGTGCGTCGATTGCTTTTATTCATGTTATCAATGTTCCATTCAGCATGTTCCAAAGAAAGCAGCTACGAAGCCTGGCTAATAAAAGAAAAATATTAGGTTTGACGTTATGGAAAATAAAGGAATGCTAGACACACCGCGTATCGCTGCGTCAGTAAAGAGCACTGGATAGTCTAATTTTCTAAAAACAGATGAGACGTCGGCATGATTAAAATTTATGAGACTGCGATCTGTGAGCAGAGTTAAAAGTGTAGGAAAACGCGACCGCCCTCTTAGTTTATTTTTCGCCTACCACTTCCTGAAACGAGAAATTAAAACGAGTCGCAAATTACACAAATTTTATACGCTTAGATTGATCGTGTCCTGCTGTTGAAAAGTTCTATTTTTATTTGTTAAGTTTAGGTTAGTCTGTTAACAAGATGCCCGCTATAAAGTTTTTCAGTCAATTCTCATCAATAATTAAACTACATATAAGTGACAAGTTTGAAAACTTTCAATTAAATAAACTCAATTAGCAATAAAACTTCATTTGAACATTTTTCAAATTTAACATTTTTTGAATTAAGTATTATGTAACATACTGTACATTGCATAAAATATGCAAATGCAATTAGCTCGAATTTATAAAGTTACTTTTATAAATTAAACAAGACACGATTAAAATGTGTTTTCGTAAATAGAGCAAAATATACAAATTAAATAAAAATTTTTAAACTTATACTTTACTACAACAAATTCTTTTATTAAAAATCTCTATTTTTTTTAACATATAATAATAAAATTGAGATTAGTCGCGGAATCTCACAAATATAATTTTCGAAAGAGATTCTATTTTTAATAATACATTTGTGCGTATATTTTTAAAAAAAGAACTTCGGTATATTAATCTTATATATCTTGACATTGGAATTTCAAAGCATTCTCTATGTGAAATGTTTTTTAATGCATGAACGGAGGATAATTAATTATCATGCCGTGTAATGCTTAAGATAATCTGGCAATACGGGCAAGTTAATAGCACTCGATGACATGCATGATAAGCGAAAATGAAGACAGATACAAAGGCGGTGCGTGGAAACGTTTACGACACTGTCACAAGAAGTATTTCTTTTTAGAAACGTGCCAAGATACGTGCCGGATGTAGGCGTCGATCGGATGTGCGTGAGTGCGTCTCGTAATCACGTTTGGATCCAATGATCCACAATGACTCATCGATCATTGACAATCAAGCGATTTTTTAAGCCTGTCCTTACTTCGCCACGCATGTCGGACTTCGTAAATCATATTTATTGTTAACACTGGCGCGTATTCGTATTGTAACTTCTTGCAACATGTTAGGTTGAGTAAATGACATTCTCGAAAGTAAATGTCATTCTACAATTTAAGAAATTCAGAAAAAGCAGATATCTTAGAGATGTCTACACATTTGACATTTGATATTCTACTTCCAATTTTTAATTTAAAACTGTTGATTTAATCATTGGAGAAAGATACGCACATTTAAAATATAAATTATCAAAAATGATCATACATTAGAGTAATTTTATTTTAAATACAATATTTATTGAAAATTTATATTTCGTATAGAAAAGTAAAATTATTATTTTAAATATGATAATTTTAAAAGAATCATCATATTTTTTCCTATTCTATTTAAAATGTATAAACTTTCATTAATTATATTTCAAATACTATATATTAAGAAAAATAATCAGAAAGTTTAAAATAATTAATTTATTTCCCAAAATTTTAAAATAATTAATTTATTTCCAAACTAATCACTTTTCTAATCACGTCTAATTTCTGTAATACTAATTTATATAAATTTAATATATTAATTAATTTAATAAAATATATAGAAAAAGAAATCTAATAAATGTAAGTCACAAAAAAAGAGATCTAAAAAAAAGATAAAAGATAAGAATAAATTCGAGCAAAAAAATATTATAAATATTTTAATGTTTATGAGAGAAATAATTATTTGAATTGATTGTTTGAAATTTATAATAAAATATACATATTTAAAATATATACAATATGTATGCCTTATTTGTAAAATTAACTTAATATTTTAAACAGATTTCTAATTTAAGTACATTTAAATAAATTATTATTAATATAAAAAATATAAAAGATATATAAATATTTTTATTTATTTTGCAGTTCTCAAACGTTTTATGGACATAATATTACTTACTTTATTAAAAGAATGTAATCAAATATTGAATCGGTATGATAATAATAACTTAAATAATGTAACAAATTTAATTAATGTAAGAAATTACTGCTGTTTTATTTGCTCGGCAGAATAAATGATTAATTTGGGCTATATTTTATGTATATACAGTTTAGCTATAATACGTAAGAAAACTTAAGTATTAAATCCAATTGCTACGAGGCGCCATTTAATGAGTCACGAAGATTGTTTTTATTGCACTTGAGTGAAATCATATTTCCATGATCTTGACCCATAATGACTAAGCGCATACTTCATCAATTGTATTTAGCGTTGATATGCATTTGTAGATGACGAAACATAACGTCATCATTGAAGCAAGAAAGGAATGTAGTTAAGATATTAATAACTAAAGCATCACACATAAGTGCGCATTATATATTATGTATACTATCGGTCAAAAGTGTTATATCCTTATAGAAACTTATATTAATAAACAAAAAAAAATATAAATATTAAAATAAATTATATTTTACTATTGTTATTTTAATATCGTAAAAATTAAAAATTATAACGAATAATAATAGAAATATTAAATTTTTGATTCTTCAAAATAGTCTCTTTTTGCTTTAAATATTGCCGCTATGTGTGGCAATTCTTGACAAAAGTTTTTTTTTCAGTTTGTGATTTCAATATGTGTGCAAATACATCCTACAATTGTTATACATCCTACAATTGAGAGAGATTGTAGAGGGAAGAAATAAATAATATATTTATGTAACATATATTATTGATATAAAATCGGTTATATTTAAAGTGATTATGTTAAAAAGCATCGATAATATAATGCATTTTAAACTGTATCAAAATAAGCATCATAATAATTGTACATTAATTAATTTTAGGAACCGCGAATAACTGATAAATATACTTTTCATATTTGAGGAACATGAGCAAAAAACAATTAAGTAAGAGAAAAAAATGAAAAACTTAATCATTTACGCGCATTTTTTGTCTTTTAGGAGTGATACAATAATTTTGATCAATATATAATTCATCCTTATGTCACATTCATTGTAAGACATAGATTATTATAAATATTTCTTTCTCTTTAGTAAGAGTAAAGTTTTTTTCACAGTCACTATTTTTTTAAGATGCGAATTTAGACCATCTGTTGGAAAAAAATTGATAAATGTTAAAATGATTTTTCGATGCATAGAGCTCTTTTGCATATAAACTGCTCACTCTATTTTCTTGCAAGTTTGCCACTCCTTAAACGAAATTACGCATGACGGTTTTATGAAAGCTTTATTCTTATTTGGCGTTTTCAAGCTGTTTAGAAATAAGGATGCAGCGTTATGCATTTAACGTGCAACAGCAGCGGCGTAAAACGGGAGCAAAGATCGAATGCAAAAACCGTACAAAATCGCGGAGACGTGATACAGTCGCTTGTTGCCCGGGGCAGACATATTGGCCCCGCGAAGCGTGCTCGGAAAGTATAAAATATTTCAAAGCTCACTTTCCCCTCACCTTCCCTATGCTATTTCCCTTCTTCCTTGCCATCTCTTTCTCTATCTCTGCGGCTTCTTTTTTTTTTTCTTTACAGCTAACCCACCCTACAATATATCGTCTGCTTGTAACATCTTCCTACCGCCTCTTGTCTCTCACGCGTGCATAATTCTGCAATTTATCAACCAGTGGATCTTCATTCATATCCTGTGGCTTGTTTCACCAGCAACTTTCGATTTTTCAACACCAGTCGCTATTAAATGCATAAACATTGTAACACGCGTTGTGAATTTGGATGTGTTGCAATTCTATAAAAAAAAATTTGTTATTCGAGTCTTAAGTTATTTATTTGCAATAAAAGTATTTAAAAAGTTCGCGTTAGAAACAAATTATAATTTTAAAAGATTTATCTTGATAAAAAATTGTTCTGAATTGTCCTTGAATTTTTTTAACAAATAAAACTTCCATGTATTTTATTTAATATCAGAAATTTAAAATTTAAAAAATTAGTACATGTGTGATTTTTATTTATAAACAGAAATATTTTTCTAAATATTAATATACATAATAAATAAACATTATATCTTTTAATAAATTTAAGTTAATAACTTAATAATTTTAATAAAGTTTAAATTTTGTTATATAACTGATTTAGTAGCTATTTAAATATTTTTTTCTGTTTAACTAACGACTGATGAATTAATAGATAGTATGTCAAAGATGTTAAAATTTATATGCAAATATAGATGCACTTCTGAAAAGAGCATATCTCCGATTGTTCTGAAATTTTACATACTAATGCGTTTCAACGCGCTGATTACGAATATGAAATACGAATATGAACAATCAAAATTGACAATAAAGTCATCTTTAAAATCAAAATGAAGAAAAAAATAACTTATTTTTTGTATATTTTCTTTATTATCTTAATAAATATTGATTTTAGTAGAAAAAGTTTAAAATAAAAATTGTATTTCTCTTAAAAATGCAACTTTTATGTCCTTTACATTACTGTAAAAGCAGTATTTTACGAGAATGCAAATTAATATTTTGGATGTTCTTTCGATTAAGGCATTCATGCTTCTATAATTCTACATGAGTTTATAACTTTCCACGCAAAGCAAGATTACACCCTCAAATCGAATTTTAATTTTTAATCATAAATAGGTTTGTGTTAGGTTATATCTTTCGAAAGTAAAGTCTCCCGTAGGAAAGCTCCTGGAAACTATATTCACGTATATACTTTCCATATGAAGGATAGGCTCTAGGATGATAACGTTCCAAAATAATAGATGAACTTAAAAAATTTAAGGATTTTATTAAAATAAAAAGAAATTACGTTTTTCTCGTAAAAAAAGTATTGCTTTTATAGTAATAATGTATACATAAGAGTTGCGAACATAAAAGTTGCGTTTTTAAGAGAGGTATAACTTTTATTTAAAATTTTTTCTATTAAAAAATCAATTACATATTAAGAAAATAAATATTTATTAAGATAATGAAAAGAGATATATATAAAAAAAACTATTTTTTTTTTCATTTTGACCTTGAAAGTGATTTTGTCATCAATTTTTATTGTCATTTTTATTCGTAATCAGTCGAAATATGTAAAATTTTAAAACAATCGGGGATATGCTTTTTTCGAAAGTTTATCCAAATGTAATTAATATTGACAAACAACTTATATCTATAACTTTGTAAATAATTTATATCTATAATATAACTTATATCTATAGCTTTATAAATAATTTATATCTATAAAATATATATAACTTATATCTATAAAACGTTAAAATTTAGAATCTGCAAATAGATAAGGAGAAATAACTTTATGCTCCAAAGCTTTTGAAATTAGCTCGTACGTAAATTTAGCGTATTAAATCTGATTAGTCGATTATTATTTCAGTTGTTACAGATAATCTAGTGAATTTTCCCGTAAACTGAACGTGCACTCATATCGCGCGCGGATTTATCGGAACAAATAGACGAGCTCATTAATTTTGATGACGATATTCCCTCGTTGTAACTCACTCGCTCGTATATTCCATGCTTCGCGACACGTGCAATTCATCAGTCACAGACAGAGAACGGAGTCAAAAGGCAGCCTTTCCCGATTTCCAGAGAATGGGATTTAATTGTTCACGACTTGTCCTCTCTCCGGCGACATCTCGTTTTAGCTTTAATTCGGTCGTTCGTCCTCGATATTTCCATGCGACAAATTGCTCGACGATTTTATAGTTCAGAGGAATTATCGGTCGTTCGAATTGCATCACGATGACATTTAAGAGAATGAAAATAAAATACATAATATACCTACCATCGTCGGAAAAATATTTTAACATATTTTTTTAAATTAATTTGGATTAAACAATCTTATTTTCATCATAGAATTCTAATTCTCTGATTAATTTAAAAATAAGGATTTTCTAACATTTATAATTCTGATTAATCTAAATTTCAAATTTTTAATTACATATATATCCTCTATTTCTAATTGTTATTCTTCGCAAAAATCATGTATAAGTAAAAAATTACATGACATTTTTAGATATAAAAATTTTGTTTTCATTATTTCTACTATTTAAAATTACCAATACAGAATGATTCGATTTTGCGTTAACATGTTTAGTAATACCACATCGGGATAAACATGAGAGAGTGGTATGTAAAAAGCGAACAGCGATCTTGTTTTCGGACGGACGCTCTCGTAAAACAAACGGGGATATATTTATCGCGCGTGAAATAAAACACAATTGTGATTGTGATATTCGTTCCTATACATCTTTTCTTATTTCTTCAACGCTATTTTTTCACTGCCATTGTATTTCTCGTTTTCCCGTTGATGATAATACTTTTCTATTTTTCTGCATTTATTGCATATATTGTTTTCTTATCGATCAATAAGATATTCATTAAGTATATATTTATATTATTTTATAAAATCTAATCACTTTTGGTTTTATCGTTTTGCAGTTCTATCATTTGTTGCTTAATAATATATAAAATGATTTAAAAATTGATTGGAAAAAATATATGCGAGATATATACATTTAATATATATATTATACATTTAATATATATATTAAATTATAAAAAAACTTTATTTGTTACTCGTTTTTTTTAATTCGTAAAAAAAATGTAAATATGACGTAGAATTGCGTATTCTTCGAATTATAAAAGAGAAATACAAAAATGAAAGCAATTGCAGGAAATTTATATTCTACTAATTTAGGGTGATTCGTAAGCTTTACTCACGATATAAATTTATCCCTTCTAATTTGAATTGTTTCGACCCAACGTGTAGCGTGGTTGATAAGCAGCTGATCGGAAATGCTTTCCCAGTCGAGTAATTGCACCGGTCGCTCCCGCGCCGGTCGGAAATTAATAAATACTGGAATTTTCAGCGACCCCGGTTGTGTACGGATTAAAGCTCGACAACGATATCCCGGTCGAACCAAAAGGGAAAGAGGGGACAGGCGGAAATTGAAGCGAGGTGAGCTGGCCGCGAGAGAGACGATAGGAAAGAGAATGAAAAAATCAATTTTGCTTCCTAAGAGCATTATGTATCGGCAGACAGTCCGCATCGGATAAATTTATAACGAGGAAGAAGCTAAAGATAAAGATAAAAATAGAGAGAGAAAGAGAGAGAAAGAATTTTGCTGATTTTTTCAATAATGTATTTTTGTTTCAAAAATATTTATGAAATTTTCTAATTTGCATGTCACATTGAATAAGTTAAATCATACAAAAATAGAAGGATTAAATTAATAGCTTTTAATTTTTCATTTTTTTCGTTCTTGCTATTAAAATTGAAATTGTATTTCTTTTACATGTATAATGTTGGGATATCAATATTATATATAATAATTAATTATTAAAGGTCCGAGTTTATTTTCTGAAACTGACTTTTCGAATGATTCAATCATATAAAGATTCAAATTACTTTGAAAAAAATATTATTCGCATAAAGGAGACATTTTTTGAAATCTTGAAAAAAATCTTGATCGCTCACAATTAATAATAATTCAATTCATAGTAATGTTATATTTGCAATAAACTCGCAGATTTCAGCTGTAGATTTTTCTCTGATAATTAATTAAATAAGTCGTTATAAGTCGACGAATTCTAAAGTGCGAAATTAGCTATTTGACAATGCGTTGTGAAAAATCCGTGTGCTTTACAAAAAACTTTTTCCCGAGTCGCCTTTCGAGTCACTGCACGACTTTGTCCCTGCTTCATCGTAACGCGTGCGCGAGTTTGCCATTCGCGAAAAAAGAGCGCGCAAAAAAGCGATGACAGACAAGTAGCGCGAACACTATGGCACTCGAGGAACACCTCGTTCTGAAGAACCTCCAAGCGAGTTAACTTTATTAGATCTTCTTATGCGCGCGCTAGCGAGCGGAAGGACGGCGCTGATAAAAGAACGGAGGAGGAAGAGATCAAGCTGAGAAAGCGAGAATGGATGAAGGCACAGAGAAGGAAATATACAGCTGAGCTTTCTCTCACCTATCTTACGGGACGAGGCTTTCACGTGACGAGTGGCTGGTAACGAATGGCCGTTACCACTCGCGCGAGACAAAAGCCTCGTAAACAAAACAGGGTGCCGCGCTTCAGGGGATCCAAGGCTCTGAGGGTGATGATTTCGCCCGTTTCGCACGCTACCCTCTCAGTCAGAGAGAGTACAATCTTTCATACGTTTCACATTTAAAACCACTAACAACTCTGTTCGCCTGACGAACGGTCCCGACTCACGGAATAAAGCCTAGGTCATTAATCGAGAAACCGAGATTGAAAACGAATCCCAGCACGCGATTGCTCTTTTGAGAAAAAGTCTCGTCGCTCTGCGATTACATATCGAATAAAACATATATTTTTGATATCTTATGAATTTTTTAACACTTTTTAACCACATGATGTGAACTGTCACATTAAAAGAAAATAATTTCTTCTGCATAATCTTCATATTAAAATAAAGATTGTGTTACAAAATGCAAATATAAGTGATCAAATCTTGTCCTTCGGTTAATTTCAAATCGAATTTAATTTAACGAGAAGAGATATGATTAAAAGAGATTAAAAGTTAAACATTGTACATGAGAGAAAATCTTTATATCTTTTCTGATAAAATTTTGATACAAGAAATTGCCTGTTTCATATATACATATATATATTCTGATCGCTCACTTCATCGTGTGAAATAATATTATATATTGCTGTATGTTTATAAGCAATTGTAAAAATATGCAAGGCATCTCTCCTTTTATTTGCCGTTCTATTCAATCGTACATGTGTCACTGAGTGCATCTCTGCATTTCAAATTAAATGCACTCCTGTTTCGAGTGATGAGAATCGCATCGACGACTGATTCTTGCCGCGGTTGTATTCTTCCATGAGATTTACCGAAAAGCAAAGATGCACCACCGCATTCTCTTCTTTCTTCCCTTTTTTCTCCGCGTGGGAGTACATATACTCTGCATCAGGTGTCCCGGAAAAGCACGGATGCTTGCGTGCCTGACCTTCTTTCTGCCGCTCTGTCTGAGTCCCTCCATCTTACCTTCTTTCTTCGTCTTCTTTCCTTTTCTCTCCTAACTTCAGCGCCCCCTTTAATGTATTATCTATCCGTAAAACACTCATATGACATCAGTATAATTAGATATGTGATTCATGTTATGAAAATATTTTTCTTAATATTTTTTAAATACGTGTTTCCGCTTTTTGTAGTATTGTTTATTATTCACGCAATTCATTATATTTGAGAATAACTCCGAAATAGCGCGTTATTAGATTTGTTACTCGTTTTCATTTTTTCATAGATCTTTTATATGTAACTTTTATAAAACTCGAGTATATATATATCAAGCGTAATTAAATTTTATTCTTTAAAAGAATCTAAACATTTTTTATTTATTAAGAGAGATAATTTTAATTATTTTCTTTTAAGATATTTATATCTTTACATAAAAATTCGAATACTTGCATATATATATGTGAAATCGATATGCTTGATATGAGTTTTTTATGATAGTTATATTTAAAATATTATATTTGTAAAAAAATATTTTCGTTCCAAGATTTTCAATAGAACAGTTTACTTAAAGTTATTAAAGATTTATTTATTTATTTAAAATTATTAAAAATTTAATAGAGAATATAAGATTTCATAACATATCTCTCTCAGACATAAATAATTCCCTCTACTGCTAATGCATATTATTAATTAAAAATTCTCTTTATTTCAAGTAATTAATTATTTTGTTTGAAATAAATTATATTTAATTATATAATTATCTTTTTTATTTCATTTTTAAATGTGAGAGAAAAATTTTATTTTGCAATATAAAAATTCTTTGATAAAGAAATTTTCCTAAAATTATAAAAAAAAAGATATTTTGCAGAACAAGAAGATTCCATACAAAATAAATAATAAATTCTATACAAAAGAAGAAAAAAGTACTATATAAGAAATAATATGAAGAAATAAAAGAAATATAATTATTACATCTTTTTGGGGGAACATAAATTCAATTTCTAAATTTTATTTAAAGGCAGTATTTTGGCATATATATGTTTTAATTTTTCTTACATTTATTAAATTTTCATGCGCGATATTAAAAGTCTCGACGTCTCGCGGCCATTGTCATCGAACGACCACAAGAACCCTTCTCTAACATTTATCATTCTTGACGCACAGCACAAAAGCACATGTGCTGCCAACTCTTTCCAGTTGCTCGTCTTATTTCTTTCTATCTCTTTTCTCTCTTCTATCTCCACTGAATTGTTTATTTTATTCTTTCTTGCGGTCCTCTTTTGTAACTTGTATTGTTCGAGCCAAAATAAGACTTTTAAAAATCGTCGCTTAAAAATGGTGTTCTTTAACTTTGCTTTATGCGAAATAGAAATGTTTAGAATCTATACAATCTATATACAAATTATAAATAAATATATTAATATATAATATATATAATAATATATAATAATATATAAATTATAAATAAATATATTTGGGGAGCTTAGTTATTAATTAAGTTTGTAATAACGATGCGCTGCATCTTCAACCATCTCAAATATAATCTTATCATTTCTGTGTGGGACATTCTGAAAGCGACATCAAAGGTCTGTTTCGCACACAGAATTTTGAAATTACGAAGATTCTTCATGGAAAATGTTATAAAAACGTTATATGCGACGATTCCATTTCAATAATTTGTTTCAACAGAATATGCGTACATTGTTCGGATAATACGTTTGAATAATGCGCATTTGCATAACTATGTGTTAATACGCTATTAACGCTTGCTTGGACCTGGCATTTTTATTTTCATTATTAAAGTGTACTCTATAATACAACACAAAAAATAGTTTTAATTGATTATAAAATTATTGAATTTCATGATAATTTTCAATTAAATTTAATTATTTTTCAATACAGCCTTATTAAGTTTAATCCGGATTGGATTAAATTAATATTTTAATATATAATGGAAATAATAATCTCATATAAGCTTCCTATAATATCTATAATAAAACCAATTTGGTATTTTTATATATTAATATTATTACATACTATTGAAAATTTTATATAGAAATTTAAACTTCCAACAAATACGTTCAAAAATTATTGCATATATATATATATGTATGTATGTATGTAATACGCTTTATATTAATTTGCTTTATTTCATTTTTATTTCAATTTTCAAATTTATCTTTAAATTTAAAAATTATTTATTTTCGTATATAGAAAAAATTATGTGATTATATTTGATACATGTACATTCAAGCAATTATTTCAACTTGCATAATATACGATTTTTTGTATGTTGAGTCACATGTGTGGTCTGCCTCAAAGGCAGGTAAAAAGACAAGGACGGAAAGTAAAGGACCGCAGTTCACTTTGGTCGAGTATATTCGCGTGCTCAGCACCATAAACCCGATCCCGGACTTATCTTGAGCCTCCGAGGGTAGGGACCATATGTTTTTATTGGATGCGGTTTTATTAGACAGCATATGTCAGTCTATGTTCATTTCTGATCGCATCATGATCGATGATAATCGATTGTACCAGAAAGATTTTTGAGGTACAAGGCAAAAAAGAATATGAAAGTAAAGAGAATTGTAATTGCAAAATTTTTATTATGATAAAATAAATCTAACTATATTAAAATAAAAAAAATATATCGATGAGTATATGTATTAGATCAGCAATATTATTTTAAAAAACTGATTGTAAATTAATAATTTTTTGTTACGGTATTCGTTCTGTGATATAAACTCTGAATAAAATTATTTTACATTATATCATTTTGAAAAAGACATTTGCAATATTCCGCGAATTAAATTAAAAGTATCTATGCTATTTTTTAACCACTTATTTCTATTTTTTAATTATCATAATTTATTTTAATATGATTTTTTGCATAAGATTTTTATTTTATTAAATATTTGCCTTTTTCAGCCTTTTCCTCCTTTTTCACAATCTTTGATTACTTCTCTCTGTTTCATTCTATTATTAAAAAAAATATGAAATTATAATTGAAAGAGGTAAAATATTCAATATATTTTACATATTAATTGAAATTTATCGAGCAAAAGAAGTCGCTCTTTAAAAATCATCTTTGAAATATGTATTTGATATCATGTTTGAAATATGTATGATGTAATATTGATCATTATCAATGCGCGGCGTTATTTCAATTGTGCAATAAGCTCACGGCGACAGGCCGACCATACGGCGTAATAAATCGCTCAATTAGCGAACGAGAGCTAGGCAACTATCTCCTCGTTAAATACCTCGACTGTGAATCGTATGCCCTCTCGCTATTTGCTCTCACGGTATCTTGATATGCGCCTACACGTGTTTGCTGGGTGAACTCGTGCTCGTCTCTTTACATCTGCCGACGCCGCAAGAACAGGTTTCATCGGGGACAAGAAGAAAAAAAGAAGAGATAGAGACGGATGTGAGAAAGAGGGATGGGGAAGGGGCGAGGGGGAGAGACGAAAGGACCGATGCGGCAAAAAAGATAGAAAAAATCCTTCGACAGATGTTGTACCGGGTATACGAGATCGACGTCGAAACGACGTGCAATGAAGTTGTCTCGTCTATCCCAATTATATACCTTTTATCCCCGCAAGTGCAACGAAGGGACGCGTTCCACATGGTAATTTTTTACCACTTTTTCTACGGATGACGCACCGCGCATTAAATCGTCGCCGAAACGCATTCTTATTGACGTAAAAATTGTGTTAATATAATATAATATAATATAATATTATAAATGTCGCATTGCGTATTGTCCATATTCCAGATAACTAGTGTGATTAATTATATTGATTAATTATATCGCTGTCATAATCATTAGTATGATTAATCATTGCCAACAATTGTATTGTTAATATTATTGATGACAACATGACAGCAACTTCACAATTAGCTGTCTCGGATATTATTATGAACTGTCATAGTAAAGGACACTCTTTACCTCTCAAATATTCCATGAAATGTGGAAAGAAATGTGTGATAATACATTTTTGCTTATTGTTCTCCTATAATTTTGTGGAGTATCTTTTTAACGATTACGATTAAATTATAAGGATATATATAACACGAGTGCTCGTTAGCATTCTGAAGACGTTCAGAAACGTGTAGAGTACGAGGGTTAACAATAGATATTCGCTCCACTTTGAGGTAATTCACCAAATATTCCCGAGCGTGGATTGCGGTAATCGCATTTCCAATAATCTCCCTGAGAGATACGCTAATAGCTCTGTGTATCGCGTTTGCCAAGATCGACGGATTCGCGCGGAGAGTAATTCCCTTCCCGAAGCTTTTTCTGAAGAAAGACTATGCGTGGGCGTGCCCCAGGAAATCCATTTTTCCGGGCAAACAGGCGAGGGGAGCGACGTTATTCCTGTAAAAGACGTTGTAGATAGGTAGGTATGCAGCGTCTACCTTCCGGTAAGGAAGACGGTACCTGTTTGCTCTGGGAATCATATCAGAGAGCTGGCGCATCCGCGAGATTCACTTCCCTCTTCCGCCTAGACTCCATCTCCGTGTTTCTGTCCTCTTATAAATTCATCTCTCACTATCGTCGCCATCGAATCTTCTCCGTCCTTCTGTCTTCTCTATCTTCGTCGCGCTGTGTTCCTTTCCGTGTCTCTGGTTTCAACAGCGGCGTACCTTTTGAGATTCTGCATTGCACAATTCCGTTCATCGAATAATGTCCAACGTTAGTTGCAAATCAGAATTTGCACTTGCGGTAACGTGATCGCAATAAAACTTACAATTAGTAGAAGTTTTCTAAATCTTCTTATTTAATTCATTTTTATTGTATAATATTATTCATGATTTAATAATTTATTAATTTATTGATTTATTAATTTTATTAATTCAATTATGTAATATGTATTTTGTATTAATATATATTAAATTTTATTTTTATTATTAATTATAAATATAAATATTTAGAAATAAAATTTAATTAATTTTTTTAATGTAAATTTTTATTATAAATTCAATTTATTTTTTTCATTTTAATAATAATACTTATAAGAAAGATTACTTTGAATAAATCATACATTTTATAATTATTATTAGCATTAAATAACTTTGAAAAATATTTTTACATGTTAAATTTTCTATTTTCAATTTAATTTTTAATATAAATAATACATTTAATAGAATTAGATCATATATTCTAAAAAATTTCAAAAACTTTTATGCATTTTTTACATTAAAAATATAAATTTTAAAATTAAATTACTTAATTAATTAATTAATATATTTTAGAATAACTTTGAAATTATTAATTTTAATAATAATTTAGCTTTTAATTTAATTTATAAATTTTTATTTTATTATACAATTTACATATAATTTTATATATAACTAATTTTGCCAAGTTTTTTGTTATCAAATAATATTTATTCGATGAATAGGCTTTCTTTTATGAATAATTATCGCAAAATTTTTTGTATAACTATAATAGAAAATATTTTACATCCATAATTTTACTGTCTTAAATAATCAAGTAGCATGAAAAATAATTTAAGAAAATATCTCAACATAATAAAAGTAAATTTTAATTAAAAGTAAATTAATTTTCAAAATTAATTTGTTATAATATTTGAATAATTTACAAATAGAGAGAGAGAAAGAGAAAAAGAGAGAGATACTTAATTATAGTTATTGACATAAATTTAGCAACATAAGTTTTTTATGTCATCTTGATAATAATCATTGAATAACATTGATTTCATTTAAAGTTCGAAATCTACAACAAATTATTAAATTCATTTAATTTTATAACAAATATAAATGTTGCATTATTATATTATTACATATTCAATATTTATAATCTAAATATTTAAAAAATAACCTAACCTATAGTAAAGATTTAAAAAGATATTAAATAACATGATTTTTTTACTTCTGTAAATTTATGCAAAATTTTTAGAATCTGTTTTTACATTTTATCTGAAAACGCGAATTATGTTATCTATGAAATTTATAGATATATCAATTTTTGATTAAATAATTTGAGATATATTTGATCTAGATACTTTTATCGTCATACACATATTTAATGAATTTATATCTAATAAAAATAGACTTAATAATAGATAATTTATTATATAAAATAGATAACATTGTGTGATATGAATCTATTTGAATAGTTATTTATTAACAAAAATGTTCCTTTTCTAGCAAAAGTTATAAATTTCTTATAGATACAACGGAGTTTTTGCGTTGTTACTTAAAATTATCAGATGAGCAAAATAAATTATTATCAATCATATATCAATTTTTGATTAAATAATTTGAGATATATTTGATCTAGATACTTTTATCGCCGTACACATAATGAATTTATATCTAATAAAAATAGACTTAATAATAGATAATTTATTATATAAAATAGATAACATTGTGTGATATGAATAGTTATTTATTAACAAAAATAATCATGTTGAAACATTTCCACTAGTTTTCTTTCTAATTTTTCTAATCGTGCGATGTTAATCGACTACATTTCCAAATAATGTTCTGCAGTGGATAGACGCTCTTCATCCAGAGTTTCACTTCCTGAAGCTCTTGTTCTGCTTCTCCTAGACGGTTATGATGCTTTCAGTCTCCATAGTTACTGTCAATCGTCTTGAAACCTCAAAGTTCAATCTTAGTCATGCAATAATAACGAACAATGCTGCTTTTCCCAGCAGCGCATACAGAGACACCGGCAGCATAACGAGTAATATCAAAGAAGAACTGTCTTCTGAATTTTGTTAATCCAGTTCCATGTTACACGCTCGACACTTCCCGCGAGAAACGTTTCAAGCATTGTTTTGCAACTCGCCGTTTATTAAGAGATGTTTATCAAGTGTGTGAAAATTTTGCAAATGAAAATATGACATCTTTCACATCAAATTATACCTTTAAATATACCTCAAATTATTTTTTTAATTACTTCATTTTTTATGTTATTAATTTATTTTTTTCATAATTTAATTCTTTTTTATTATTTTCTTTTTTAATATCTATCTGTTAAAAGAAAAATAGCCGCAATCTTCCATTTCAATATAATTGAATTCTATATGCAAAATTTTGGCGATGGCATAATATTGGAATTATAACAAATATTATATGAAACTGTGAAATCCAATTTGATGCGATTAAATGTGATACGATTAAATGTGATACGATTATTGTTTTGATAAGTTTTTATTTCCATGTGAAAGGTTTAATCAATTCGAACTGCAGCGCATTCGCATTGTAGTTTCTTATTCATGACGTACTCTATTATATACAAATTTTATACATTTTGATATTTTTATATACATAAAAAGAAGAATGTATTGGAATTCGTTTTATATTTCAGTGTCTAAATTTATTTTGTCTCCCATTTGAAAATAAATTATATTAAGTTTATTTAGTGAAAGTAATGAGTAAAGTAGCGAAGTATATCTTTACTGCTTGTATTTCTATCGCTTCAATTTTGTATTATCTTTGTTGTTTTTCTCCCCTTTGCCAAAGTCCTTATGATCGAGTTAATGGTTGTGTTCCACTGTATTCCATTTCGTCTCCGACTACAGACATTGATACTAGAGAGCATAATAAAAACAGGAAACTCGTTTATCCAGCTGAGAAACGACAGATGATAGAAATGTGCACGAAGACTAAAGAACGTTTTGCAATACTATGATCTCGCGGAGAATGTTGCAAAGTGTGTCGAATAAAATGTTATTCAATAAAAGAACGATATCATACGATTTAATACGATATCATATTGTTTATTAATCTAATGATGACGTATCGTTGTAATATTGAGATCAAAAATAAATATTCTATTCGTATACGAATGTAATAATGTGGAATGTTACTTTAATACGATTTGATTGCTTATATTGTTGAAGATATGACAATGAAAGATTAGTTCATATTATGATCGTATATTCAATGACAAATGGCTATTTGCTTGTACATGAAAGCATTCGGTTTTACCTTAAATTGCATACTCATATCTTAAGAAAATTTTAACTCAATCAGAAATTGAAAATCCAGAATGAAGCAATAACTTTGTTCACTCGGAATAGTTCTGCTATTTTTAGAGATATAAAAAAATTATATTAATGAAAGTTATAATAATAAAAGTTATTATATAATAATGAAATATGTCAAGAGAATCATAATATGCTAGTAGTATTTTTTTCGTAAGGAAACGATTTAAAGATTTCAAGATCATCTTCATTTTTTTAGAAACCTTCCTAATTTTTTATTTAAATCGATTCTTTGCAGTATTTGGCGTAAAAAGTTATAAGAGCCGGATAGCAAAAATTCTATTAAATCAATTCATTATCGGTTTTTATAATTTCACATTGATTTAATAGAATGTAAGTATATTAACTGTATAAATACGTAAATATAAGTCATAAGTTCTCTTTCTTTTGCGAAATGACTTGCGAGATATATTTCATATATATCAAGTTAGATTATTTGCACAAGATAAGAATTTTGTTTATAAAAATATTTTTTGATGAAAAAAATATGTAATAAATTCTCAAAAATTCTTTCTCAAATCCAAATCGACTCACTAATGCTATTTAATAGTTTTGAGAAGACGAAGAATTTTTAATAAATCGCGGAAAGACAAAAATCAATCGATGATTAGATTAATTTAGAAAAATGTAAAATTTAAAAATATCCTTGATAATTATATGCCGGTATTTCCATTATAAGAAGAAAAATTTATGACAACTTTTCACTTTTGTAAATATCGAGAAGTTTAATTTATGAAACAATGAAAGATGTCACTTCCAACTAAAGCTGCATACGCAAGCATTATTTCTTTCGCAGTTCTCTCTCAATAATCCAACGCCGGAAAATGCAACCGGACGTTATCATGTTATTCAAATTAGCCGTCTAGACGATTGTACGGGCCAATTTTCCGGCTTTCCGCGGCGCCAATTAAAACGATTTTCCTGCGGTGCTTTCAGCCGGACAACGCATCCGGTGGCTATTTCCGGCCAAGCAATTTCCTGCGTGTCTGAGGAAAATTTGGGTAACATATACAATATGCGGCTGTTTGCAGACCAATCAAATAAAACCAAAATAATTGCGTTTAAATTCGTGAATATGTGAATGCATTGAGTTTACATTTTCGATTATGTTTTGTTTTCTTTTATCATTAATCGTTTGGTACCTACCCGCATTATTTTAGCTACGAAAAATTTTATATATAAATATGTTTTACTCGTGAATTTCTTAGAGTTAAACATAAAAGTTTCATATATTTTTTTTATTATTATATATTTTATCATCGCGAAAATTATATATTTTGACACGTGTTCTATAAATGTTAAAAGTTAATAAGTAAAATTTAATAAAATAATTTTATTTATTAAAAACAATTTATATTGATGGTACAACATGTATATCAAATTATTTGTGTTTTTCTTGCAGGAATATTTTACTTTTACGCATTTTTCACGCATATTTTGTCTAGAAAAATACCGGCAACTAAAAATTTCAAGTTTTAAAAGTGCATACGTAATAGATATATATATTTTTTATATATATTTTACACAATCTCGTATAACTGACATGTATCCCGAATTGGTTTGAAATATATCCTAGTGTAATTAGTCGGCGCCATAACCCCCGCGATTAATTACCCCGATCTTTATCTTAACAACCGGTCGTTTCCCGTCCATCGCCTTTAATGCCGCTCGTTGGTCCTCGCTGACGACAGCCGGTGATCTCGCCATTCAGGTCTCAAACGAGCCAACAAAAAGGCTAATCCAACGAACGAATCGCCGCTCGGTTTCTAATCCCACGGAAATTGATTTCGTTATCTCTCGCGGATTTCGCGTATCGTTTCGACAGCTACCACCGGTTATCGATTGGAACGAGAGACGATCGAGATCTCTCATTATATCATCGATTTCGACTTAAAGTCTCTCGATTTCCTATTCGGGGGGGGAAACTTGGAAACTCGAGCTTACAGTTATCCGAAGGCTCTCGCATTGCGTTCTTTCATATAATACATTGTAACTTGGATTATGAAAAGTTTCATTGTTTTCGTATGCACGAGACGGCGTAATAAAATACGGCGAGCGATCGTAGTCGGAAGTAATCACGATTAGGAAGATTGTTTGCAAGCGCGAAGCGGCGGAAATTTCGCATCTTGTTGTGTTTACCAGATTTACTTATTCTTTCTTATTATTACGCGTTGAGGAAATGTAAGTATGAGAAGACTAATCTTGATATCTTGATTTAATTTTGTCTTTTTTTTGGAATTCAAGACAAGATCAAAATAACGTTTTTAATTAGTCAAGATAATGTTAAGACTAATTGTAAGATTGTTAAGATGATATTATTGATATTAAAATGAAACTAAAATATTTATATTTGTAAATTAGATAAGAAAAAGTGCGGATTTAAAAAAATTTATTTATTAAATAAATACATTTAAATACATTTAAATACATTTAAATTTAGAAACAATTAATATAATATTTATACAAATACACGATATAAAATTTTATGCAATTATTTAGCTATACAAAACTTTACGTAGAGCAAATATGCGATTCTTTTCGCAAAGACAATGAATATATATTATTGTTTTGGAGTAAATAAATAATTATCTTAAATTATATTATAAGTATTATATCATATTATTTTAGACAGTCACATTCAACATTGGAAAATTATTAATAAAATCGAGATGAGACAGTACAAGATGAGATTTTTGCTACAAAAATTCATTCAAGACTAAGACAAGATTTAAATTCTCGAAAATATCAATACAATATTTTCATAAATATTGCTTTGTTCTTGTGCAATCTAGTAACGATAAATTCTCTGTTTCTTTGTACATTACTTGATATATTTTTATCATCATCTTCTACCTTCCGAGTACCTTTATTTTTCTATAATTTGATATACGTGATTACGATATTGCGATATATACTATAATGACTCTTTAATATATATATGCATAATATAATTCCATCGAAAGATAAATAAATGTACCTAATAAATATATCGGAACATGTAGGATATTTTTTTCTTTCTTATCTCTGAATCATAAAATAGGATATTTCTTTCTTTTACCTCTGAATCATAAAATAATAATCTTGCCCTAAGACAGTTTCAATGGTTCCCAAAATTGTAGTCACTGCATAGAATGACGTCACGTAAAATAAAATACAACGATTTTATTTTTTTCCAATGCAATTGACAGCGACGTGATCACACGAAGGAATCGAGGAAACGATTATTTCGCCATGATCAAATCGCTGTTGCCGATCGTCGTAAGTCGTTCCTCTTGTTTGACGCGAGAAGGAAAGAACAGTCGTGAGAAACGCGATAAATAATCCTTTCCTGTACGCGCGCCTTTGTCACCAGGTGACAATCGCTTCGCGATATCACCTCGCCGCGTTTGTTTTTTTCCCCGCCCTCGGGATTGCCGATCGCGCTCGATTCCATTTCACGGCGGCGGCAAAGACGATTCGTCAAAAAAAAAGGGGGGGAGAAAGAAGAGAAGGAAACGGATCTCAAAGAACGATCGATTCGAATGCCGGAGTCGAATGACGAGTGTGCCTTTATCGGGCCGCATTTATCACGAGTGGTTCTCGCGTGCACGATCGATGTTGGTGGAGGATGGTGATGGTAATGGTGGTGGAAGGAAAAAATACGGGAGTGCGGGTGGACGGGAAATGGGAGGAGAGAACGGCCGAGAGAGAGAATCTCGGGGAAGATAATCGGGAAGTTTGAATACGTTTCCCCCCGCGGCTACGACCCGGTCGAGGATATCCCTGAGATATTACAGGCATCGTTTGTTCGAGGGTTGCTATCCCTCTCGGCGGTTTTCTTTCAGCCCCTTCCATATCTCTTTCTCTCTCTTTCTTTCTCTCTTTCTTTCTCTCTCTTCCTCTCTTTCCCGGCTTTTTTCATCCTCGTTCCTGCTGTCGGTCTTTCGCGGGCCGTCAGCATCCCCTCTATCTTTCATCGCTTCGGCTCGTTTCTTCGGGGATGAACTTAATCTCCGGGCATCATACGCTATATCGTTTCGTTTTCCGAAGAGATTTAATTTGTTTGAAGCTTCATCACGGAGAGATTGAAAACTGTATATGACCTTTGCGAGCACCTTTTCTAATAATCTTTTAATGTTCGAAATTTTGATATCTTATATGAAAAATTCTAAACCGTGTCTTTAAAAATTTTGTGAAATGTATACAATTGACATTATTTGTAAAAAAATTATTTAAAGCTCTAAAATTTTTCTTTTTTTCAAAGTTGAATTCCTTATTGAGATTTAAATGATGAATTTTAGATTTCGCGAAAATTTATTTTTGCCTGACATTTATTAAAATTTCTTATAATGATAAAGATATACAGAACAATAATTTTTAAAATTTTTTAAATATATAGATATATTAAAATTAAATTTTAAAAAATTAAAAAAATTATTCTGTATTTTATCATTATAAAAAATTTTAACAAATTTCAGGCAAAAATAAATTTTCACGAAATCTAAAATTCATATATATATAACATACACACACACACACACACACACACACACACACACACACACACACACACACACACACACACACACACACACACACACACACACACACACACACACACACACACACACACACACACACACACACACACACACACACACACACACACACACACACACACACACACACACACACACACACACACACACACACACACACCACCACACACACACACACACACACACACACACACCCACACACACACACCACACACCACACACACACACACACACACACACACACACACACACACACACACACACACACCACACACACCACACACACCACACACACACACACACACACACACACACACACACACACACACACACACACACACACACACACACACACACACACCACACACACACACACAACACACACACACACAACCACACACACACACACACACACACACACACACACACACACACACACACACACACACACACACACACACACACACACACACACACACACACACACACACACACACACACACACGTTTGATAAAAATTGGATGCTCGTGAGGGAGTAAAGCGTAATAAAATGAACAGAAAAATGTTTTATTATTTTGCAATTCTCGCAATAAAATATTAATTAAAAAGAACTGGCGAATAAGCGCACGTTTTGCGCGGTTAGATTGTGTGCTTTGGATATATCAGCGGCGAGTGTCACACGGCAATGTTAAAGTTTGCATTCTCTGACTCTTATCTTTTCGTTGCCATGCGACACTCGCTATTGACACGTCTAGAGCACACATCTAACTAATTGAAATGCGCGTTTATTTGCCGATCCTTTTTAATTAATATTTCAATATGAATGCGAAAATTGTGCAAAATGATAAAAGACATTTCTATTCAATTTACTGCGCTTTATTCGTTCACAAATGTTAGTTCAATTTTTATTAATCACCCTGTATATATGTATATGTATAAAAATATTTTATTTAAAGAAGCAACTTTTTTTATGACTCGTTTTTGACTTTTATGACAAACATCATCTTAAAACTCTTGTGAGAGATAACAATAAGTATAATCCTAATCCTTATTCCATAGTAACTTGTATAATGTAAAAAAAACATTGTATCTTGCTCTGATACAATGTTTTTTTTACATTAACCAAAAACCTAGCAACACTCTACAACAGCAATTTTTAATCTCACGGTGCCCCAAAGAAGATAATCGGGAAGTTTGAATATGACTCGCCGGCGGCTATGAGGATATTCCTGAGATATTACAGACATCGTTTGTTCCGGAGAGTCTTTTCCGCCCATATTATATTCTTTTCTACTTTTCATTTTTTAGCTTCATCATGTGATCTCCTGTTTTTATCTCTTTCTATTTCTTTATCCATCTATCTTTCTCATTTTCCATTTGAGACTCGCTAAAATGATCACGAAAACGATTAGGATCCGCGATATCGTAAAACGAGACGTCATGACGCGAAATTTTACGGGAGGAAAGAACAAAGACGGATTTTATAGATTGGAAAAAGAAGGAATATATAAATATAATATAAAATGTAGTTTCACAGAAAGCGGGACATTAGAAGGAGGTGTCTCGAAGCTAGATTTTTGCTGAGCATTTCCGTCTATACCGTGCTATACCGATGGAAGACATCACGGAGACTGTAGTTTATTCTCGCTAATATTTAATCATAGGACAATCCGGTATTTCAGTGCAAACATGTCTTTCTAGATGTGCGAGTTATGCGTCAGTTAACCTCCGTCGTGTTCTGTTTGCACTTCTCTCTTCACGACGAGATTATATATACGATACGTACATCCCTAATTTCTCTCTCTATCTTCCTTGCACGCCTTCTGCACTTGATAGGTAATTCCTTAAATCCTTTAATCTATACGTATGCTTCGTATACAAGAAGCGTCTTCGTCTTCTACTCCTTAAGCGGTGACGAGTTGCCTCATACAAACTTCTAATTTATCTACATAATAAGCGTGAGTAATTAATTCGTCTTTCTCATTGTAACAGCTTGCGGTTCCTTAAGCGAATGCTGCCGACGTTTTAAATCGGCATCTTTCACTCTATGCAAATATTTCATGCACGCGTAAAACGAGCAATCCTAAGAGTCTTGTTTTTGTTTTCAAAAATTATTCCGTGTATATATTAAATGATAAAAAATTTTATTATAAGGCATTTTCTCTATTAAAATTTATAAGATTCCTAAAATTATTATAAAATATAACGAAAATTTTTAAAGGTATTTTAAGTAAGAATTTCTCTGATAAAAATTATTTAAATATTATTGCAATTAATATTTTTAATTATTATATTTCATATAAATATTTTCTATGCATTTTTCTATCATCTTCAAAAATAATGAAAAATAATTTTTTAAATAATATTTTCATGGATAATTTTTATATTCTGCATTGTAAATGTATCCACTGTTGACAGAGTGCTATACTTATTGTTACTGCTAATTGAATTTATTCTTTTAATTTTGATTTATTATTCCTCTCTTTCTCTCTTTTTTTATCTATCTATCTCTATCAATTTAAATTTCCATTGCTACGTCAAACACTTTGTACTGTATACTGGCAGTACATATTGATGTTGGTGTTTCAGATCAATGTGTCTACAAACTCTAATTGCGCTAACGACGCTTGTGATAGAGAAAGTTTCTATCGGAAAATTATTCTCGAAAGATAAAACTGATTTTGGAAAGCCAGAAGTCACGTCCGGCAAAGAAAAGTCCGAAGACACTGCCGTAAAAGTGGCTCTCCAGGCTGTGATAAGAGAAAATTATCGAACTTTTCAAAGTTATGGCATAATGCGGAATCTCGAACTTCGACCCTTCGACTATTCTTTCGGTGATCGCTATTGAGAAATGAAAAATGAGTCTGTAATCAAAAATTCAACTCAAATACATTTCGAAAATTTCGATATTAATAAAAATTGAGGTCATACATTTTGAGCGTGATAAATATCTTCAAATGTCGCCTGAAAAATATCTTCAAACGTAGTAATCAAATATGAGTGGTTTAATAATCGATCGTGAATAAAAGTTAAGAAGATACAATGAAAGTTAAGGTATATTATATATTCGTTAGTATTATCACGAGTAATAAAATTGTTCTCAGATGTACGCTTATGCTTTATTAAAATTTTTCTCAGAGCCGCTTAAAACTACGGTTTTGCGAAATCAATAATTATGTGTTTATACAGAATACAATACAGAAACTGTTTAGTTTCCAAAAAAAAGACATACAAGATGTTTCGGTGAAGATAGAAGAAAAATTTCTCATGGGCATGTAGAATAAGTAAAAATAAACCCATAAGTCCGTATAGAATTTTATTTTACAATGCATTTTTATTGAAATATCTATCTTTAAAGTTAAAATTTCGGAAATATGTTTCTTAAATAACTTTTGTATCATTCTGTAAATTTTAATAATTTATAATAATTATATTTTTAAGTTAAGTAAAGATCTTGGAAATAGTGAGATAGATTTCTCGATACCTTCATAAAACTAGAAACGGAGCACTTATAAACCTTCTTATATTTATAAAATTTTAAAACTGATAGGTTTTGTATATATCTTTAAATATGCTTTTAGATTCTCCACATTATTTTCTAAAGAAAGAGTATTCTTATTTCATTTTCTCAAAAACAACTATTTTCGAGAAAAACACATTTGATCGATAGAATATAAATGAGCAATAAAATAATGATGACAAAAATACATTGTAAGAAAATGTTATAGGAACTTATAGAGTTATTTTTACCTGCTCTATATATCCACAAGAAATTGTTTATCTTCCCGAAATATCCTATATATATATATATATATATATATATATATATATATATATATATATATATATTGACTTTACAAAGGTACAGATTTAATATCGGCGTGCGACGTATTTCAAGCGCTCGGAATAGTATCCGTCGTCTGATTTTCCGGCAACAACCCCTGGTGGCGATGCAATCAGCATCGATTCACGCCCGGCGATTCGATTAGCCGGTCGCCCAAGAAACAAAGCCGTGTAATAAACAAAGAAACCCGATCGCGGTGCCCCAAGCTGGCGGGGCGCGTGCGATTTCCGCACGGGATTGCATTGTGCGGTTTATATCCGAGGGGGCGTGTATCTCTGCACTGCGGCTGGTTATTCCACGTCGCCGATTATTGTCGTCCGATCATTGTCGCGGCGAAATAACCACCGATATATTCAAGCCCCTTCCCTTTCGGGCTCACACTTTACGCCGGCGTGTAATTAAGCCCCAGCTCGACGGAGGAATTACCGCACGGAAAATCGGGGTGGAAAGTCTCTTTTTCTTCTTGTGGAAAAAGCGAGAAAAGTTCTCCTGCGTTAAAAGGCTTTCCCAAGATTTGGAATCGGAGCGAGGCCGCGTCATCTGCGAGAAAATTGGGGTGAACTTTTTTATTCTACCTTCGACGTATCAAAATCACTCTTTCCTACAAGTATTTCTCGATTTTTAACATTCTATAAATATATAAGATAAAAAAAATTCATAAATAGTAGAAAAATATTTATTAAAATATTACATTTAAAATATTAAATAATAATATTTATTAAAATATTACATTTAAAATATTACATTTAAATATTTATAACATTTTTTTTCTCTGAATCGTATAATTCTATATTATTACGCACACATATTTGAAACACGTAACCACATGAAATGAAGTGATCATAATCGGAGATAAGATTCCTATAAAATTTTTCGAAGGTAATGTTATCATTATTCATTACAGTTTATCGTCGTAGTTTATTTAGAACACATGTGTGTGTGTTGTGTGTTAATAACCAATTAAATAATTTTACGGTCGCGCGCTTATCTCGTCGGGGGATTGGGTAACACCCGAATAAATTTCGCGGCGACCCTTCTCATTTCCCGCGTTTCCGTTCTGTTTATCCACTCACCATCCACTCGGCCAAGCTGGCCGCGCTTCCTCTCGTGCAAGTAAAATATTAATACGTTATATCGCGGTCCGCGTACACGGGACGACGACATTTAATATTTGCCCGAATCGTTTTACGCATCGCTTCCCTTCTTCTTCTCTCGCTTTCCGTCGTTCCGGATGCCGGAAACGAATTCTACGCGCATTCCGGCGGATACCGGGGGATTCCGACAAATCGCGATATCAACGAAATGGATGAAAGGCGAGCGGCGAGATTAACGGGATTCCTGGCCTATCTTTCGCGAAGAACGAGGAACGTTGACGATGCAGTAATCGAGGAGGTTCTTAATAAAGTAGATGGAGCGAGTAATCGCGACTCAATAACGTCAACCCTGTGTCTGTCATCTACATCTTTACCTACTTCTTTTCCGTATTTAATCATTTTTTCCTCGAATAATTTCCGATCGCGAGAGCGTCTCTCTCTCTCTCTCTCTTTCTCTCTCTCTCTCTTTTTCTTCCTCTTGATTGAGGGAGTCAATCGTCCTGGGACCAGAGGACAATAGCACTCCTCGATATTAGCCGTCTCATAATCGATATCTCGTGATTGCGGAGAGATCTCATGTTCCTCTGTGAAGCGTTCTCGTTAATTCTTGACTGTCTGAAGAAGATATGGAATTCTATTTCCATGAGATATGAAATACCTAATATTATTTCTTCGCACAAATCATAAGATTGCCATTTTTCCTGGAAAAGTCGCCCGAATTTGAACGGTTAAACCAGAATCTATCATCCTTTCATCGTTCAATATCACGAAATAATGTTATATAAAACGGATTATAAAAGATGGATTGAAATTTCAGAATATTATCAGATACTTATATAATGTATAGTACAATAATTCATTTCAATCGCTATCGAAAGACCCTTTGAATTCGTTGAAAAATCAGTATTAATCAGTATTTAAATAAATATTTAAATCTGTTATACTTTATTCTCTCATTTATGTGTGTATATAATTTTATGATATAAATATCATAACGCATATCATGTGTGTGAATATTATATTACGGCGCCTTGTTGTCAACAACTGTTACAATTTTGATCTAAAGCAATGCGATCCGTGTCAGTCACCAGACGGATTCTACAAATACCTGCCGTTTGATATTTAATAATGCCCGCCAATGAAAATTTAATTATTCTGTCGTCTACAGTTGCATTCGTCCGGTTTGAAAGAGCCACTGCATTTGAAATGGAAGCGAGATGATTCCAACGAACTTTCGGCTTTTATAATTAATTACGATTCATTTAAATGTAATAAAACCAACGTATGATTTTTCAATGCTCAAGATACTTTCTCTTTCTTGTAATACTCAAGTATTTAATCTAACTTTTATGAATGATAAACGTTTATTAAGGAGCTTCTTATCTAGTTTCTACAACAAAAATTATTATTTTCAATTATTCTACAAATTATCATATTGCAAAAAATTAATTTTGCTAAACTTTTTTGTTAAAAAGGCGTTATTTAATAATATGTTTCTTTTTAATAATTGTAAAAAATATGGATAAATAATGAATAAAACATATGCATATATAACATACTTTTTAATCATTAATCTAACTATTTAAAATATTTCTGTGAGTCTTTCTAAACGATTTATTTTTGAATTTTAATGGCTTTAATTGCTTGTGTGGACGAGAAGGCGAGGTAGCTGAGCAGGAAACATTCAAAATTTACGATTTCTTTTGATTAGTTTCTATTGCTATCATTTTATTACTAAACGAAAGGGATTACTAAAACGCAATAAATATAAAAGCAATTGTTTTATTCGCACAGAATGCACATCCCATGAGACATCATCAAGTCTTTCGATTTTATTGCTAAAAAGTTACTCGATAATAAAGAGAGAAAAAGAGAAAAAGAGAAACAGAGAGAAAGAGAGAGAGAGAAAGAGAAGGGTTGGAACATCGTGCCGATAGTCGTGGAGCGCAGTGACCTGTGTATCCGCGAAAAAAAAGCGTCGCGGAAAATACAAAAAAATATAAGCGCATAAAAATAGTTTTGTGATGACGACCGGATGTTATTTTTTCCAATGCGATAGCACTGTACTCCTGTTATTCTGTGCATATTTTACGGAAAGCTTATTTCGATTGCATTTTGAAATACAATATGTGTATCGCGATTTCGATCCAAAAAACAGACGCTGCTTGATGCATATGCTTGTGCGTAATATGTTATTAATTTGAAATACAAGTCAATAATCTGGTAATAACTTAATATTAATAAAGGATATTTTTAAATGATATTTAATCAGTTTTTGCATCTACAAATGCACTTGTGCTGTATTTGAATAAAAAAATTCTTTTGTACGCCGACAGGATTGCTCGCAGCAAGCTCTGCGCTTTGTCCATCGTATGCGATAACAATTGACGCGTACCTTGTGTGTGAAAGTGCTAAAAGTGAATTTTTAAATGCAAATGAAACACAAACGAGAAAGAGAGAGAAAGAGAAAGAGAGAGAAAGAGAAAGAGAGAGAAAGAGAGAGAGAGAGAAAGAGAGAGAGAAAGAGAGAGAGAGAGAGAGAGAGAGAGAGAGAGAGAGAGTAAACTACACTTCGTGCAACAATAACGAAAAAGCTTGTCAATTGTATTTTTTTTTAATTCATGTCAATAGCAGCGATTCGAGCACTTTTTTCTCTGTTTATTTTGATTAGTCAAATTTTATTCACTTATGTGAGAGAAGAGAAATAAAATTCGGTAATTAAAAAAAATAAATCGACTAGTATAATTTCAATGACCAAGTGTCGATTACGAGATTATACACGTCCGTACGTGATGTTTGTATGAATTTTCGAGTTTCACATGCAAATAGATATTATCTTCCAATTTTCACGGTTGTCTATGGCGATATTACGAGCCGTAATCTACTTTGCAATATTAAAGAAAAATTATTGCAACTGTATAAAAATATTGTGCATATATTATGTGTCGGCATATAACATACTAAATTCCTTAATAAGAGAAAAGTATTTTAAGAGACACAAATATCAGTTTAAAAAAAGAATACTAATATTTGTTATAATATTAAGGCTTTTACAGATTTTACAGATTTTTTATAATATAGTTAAAGTGAGAAAGTTGAGAAAGTTACAAACTCCGAAATTTCTCTAAAAAGATATATTGCCAGAAAATTTGTTAAAGAAGCTGCCATAAAAAGTTGCCAATATTTATGTTATAATATTTATGTGATATGGTGGCCCGCTAAGCACAGTGAAAAATGCGTCATCTCTTCGAAATTAGTCGCAAACAATTTCTATAATAAGCGCAAGAAATTTTCTAAGGATAGATTTAATCTTTTTTTTTCATTCTCTTTCTCTCTCTTTCTGCTGTCAAAACCATATCCTTTTACAAGACGTCGGAAATGTTAGCTCGCGCACGATCGTTATCATATTATCGCCCGTCCATCCGTCATTTTTGCGAAAACTACCCTCGGGACACTTTGAGAGATCGGACTTGATACCGTTGGTATCAAAGACGAACGATATCGAAGACGACCAAGAGGTTCATTCTTCCCTCTCTTCGTCGCGACCGGAGGTGAGGTATCGGATTCGCGTGGTAGGTAAAGTTTCGTTGAATTAAGGCGAGAACGTGGGGCGCATCTCTGACTTGGGGGTTGTCGAGGTGCTTTGAAGATCGCATTACAAGGCGCATTGTTTATTCCTCGCGACTCGCGAAAGCGACAAATTGCTCTTTACGTGCCGCATCTCGCAGCAAACCATTGTGCATCCCTCTCACCAAAGTTTGTTGTCTCTTTTTCTTTGTGAAAGAAGAATATGTATATCGTATGCTGCGAGCGAGCCGAGTCGCGGAAATATAAACGCTGCCTTGCTGATCTCATTTCTCGCTGCTGCAGTATCGTCGGGCACGTTTCAAATGCAGGCTATTGAAAATAATCATCTAAATATATAGTTTTGTTTATAAATAAAATTTAAGCATATATATATATATATATATAATGTTATATGTTAAATATATATATATATAATATATATATATATATATAATGTTATATGTTAAATATTATATATTTTTTTGAATTTTTCTTCTTATAAAAGTAAAAAATAAATGTAACGATATATAGAAAATATTTTTTGAAATATTAATTAAAAATCATTATATTTTTAACAAAAATATAAGAAAAATATCATATAAAAAATCATATAAAAAAATATCAGAAAAAAATTCTTGTTTGAATTATATTAATTACATTAATTATTATATTAATTATATTAATCATTTTGAATATTATTTTGTATTATTATAAATATTAATCAAAATGTTATATAAAGAAAAATGATCATAAAAAATACGAGAAAAATATAAATTTATTTCAAAAACCATCAATAAATTTATTTAATTTATAAAGAGTTAATATGATTAGTATAATTTAATAAAAAATATGAGAATATAATAAAATAGGAAATTAAAAAAAATAATGTTCAAATAATTTATTATCTGTAAAATGAGAAAAATAATTATCTCAATTGTAATTACTTCAAATCCGTAATGAGAAATGCATATTTGTTTCTGATTTAATCTTACAAATTGAATTTTAATTAATGTACAATGAATTATCATTAATTATATCCAGAAATTTATAATATATGAAAGGTTTTTATAATACAGAAGTATATCAAAGATTTGTAATACAGAAAATCTATGTACAGTCTATATACATAATATATACATATGTAGTATAAATATATGCACATATTATATGTACATATAATATATATACTATATGTACACACACACACACATTTATTTTTTTATTTTCTATTTTTTAAAAATATTTTTTGTTTATTACTATGTATTACGCTGTATAGCAATTGCAGTGAATATTCTTTCTAAGATTGCGTTAAGGCAAGATATTTGATCAATAATATGCCGAGAAAACTTAAGGCAAGATATTTGATCAATAATATGACGAGAAAATTTAATTTTCCTTAGCCAATATAAAATTATAACGTTTTTTTTCAATTTTATTATACAGTTGAAATGTTCCATGGAAGCTTGGGAAGAAAAAGATGCTATTTCAAACTTCTCTCATAGTCGACAGTAACCGAGAATGTTGAAATTGTGTCGTTATCTATATAATCACAAGAATAATTAAGGTATGATCGTTCTAAACAATTCGTGCTTTCTCTGCCACTAGCGACATAAACGCGAATTCAATTAACATCATCGGGTGACTGACTTTGTAATTGCGCAGTCGAGTTGTTTCTAAAGTGGGCGTGTGTACGTGAAAATTTGAATCAGACGAAACTTCCTCCGTGCTGTATTTATTGCAGTATCATCGGCCTGATGCTTCTTGTGATAACGTAAATTATCTCACAGCGACGTTCATTTCACAGCGACGCGGTTGTATCTTCGTGCTTTTCTCTTTTTTTCATTATGAGATTTAGAATTTTTAATTGCGCGGTAGTGCGCTTCGTTAATACACATTTCTAGGAGCATAATTCTCGTAATGAGAATATTCGTGAGAGATGCACAAGATTCAAGACAATATTCTAAAAATATTATATTGAACATGTTTGAAAACCTGAATTTCTTGTCTTAGTCTTGAGTAAATTATTATAAAAGAACTTCATTATTTATTATTATCTCGACTTATTAATAATTTTTATCTAATATTCAACGATTGTTTAAAATAATATATTTGAATATTTAATATAATATTTGATAATATATGATAATATATGATAATATTTAATATTTAAAATAATATTTAATCTTTATAATATAATGTGAAATAATTATTATTATTTTTTACATTATTTTACATTATTTGTTGACTTTTTAAAACATAATATATATTTTATTATATACATTATATATTATTTTTATTTCATTGTCTTCCCGAAAATGTAGTTGCATATATGTAGTTAGAATACAAATGTTAGAATACAGACGTGGCTCACCAAAATCAGAGAATTGCGTACATGTACACAAAGTTTTGTGTAACTAAATAAGCGTACAAAATTTTGTAATATTTATTTTGTTCATAATATTAATTGTTTTATAAATCTCTTAAATATAAATATTTTTATTTATTAAATAACATTTTTAAAATTTGCATATAATGATATTTCTTTTTATTTAAATTATTCTAGCTTATTTTAAACATCAATAATTTTGACCAACAATTTCTCTTGATAATCTTAGTCTTGTTTTTGTTCTGTGATAACTAATAAGCTTAGAAATATGTTATCTTGATCTTGTCTCAAATTTCGAGACAAAACAAAACAAGTTTTGGTTTTCTCATACAATCCTATTCAATTGAAAATCTGTTTTCTTTAAATGTAATTATTTTACTTGGAATATTAAAAATGTAATCTTTAATCTTTTTTACATATAAAAATACAGAAAAATATAAAAAAAATTGAATAAGACTGTCGTAACGAAGCAAAGGAAAAAATTTTTGTAAATATTTTATAGAATAATTATTACGGACAATAAAAATGTCTATATTTTGTGTTATATAAGAGAAAAACCTTAATTTAATCAACCAAATATAATCTATCTAGCTCATAAGAAAATAGAGATATTTTTTTTTATGTTTAAACATCTGGAGTTTCTGATTTTATTTTTTTTATTATCACATTCAAGAAATTTAAAAAATACAGTGTTCATTAAATATCATATTCCTTATCTTACAACGAGCAGGAAAAAGGAAAACGTACGAAATATTTTAATTAAAAGGGGAATAAGATCTCTCTCTCGTTTCGTGAGATGCGAGAGTTGAAAAGACCTCTGAACTTTGTCGACAAACTTTTACGGTTTCTCGAAACAGCGCAGAATAATTGTAGAACACGTCGAACGTACGTGCGTGATAAGGATAGCGGAAATAAAGATGAAGAGAGAAAGAGAAAGAGAAAGAGAGAGAAAAATAGAATGCGAACAGCTAAGGTACATGAAGGGAAGGGAGGAGAAGAAAAGGTGCAAAGAGGAGGCAGAGAATAAAACTTCGTTGACGATTTATTACGTCGACTGCCAACTTGGGACGGGGTGTATCCACGTAACGAGTTTATTAAATATTTCATCTCACTAGGGAAAGAGAAAGTCAAAGCGGTAAGAGATGAAGAGGAATGGGAGAAATAGGGACGGAATGGCGACAGGTACTGAAGTGAGCGTACAAAAGGGCACCCCTTGTATAATTCGTGCTACGTAACAACCCTTTATAGCATCGTGTACAGAAAACGTATAACACCGACATGATTGCTCGATCTCCTTCTCGCGCGTCCTGTGCCACCCTCGTGGCCAACCCCGTGACGCGACACAGCGAGTTTAATAAATGCGTACGATTATATATATAAGGTGAAGCAATAATTTTGTTCACCTAGCATATCTCCACTATTTTTAGAAATATGAAAATGATGTAATTACAAAAGTTATATCGTATCAAGAAGGTTATAATGCTAGTAATAATTTTTTTGTTAATGGAAACGCTTCGGAGATTTTAAGATCGCCTTCATTTTTTAAAAATAATTTTTTAAACATTCTAATTTTTTTTTATGTGATATAATCTATTTCTCATTTGGCGTAAAAAATTATCGAGATAAAATAATTAAATAGTTTACGAGATATTTTACACAATTTGATTTAATTTTTTATATAAACAATGAAATATGATATACGAAATATCTTGCAAAATTCGTTTTATTATTCTCTTTTAATAATTTTATGTACAAAATATTAAGAGAAATTAATTGGTGTACAACACATTGATGGAAAATACGTAGTTATTTTGAAGGAAAAATAATGAATTTACAGCGAGTAGCTATATATCCAACGATATTTCAACGGAATCAGAAAGATCGATAATTCGATAATTGAAATAATTGAGTTGTCAGAAAAAATGTTAAGGTCGAGGTAAAAGAGATTATATTCTCGAAAAAATATAGAAAACACAGACGATTACTTGTGTAATAAATTACAGAGTCGATTCGATTTTGCATATAACATTTATGCATAATTAATGAAATGCTTGTAAAAGAAGTTGAAAAAAAATGTTTTAAGATAAAAAAATCATAATTTTTTAAATTTAAATAATAATTAAACTAATAATTATAATAATTATAAAATATATATTAACATAAAATTAAATCATTATTATTAATTTAGAGAAATTAGATTTTTATTGTGTTAAAAATTGTATCTAGAATGGAAATATTTTAAAATTATATCTAGAATGGAAATATTTTATATTCGAGTATTTAAATTCATGTTAGTTGAATTTTTTTAAAAGAACAATTCTATCTATCTATCTAAGAAGTAATTCTATATCTATCTAAAATATTTTGACGTTGAAGATATGAGAACATCAAAAAAATACGAAAAATAAAATAGAAACGTTTAAAGATTAATTTAAATTAATGAAAGAATATAAATAGATAAAAAAACATTGGAATATCTTTTCTTTGATTTTCTTAAGAATGTTTAACACGCGATGCGTGATGTGTCGGCATGATAGAATTCCTATTCTTGGTGATACAAAAGAGAAGGAATCAGCCGCGTTGTGCGAAAGATCTAATTTTAGATAACGACAGAGAAAGAAAGAAAGAGAGAGAGAGAGAGGGGAGGGAGAGAGAGAGAGAGAGCTGTAACAATTGGATTTTCGAATATGTCTTCGTTGTTTATCTTTCTGTTCTTTCGAATAGACGACTTCGAATAGACGACTTACACAACATTATTTTTTAAAAATAATTAATAGACCACGAGTTCTTTATCAAATAACTTCGTTCTATTAGAAACCAAATATTTTTTAAATATTTTCATAAACATACATTACAACTTCTAGAATTTTTACATTTCTCGAAATACACAAGTATTTTCATTATAAATGAATATAGAATTTGCGATTGTATTATGAATAAATTTCATCCTTTGTAAGTTGAAACTTTGCACAATTGAAATGTGTGTACTATACTTTTATTAAAAAAATATTAAAATATAAATTATCTTTCTTATAAATGCAACGAGGAAAAAAGACCACAAAATTTAAATTTCGACGAATATTTGACTTCTATTCCCAACCTCTATTCTCGATATCTATTCTTTGCCTCTCCTCTATCCCGAGCGGGAACGTAAATAATAAATGGAAGTAATAAATGCAATATGAGATTTCTCGAATGAATAATTTATTCGAATTCGGATTTATTCAGGGCGCATTTGCTGCATCGCAGTGCAAGAATATCGATGGAAGCTCGGGTGGATGATGCACAAAACGGACGGCAAGAATGCACCCGCGCACGCAAGAGGGAAAAGAATTTCGGGGGATATCACGAGGGATTTAATTTTAACCATCGCGCGACACATACACATATACAACGGTCCCGCGGCTGCATATGAAAACTCGGGAAAGGAAAAGAGGTCGATATGATGGGAGAGGATATAACGGGAGAGAGAGCTTGGCAATAGTGAATAGGAGAATGCACGATTTTGAGGGGTCGCAACAATAGTCTCGACAACCGCGGCGCCAAATATTAACCGAAGGGTGTACTCTTTAAGGATTCGTGGATCCGTGAAAATGATCTACTTGCTCCCTCCTCTTCATCCTAGAGTACATGTCCTTACCTTTAGCGTAGCGTAAAGCAGATAGGATGTTACATTCTTTTCAATGCAACGCAACATGTTGGAAAAAATTCAAAAATTATTTTATGCTAAAATAAAAAATCTCTGATAGTAGTTTGAAAATATGCTTCTCGTAAAATAAATGCAATTCTGTTGTTCTTTTTTAATCGTCACAATATTGAAAAAGAGAAACGTGAAAATTTCTTAATATTAATATAAAATACATAAATAGAGCAATATCTTTTTATATGACATTTCTTTTCATATCATTCTTTTTATACATCAAATTTATATATATTCTAAGATATGAATTATCATACGTTCTCACATTTGAGAGCATATTGATGAAAAATATTAATATGAATATTGTCATAGCGAAATTAGCATTTTTAATTCTTGTCATTATAAGATAAGAAAAGATATCAATTTTATTTTTCCTCTTCAGACAAATTGTTGTCATTATGTTAAAGTTTTTTGAAAAAAATGAAGGAAGAGAAAGGCGAAGGAACGATAAAAAATATAACAATAATTTCATTTGTTTTTTTTTTACTAATTCCTGGCGAATGTTCGTCGGAAATTAGTTACCGAAATTAAAATAGTTTTACCACACGTAACGGCACGATCGAAGTCGTCACATGGTCAGACCCGGCCAAATTCTCTGCGCGAGTTTCGCATAATTTACAAACCACCGATCACCGACCGCCATTCCGATATCGAAATCGGATTTAAGTGCACCCGAGAGTTCAGCGATGGTGCGTAATAAAAGAATTATGCACGATCCTTAAATGCAGAGCGATTACTACAGCTGAAAAGGAAAATTTCATATGTTTAAATTATTTAGAAGATAAAGCGAGAGAGAAAGAGAGAGAGAGAAGGGGAGGGAGGAAGAAAGAGAGAAAAAAATCAGCGTAAATTTCAATAGTTACATATATTACATATGTAAAATAATTGCAGATTAATAAATTTCTAATCTAAAATATTTTATTTTCAATTGTTAAATAACAATTTTTAAATAATTCTTGGAATTATATAATAGAACTTTCTTCAATTATTTTTTTTGCGAATTTTTCTTTTCATACACACACACACACACACACACACACACACACACACACACACATACACACACGTATAAAATATTTTTTTATAAGACAAGCTGTAAAGCAAGAAAATATTAATAGATAGCTATATAATTAGTAACATGTATAATTGGGATTGAATATGCTTATGAATTGTTTATGGGTCTTCCGAAAGAGCTGACTAATATAATGCTGAAGGAAACAGTATTCTGCGATGTTTTGAAGCTAGTTTCAGAAGACAATACGAGAAGTACACGTTGAGACTGGCACTCAGACTTACCCTTAAGCTATCTCTAATAAACAATATGACTCTCATCCAATCTCATCTTTTGTATGGCATTGAAACGAGCGTCAAGCACCGAAGATACCACGCGCATTTTAATGACGACTCTAAATCAAATTCTGAACAATATCGTCATAATATTTGTTAGATAAATGCTTAAGAACAATTCGAAAATATCCTCAAAACTATTGCATTTTTTAAGAAGGAAAGAAGAAGAAGGAGATATAATTTACACACACTCGCACACGTATGTGCACTCACACATATGCACACACTGTATATATATACGTTTAATATATATATATATATATATATATATTTTTTTTTTTAACTGAACCTTCTATTTTTTATTGCATATTTTTATAGCTTATCTCGAGACATTCCAAAACACTATAACAAAGGATTTTTTTATTAAATACTTTCCGAATTATGAGGCTTGAAATAATTTTTTAATTTTACATAAATTATAAAATATCTCGTAAAATATCAATTTTACGTAAAATATCAAATATTTTTATGTGTATGTATATTTTTATGTGTGTATATATATATATATATATATATATATATATATATATATACATAAAAATTGATATTTTACGAGATATTTTATAATTTATGTAAAATTAAAAAATTATTTCAAGCCTCATAATTCGGAAAGTATTTAATAAAAAAATCCTTTGTTATAGTGTTTTGGAAAGCTCTTGAGATAAGCTACAAAAATATGCAATAAAAAATAGGAGGTTCAGTTAAAAAAATTCAAAGTAACCTTATCTTGATCTTGATGTCATCCAAGATCAAACTGATAACATCAATAAATAGATCATTTCAAATCCTACAATTTTTGTCTGAAATATTTTCCTATAGAACCACTATTTTTGGAAATAATTGGCCGTTTCCAGACTTTTTGATCACCCTATATATGTATATAACAATAATCGTAATGAGATCGGTATAAAAGCTCAAATATTCCGAAAATATGACAATTAAAAAAATAAAACTTGCATTATGTCGTTTCTAAATTTTCATTTTGAAAAATTTACAAGTATTATTTTTAATGTATAACACATTAATAATCAATATTATTCTGTACTTAATATAAATTATATTTTGGTATGCACACATTCACACACACATATAAAATATTAATATAATAATATATATAAATATATAATATATATAATATTAATATATAATAATATATATAAGCATCATATACTGAAATATATTATTAAGATTTATTTGCTCATTTTATTATTTTTAAGCAATTTTGTTCAATATTGAAAAAATTTTACGTAGCAAGAAAACATATAATGAAGAGAAACGAAGAGAAAACGCACAAAATTAAAGAAAGATCATTTTCAATAAAGTATAAATTATTTAATTTTTACGACATCTTTACGCTCGATTGCATTTCCAAACTTGTTTATTATCTATTTATTAAACAGAGAGAAATTAGTTATCAATTTTATGTTTGTACATGAGAATTAGGAATTTAATAGCAAGCTTATTACATGATGACTCATGTTGCCTTAGTAAAAGGGGAGGAAAAAAGAGAAAAAGAGGAAAAACGGAATCCTTCGCCAATTAATGCCTTTCATTCAAACAGCACATCTGTTTCACTCTCTTTTTTTCATTTCCTTCTTGAAAGTGGCACTCCTGCATTCAAAAGCTTTTGCAGCAACACATTCGCTCAATTCAACGATCATCAAGCGAATCTCGTTCAACGTGAATCGTTATCTCTGCTGTTTAAGAATGAAAAGATAAATTTTCTATATACATATCTAATTTACACAATTAGTTTAAATTATTAATTTTAGAATAATTAGTACATCGCAAATATTATAATAAAATTGAAGACTTTATTTCTATATGTTTTTTTATATATTTTAAAATGTGAAATAAATTTAATCCAATCTGAAAAATATTATTCATATTTTATTGACAAAAATATAAATTATATCAATATGTCTTTCTTTTCTGTAAATAAATTATTACAGTACAGTTTATAAAGCATTTATATTGTATTGATATTTGTTTTATGAAGTCATATTATTGATATCAATGTGTTAATATTAATTTATCTTGTATGTGGAATCTACGTTATACGGAAAGTTAGTTAAATATATTTAATTACGACTATAATTATAATTATTTCTAATATTATCATATTTTTATATTTATTCAAATTCAATCTTTTATATAGCATAAAGATTCTTCGGGAAACTATTGTGCTCGTCTTCCTCGCATGTCATGAGGAACGCTTCCTAGAGAGCACATACAAAGAGTCACCTTATAAAACGGAAATATACGAGATTTTTACCTTGGGTGAGACTTTCCGTACCGATTTGCGCCCTTTGAGATCACCTGATTTACGATAAAGCTTGAGAATAAGTTAGACTGTCATATTTGGCTGTAGCCAAATGGGGACGCATGAAAGTTCAAGTAGTAAGAAGCGCGTTCTCTCTACAATATTTCTCATAAATGCAGCAGAGAGATATGAAACATCTCTCATAAATACAACAGATCGACGACAATACAAAAATGAGATAGGCATCCTCTTAAGAAATATATACATTTTTTAAAAAATATATATTGCAATATAAGTGAAAAATTATATAAAAATAAACAAATTACTATTTAAAGACAAACAAATATTAATATTAAAAAAAAGACCTATTTTATATAAAAAAAAGATTTAAAACATTTATTTTAATATACAGGGTGTCCCGCAACTACCGCTCAATATTTTAAAGGTAGATTCTTTGGCCAATTTCAAAACGATTTTTCCTCAGCGAAAATGTCGAGGCACTAATAGTTTTCGAATTATAAATGATTGAAAATAAAGGGTTTTTCGCAAATTAAGCCTTATGGGAATAAAATATTAATAAAATCACATTCTTTAGTTAATTTTAGGTAGAGTTTACTTTAATAGAATTTTAATTTAAGGCTTAGTTAGAAAGATACATTATAACAAAAATTGGGAATATGCAAAAAATAATGATCTTTTTCGACATTTTCGCTGAGGAAAAATCGTTTTTAAATTGGTCAGAGAATCCACCTTTAAAATATGGAGCGGTTGTTGCAGGACACCCTGTATACAGGGTATCAGGGCTATTTGTTGCCAAAAAAAGTTTATCTTGAGAGCTTTTCAAAATACTATAATAAAGTATTTTTTTATCGAATATTTTTCAAGTTATGAGGCTTAAAATAATTTCTTAATTTTTACATAAATCATAAAATATTTAGTAAAATATTCATTTTTCAATTATCTTACTACTTTCAATTACCTTAATACTTTTACGTACAAAATAATGAGAGGAATCAATTGGTGTAAAGAAAACACATAATTGCTTCGAAGAAAAAATATGTAATTTGCAATTAACAATTGCTTTAATATAACATATTGAAGTAAATTAATCGTGAAGTAAAATAAATCTTGCGAGAGAGAATCTAATCTCACAGCGAGAGTTCTCGCGAAAAGATTTCTAGCTGAACTAAATGGGTACAAGGTGAAACACGGAGAAGCACTTTGACGAAAGTCGAACAATGGACGTTAAGAGAGAAAGAAGGTGTCCCATTGTCCAAAGTTTTCTGATTAAATCTCGTCTTCGAGTTCCAACATGAAGAAAAGCCTAGGTCAATCTTCCCAAGCCACTTTATATAAAATGACATCAAAAGAAATTTCAGGATGGAAAAATTCAGGATGTATGTAGAAAAAGAAAACGCTGTCCTTTTCCTGTCTTCAAAATTCTTTCATACGTGGATTTTATCCGTGTGTGAATAATACTCAATAATACTCAATATTCTGAAGCTCTTACTCGTTTTTAAGATTTCATTCCGTTTGCAGCAAAATTGTGTCACAATTTCTTTCTTTATCATCATTTTGTGTAAAATTTACAATAAAAATATCAAGTAATCAATTAATTCGTGTCGATTATTATGTGAAAAAAAAACACTGATAAAAATTTTATAAATACATCATGATGGAAAGAAAAACAATTTTAAATCATTTCTATCTTTATCTCTGTTTAACTTGGAAGATAATAACAAAAATTGAATGAAAGCGAAATAAAAAGAAATAAAGTCATTGTTTAAGTAAAATATTGATCGCTTGATTCTTCGTTTTCGGATATTTTCAAATCCTCAGGGGATTGAAAAGATTTCTTAGTATAACAAATATTGATTCTCCAAATGCTTATTTAAAAAAAAATTTTTTTAATTATAATTTATGATAATAAAACATAACATATCTAACATATCTAAGGTAACATGTAATAACAAGTATAAAATATATCAGAAAAATATAAAAATTAAAATTGGAAAATTAATACATATATAAAATTTATGTTCTACTGCGTAAAAGAAAAAGAAACTACACTTTATATATATATTTTTTCATTATTGCACATATAAATACACAGGTTATACTTCATAATATTTCGTTATATTTGTATTTAAGAATATGTTATTTTATTGGTGCAATAATTTATAATGCTATATATCTGAAAAGCACTGATAAATTAATTATTTTTGATTAATAAATAATCATCAATCTATCGATTTATGATATATTTTGTAAGAATATGTAATTTTTTAGAAGCAATAAGCTATTATTTCACCATATTTTTCAATGAAGAGTACCTTACCTTTTTTGCTGTAAGGACGCAAAACGAAAAGCATTAGTCGAGCGTGCTTCGTACGACTTCGATCGTTAAGAAGAGGTCCTCCAATTATAAAGTTTCAATTAATACTTGGCGCACACCATCCGGAAAATTTTACAGAGTTCGGATAAAGGATACGAAATTCGTGATTTTACGTCTCTATTTTCAACAGCCTTTGTTCATCACAGTAAACGAGAATGACAAAAGTCGGCTTGAAAGTCGGGGATTTTATCCGGTACTTTGAACAGAATTATACAATGGCTCTTACGCCCTTCGAGGACTTTGGTAAGCTTCATGAATACTTTTACTTACACTCCCGGAAACAAAGAGTAATGAGGATGAAGTCTTGTATGTTATTTTCCGCGTATCTTTCTATATTTTATGAATTAAGTTAAAACTTTTTGACATTATATAATACAATATACTTATATATTTTCTATTACAATCCCTTACTTTTCCACATTTATATTCTTTATAAATATTCTATATTATTTTTAGAAGAAAACATGAGATTTTTCGAAACGAGAAATTTCTCTCTCTCTCTCTTTCTCTAATCAATTAATTATATTTTATTAAAATATTTACTGTCACTTTCATCTGCATTTTAATTTAATCTTGATGTTGCAGTGGCTATGAGACTAATTGTTATTTAATGTAATTACAAGTTAAATTAAAAATTATATTATTATATAAGGAATCTAAAATTTATCGATTTTAAATGTAAAGACAATGAAAATTCACCGAGGTTTTAAAAAAAAAATATTCAAGATTTTTCGAGAAGAGAAATTTCTCTCTCTCTCTCTCTCTCTCTCTCTCTCTCTCTCTCTCTCTCTCTCTCTCTCTCTCTCTCTCTCTCTCTCTCTAATCAATTAATTTTATATTTTATTAAAATATTTATTATGTGACTTTCATCTATATTTTAATTCAATTTTGCTACAATGCTATAATGCTACAATTTTGCTACAATGCTATAATGTTACAATGCTACAATGGTTATAAGACTAATTGTTATTTTATGTAATTACAATGAAATTAAAAATTATATTATTATATAAGGAACCTAAAATTTATCGATTATTTATAAATGTGGACAATGAAAGATTCACCAAGATTTATACGACCTGTATGTCTTGCGTTATTCATGTATTGATGCAATTATTTCAGTAAGATTACTCACTTGTTTAGTCGCTCGAGTTCGAATATTTAGCCTCGTCAAGTTGTTTGTGAGTTTCCGATCGTTGCGAGAATACACGGAACCCGCATCTGCTTTGATTTTGAGGCGCGTTAGATCGCGACGCATTCTGCAATTAGCGTTTCAGTAACGGCATAGTTCTTCATTCCCGTTGAATTTCCGCGAAACAATTAGCCTAAGTTTTACGGTAAATAAAACTGGCACCAATGTGAAGAGTAAATTCTCCATTGGTAGCGACATCCCGTTTCGACTTGGCACTTTCTTGCAGTAGCAGGAAACGAGAAACTGGAAAGTTTCTTGGCATAAATAGATAACGTGCCTTATTTAGAAGAAGAATAATATAGTATGAAATAGTTATTAACGGATAATCACTAATGTAAGCTCGTTACTGATGACTTCGAAATCCTATTAACGCGACATAATTATTTTGTTATATTATATAAATGTGAGAAAACGACTCTACAACACAATTATAAATTACTATATTTACAGAAGGTATAGGAAAAGTAACTTAACGAAGATAGTGAGATATTGAATGTTTAAAAGAATTAAAAGAGTTAAGAGATATCTGAAAATATCCACTTAATCAGAGAATTCGTTTAAGCACACTTAGTTAAGAGACTTAAATTTATCTTAATAGAGAGTACAATAAAATTCTTCATGAAAAATGAATTGCACGAGATCTCAGAAATATGTAGTTTTATATGTTCTAATAATTCAGGACAAGTAATATGACCATTAATCAATTTAAAAACAAGTCTCCTACTTTCCAATACAAATAATTTGTAAGCTTATTTAACAAGAAATATGTGTGGTCAGATTGTAATACATTGGATTGGCCATAAGAAAATTAACTCTACGGAGAAAGCAATGTTGGATTTTTTCAATTATTGCACAATATTTAATTTGATACAGAGTCCGTATATTTAAGCTGTTGTGATCTAATTAAAGCGCAATATAATAATTTTAAAGCAAAAATATTTTTGAAATATTTTTACAAGACCGCGTAACAAACTCAAGTTTCTTAAACGCACGACTTGTAAAAGGAGAAAAACATTTTCTAAAGGATAGACTAAAATGAATCTCCTGACATTTGGATAAAAAATGTAAGTTATTTATATTACATCATGAATGAGAAAAAAATCAAGCTGCAAGAGATCAGCATCAGCATTTTAGATTATCTCACCCGACGAAATATTTTTAGATTTTAAATTTTCCTGAACGATGCTCTCGACATAATAATTTTTGGGTTTTTTGATAAAAAAATATACTATGTATTATACAAATCTTTAAACATAAATTTACAATTTTTTTGTTATCAAGAAATTTAGATATTAAATCTAATTTACAAATTATTCTACAAATAATATAATATTTTTACTTATTATAAATTAAAATGCAGAAATGTTTAATAAATATTTTATCTTAATATTTTGCTTTTGAACAGTTCTGTAATATCTTTTTGCGCGTTCTCTGCGGATCGTATCAGTACCAATTGCAATAAGCGACGACGAACTAAAAAGAGAACTAGCCGAAGCTCGAAAGTCGATGAACAAAAAAGTGGAACAATCGCGACGATTGGGTTCGCTGGCGTAAGCTGAGTAAAATGAGTGAAGAAGTAGGTAAAGAGTGTAACGAGTCAGACAGACTCTGGCATACTTCGAGTATTTCAATATTTCCGATTCATGTGCCTGATATTCCTGACGGCAAGTTTCTATTGATTTAAATTTACAATTACCTTTGATATATGATTTCGTCATTCAATTTATCGTTTTCTCATAAATAGAGTAAGACAGGAGATATTGTCTTTTAGGAATACTACGGTAACGATTTAATTACATGCAATTGTATTTAATTATAAATAAATTATTTTAATATGTAAATAAATAATATATATTATGTACAAAATTTCGGAATGTCAAATAAATTAGAAAAAAAATTCTTTGTAAATTCATAATTAGTTATACTTGATTAAAAAATAGAAATTTTGCATTTTCCGAAATCATCAATGATCATATGATTGTAGTTTACAAATGCATAAAAAACAATCATTATATGTATAAAAAAAATTTTATAAATATACAATAGAGACAGAGGAAAATTAAGCTAGAAAATTAAGCTTGTCATCATACTTTGATAATTATTATAACAAATCGCAATGTTTTTGGAGCAACAAATGCGATCGCAATAATAAAAACGAATTTGCGAGACAAAAAATTTGAAGGAACCAAGCTTCAGTAAAAATAGTGCATACTGTGCTAGGCAATAAAGTAGGTAACGACTGTAACGAACCCAAGTCAGACCAATGGAATCTCTGGCGCCATCTGCTAACCGACACTCGAACCGACGTCTGACAAAAACGTTCGATTACTACTACTGTGAGCAGTAGTCGCGGACGTTACACGTCGGGCGCGACCGCTAAAATTCGCGAACAAAACCGCGAGGAAAATTCTCGCCCGAAACTCGATTTGCCAGCGAGTTGCACCTGTTTTTCTTTCCGATCTCTTGCTCCTCTAGTTTCTCACCCGAGGTTCGTTTCATCGGAAAATGGTAGAAGGGGATGGAGATAATGGAGGGAGAAATCAGAAGAGGGAGCACTCTTGGCCGCAATCTTTTGTAATCTGATTTTGCGCAATCCTCCCCTCGCAACTTCTTCCCTCGCGAGGTTACCAACTTCTAAGCGGCGCTGTTTGTTTCGCCGTTTAACTTCTTCTATCGCGTCGGTAGAATTTACGTGAGAAATAATGTGCCGAGAACGAGTTTGCATCGCGATGCGAACGCGATTTCCGAGAGATTACTTCTTCGCGAGAATGCTCTCGAGACGCGGAATTCTATTTCATCATCATTGTTGACGATATTGTAGGGCTACATGAAATCAAATCCAATCTTCTCTGGAATTTTCATAAGATTGAAACAAGATTTTTATAATTAGATCAAGAATATAAAATGTAGATAAAAAAATATATATTGTAAATTATAGTTGAAAAGAAAATTATTATATTATAGAAGAAAATGATTATATATAAACTTAAAAAATTTTATTTAATAAATAAAAACATTTATATTAATAAATTTCGAAATAATTAATAAAATAAATAATATAAAATTTTATACAATTTTATTTAGCTGTACAAAACTTTGCAATACATATACATACGTGGTTCTCTGATTGTATGACACATCTGCATTTTGACATATAATATATATATATGCATTATGTTTTGGGAAGTAAATGAATTACATAACTAGTAATAAATAATCTTAAATTATATTATGAAGATTATATCATTTTAAACAATTATTTAGTGTATTAAAAAATTATTAATAAAATCTAAATGAGACTTTTCTTTACAAAAATTCACTCAAAACTAAGACAAAATTTTCATAAATATCAATACAATATTTTTACATATATTTTCTTGTCTTGAGTCTTATGTAACCTTGATATTCTATAATTAATAAGATGAAACGTTAAACTGTGTGGATAATTAATTATTTCTCGCGTCATCTGCACAATTTAATAAATTACGTGCACAATGGAAAACGTATACAAATGAAGATATAATGAAAATTTAATAAGAATGTACACAGTATTTCTGTGCATTACAAACAAATATTGTTCCACTCTCTTAAGCAAACTTTAATAGAAAATATTTTTGTCTGCGTGGCCGCGCGTGATAATTGTTCGAAAATAAACGCATTTCCGCGATGCGATTTTGTGAATATGTCGCGTATATGCGCTAGACTGGGAGAATGTTTTTATTCCACATAGAGTAAACATCGAGTCCAGGCACAATCATTTCGGCGTATATTTTCCATGCACAATAAACAGAAGCTTATAAGACTTAAAAATACAATGTCGCTCTCGCGTAGCGACCAGTAGTTGTCGGCCAGTAGTTTTCAATGTAATAACAAACAGCGTAAGATAGCGGCGTATTCTTGTTTTTAACGAGGCTGCATCTACCTGCTCGTCACTTGGCTTTACTCGAACTTTTGATGAAAAAACGGACTTCTTTTTGTCTTTCATCGCGTCGCGTCCCCGCTATTGTTTCCAGCAGAATTTTCTGACGCAAGCGACTTAGAGATTTTAATACAGAAGATGCAAGAAAGAGAGGAAACTCGTGGATCTCTTAACTTCTCGTTCCTTGCGTACTACACTGGTCTATTGTGCAAAGCTATTTAAGACAAGAAATTATTTTATCTGAAACTTCAAACAGAATCGCAAAGATCTTTTTAAAAAATTGCACTTATTTCTAAGTATATACATTATATATATCTATAGAATTGTACGATATGAAAAGATGTAGAAATTTTCAAATATGAGAATTGTTCCATTTTCTACGAATTTTGTCATGTTTATTGTCTTTATCATATTTCTATTTCATGAAATATTTACACGAGTATATATTTTTTTGTGTATTCCTGTTTTCTAACTTATTTAATTTATCATTAAATGAACATCCTATTTTAATATTAAAATATAAAATTTTAATTTTGATACATAATTAATTGTAATATTTTATTCTATAATTATTATCACGTAACACGATTGAAAAGAGAAGATATATGTGCAAAATAAGTGTAAAAAGATATTATACGTTATAAAGAATGTAATATATTGATATATTACATATATAATAATTTTCATAATTTATTCAATAATATAATAGCTTTTAAAAATGCATCATTTAGTAGATATCGCATTAGCTTACATGAAATATATATATATATATAATACTCTAAAATAGTAGAATAATATTAATATATGTAAAAATATTTCGATTGTAACATTGCCAAATATTGTATTATAAAACCTTTTATCTCATATAATAAAAAAATTTGTATTTATTGATTTATACATTTATAAGAATATAATCTGTGTTTATTCAATTTTCAATATATTAAAATTTATTTTAAACGAAGCTCGATTCAATTCATTTCCAATGTTTTTCGACAATAAATTATATTTTTTTTTTAATATATAATTTGTAATGTTCAAATATACAATACATATAATTTTTTTCTTTATGTATCTCACATAATTTTTGAAATATCTCTCAATGATTTCATTTAATTAATCAGTATGTTCAAAAATGCTCAAAATATTAAGATAGCTCGCAGTAGCATTTTTCGTGCATTAAAATATGTAAAAATACGAGATGAAAGTATTCTCCGTGCGCCAGAAATAAACTGTTCGCAAAAATTGCAGAATTGCGTCGCAACCAAAGAAAAGCGCCATCCCTGATGGGAGATCAGGAAACTTGCTGGAATGTAAGAACATCTCTCGGGACGTCTTTCTTACGTTATACTCTCACGGAGACTTTGCAATGGTGACAATGATGCCTACATGTTTACTCGATATTTTGCTTTTCATGTTTGATGGGTTTTTTTGGAAGATACATAACCGTGAAAAAAATTGACAATCATATACACAATGATCAAATTCTTTCTATTCAAATGTTTTATATATCTTGATTTTGATGACAGTTTTTATTTATAATAGCTCGAATTTTTGTAAAAATAAAACATTGTTACTATATATAAATTCTAGCAATTATAATAAAATAATTTTCTTGCTAAATTATGTTTATAATTATCACTAAATGTGTCGAATTCAGATAAACATTAAATATCATACATGCACTACTTTTAAAAATAATATTTGCATACGTCATCTTGAAATATATAACCGCATTGTAAGTTATATATTGATACACCAAGATGATTTTATAAGTGCTAATGGAATACGATATCCAAAATAACGCGAAAAATAACATAAAAATACATCACGGATGATGAAACAAAAACATTAGCCTGTAACAAACACCGCAACAAGCTGCAGGCACTGCATTGCAGGGGAAAGATGCACAGAACCCGGCAACAAAACTCTTCGCGCGTCAAGAGTTTAAAGAAGACATTTGCATCGCGATTCGTATTGAAACATTCAATTCGTTCGTTCGATCTGTGAGATTCATGGATTCATTTCTGTATGCGCCATCGGGAAAGTTGTAACGAGCTGACACGGCGAATTGGCATACGGATTTATGCAAATGTATTCGCGCAAAATACGAAGAAGAAGGCGAAAATCATGGCGGAGCGGAAAATCGCATGCGTAAAATCGCATATTATGCATCACATTATTATTACAATAATTTATAATAATTTTTTTGAATATGCGCGCTTGCGAGTGGAGTTTATTACCTAATTATCCTCGGACAAAGCAACAATTTTGCGCGTGCATATGCCTCATGCATATTGCCAAGCTTCTAGAAAATTCAAAACTATTTTCACGCTAAATTATATTTAAAGCTACTGCCGTCGCTCTCGAGCCCGAAATGACAAAAGCGCTAATTTATCGAAGTGGAATATGATTGTGCGATCGATAAACGTTGATGTCTATTTTAATCTTTATTGCTGATACGACTGCGGGGTTGTTTTTGCGAAAAACAATAATTTATTATTTTATATGCGAATATCGAGCATTCATCATGCGACATCAAAATGATAGCTGTTAATATATGGTTATTGCAAAATATATGAATATATATCGGCGGGAGAAATCTAATCTATAATTTCAGAAGCATAGCAATAAATACACCTACGATAGAACAGAATTTGAATGTGACACATTTATAGCAAGAATATAATAAGGAAAATATTAATTAATGTCGAAATAAATTAAACCCAAATAAAATTCCATTAACGTATTACGAGCAAATTTCTGTGAAAATATAATAGGTTTTCGTGTGATTATTTTAAAATAAAGCGGAAAGAAAGCGCACACCGGAGATCCATTCGTTTATTAAGTCCTGTTTTCGCTCTTTAATTACTATCACCTCTTTCAATCTGCATATCCCGTGCTTCCTAGTTTGGGCTTCAAAATAACTTGAGCCTATCGCAATTTCGGCGCAAAATAGAGATGTGCGTCAGGAGCGTATACGCACGTAGGAGGTCACCTGGTTGGTTTCTATACCGGCGTTCGAGTCACCATGCATATCAATTCCGTGCTGCAATCCATCAAGCATTGAAATCTTCCTTACTGTTATTGCAAACTTCTCGAAATAGGTATTTTCAGGAAAATCGGAAAATAGTAGAAAGCGCATTTTAAACAATCTATCTTTAGAGAGAAAAATAGTGACTTGTATAGTTTGCACATATATCCGGTGATAATATTTGTTATATATATATATATATATATATATATATATATATATCTGCAGGAATCAAATTTTTTAATTTTTTAAAGTGATTAAAAACCTTAAAATTAATAAGATCTCAGTTTTAAAAATAAGTAAAATAAAAATATTCAAGGATATTATATAAAAGATTCATGCACAATTTGTTGCTAATATAAATGTCAATAATTTATTTTATTTTTTGTTAGTTGTCAGTATAAACGAAAGATATCTTTTGTATAATATTATTGAATAAATGCATTGGTATCATATACCTTATATATATATATATATATATATATTTTAATATATTATATATAATAATAAAGTATAATATATATAATATATATAATATATATAATATATATAATATATATAATATATATAATATATATAATATATATAATATATATAATATATATAATATATATAATATATATAATATATATAATATATATAAGGTATATAAGGTATATAATACCAATTTTTTAAATATTTCTCAAATCTCAGAATATACTCATCGGACATACATTCATCCAGTTTCATATTTGTTGTTTGTATAAGTAAAAAATTGGTTTACTCTTTTGTAGAACGGACTACTCTACTTGCAATTCGCAAAAAAATGTAGTCAGTAGAAAACAAGTCGGATAGGAAAACGAGAATTCGTTGGGCACTCAACGTTCTCGTGGCCGTAGAATATGTTACACGAGAATATGGTGCAACCCCAAATGCAATTTGGAAATTACCTCGGGCGTGGCGATAATTTAACTTGCCGTTCACCAACATGCTGTTACGTGTATTTTCGTTGGACATTTTTACTTTGCTCACGAATTTCGCTGTTAGAGCAGCTGCTTATAATATGAGAATACGTGTGGGAAAAAAGATACAAAGCGAATATTATACATAAAGATGTGAGATATTCTATTAGTCTTGATATACATATGGTACTATTTTAAAATATTTCTTTTTCATTCAAATATTTATTTTTTATATATCTTTTTCAGAGCACGAAATGTACAAAAAAAAGAAACATGTTTTTTATAATCAATAATATGATTCTTCTGATTAATCTCATTCGTGCTTATTAAAGGCAAAATTATGTCACATATTTTAGTATATATGCTAATGATCGTTCAAGCAACAATATCAGGTATGATTTAGAGTAACGAGAAGCGTCTTTTAGCAATGACTAGTCGAGCGTGTCGACGTCTGCTCGCACGAAGGATTTTTAATGCGATTTACTGCAGCAACTCGTGTCCCCGACAATAAATATCGGTTATCGGGCTTTCAGCCGCGAATATCACGCAATGTATCGAGTGTCATAGGACGAAGCATGACGCATGGCGGGCAAAATGGTGTTGTCATATATTAAAGAATTATGATCTTAATCACACCGTGTGTGCACAGATTGCACACGCATATAATACAATATTTTGTTATAATAAAGTTTTACTATATTTTCATTCAGTAATGATATATCGATATAAAAAAATTTTCTATATGATTTAAAGCTATCATTTCCGGATGCAACATATGTAAAAAAAATTTTTGTTATAAAATATTATAAACTTTCATTGCAAATCCTCAACAATATTTGCGAAATTGAGTATGCAATATATTTTTAAGAATTAAATCATTTACATCAGTTTCCTTTCTTTTGATAATTATCAACGTTATCAAAATGTTCCTAGTAATAGCACTTTTTGCACAACAATTTTTCGATATTTAAAACATTTCTAAATATTTAATAAATTTTCTAATATTCTAATAAATGAGGGAATTTTTGTGATTTAATTCGTTTTTTATAAATTGTAAGAATTAATAAAATTTTTTCAATGTATTTTACATGACGAAGTTACAACTAGATACTTTAGTCATTAAATAATTTTCCTGTGAAATAATCTTACTAGAATATCACTTACTAATCTTCTCTCCCTCTCTCTCTCTTTTTCTCTTAAAAACCCGCGCGCGAAAAATTAATTAAAGTTTCTACATTCCCTCGGAACTATTCTTTCGTAGTTTCTCGGACAGAACTCTTTTTCGCGGAATATCCCATTCTCAACAGTTTCCTTAATTAACCTTGTTCTCATTGGATTCCCATAACTAATTGGGCTAAAACATGTACATGGAGCAGTGCATTTATATATATTAATATATGTATTTGTTAATTTATATAAAAAAGTAATATGTATGTACGCAACAGATTATTTTTTTATATCCAAGAATACATTGTGGGAGCGGAAATGAAGCTTATTAAGATAAAATTAATGATTTAGTGGAAGGAGCTAACTTTTTATATTTTTGCATTACGAATAATCTTTGCTAGAATCTTGTATTAAAAATACTTATAATTTTCAGCATTGCGGGAAAATCATATGTTATATCCTATCGCTGTGCTTTTTACTTCAACACTTGTTTTACAGCAAGAAAGACGACAAAAATTTAATTAACTTTAATTTATGCATGCGTTAATTTATTTCAGAATTTGTTTTCAAATAACTTCGATTACACATCTATCAATCTCTGTAACATTTCAATTTAATACAATATTATTATGATACTTCAATATTGTTAGATTAATTAGTTGTTCGAATTGTCAACATTGCCACAATTAAACTCAATTTAATAGAAACTATTGACGTGTATGCTTTCAGAACTAGTATACGATTTAATGGAGGCGTCGGTATCGTCAACGGACGATAACAATTTTTATATAGATGACGGTCTGGACGGATTCCCGGCGTTTGGCTTCCGACCCGGATCCGAAGTGAAGCAACCGCACAGATTGTACCTCCCGGAAAAGTTGCCAGCCGAGTTCACTTTAGTGGCCACATTTAAGCCGACCTCTTTCCGAACGAGCTACCTCTTTGCCGTCCTTAATCCCTTCGAAACCGTCGTCCAATTGGGCATTAGAATTTCGGTAAGCGCATAATACACGTCTTTTAAATCTCTAACTTTTTCTACAACTGCAAACCTTTGCAACGACAAATTATTTCCAACTCGTCGGGATATTTCTTTCACAAAATGTTATAGGATTTTATAAAAGATTATGAGCGAATCGTATGGCACGACTAAGTGCGTAATAGTATAATGTTGAAGAAAATAATGGCGTATACGAGATGAAACAAGGAATAAATGTCCTGCGGAAATAAGAGGATAAACGTAAAATAGGACATTATTTGATAAAACTTATTATCAAATATAAATTAATAAAATATAAATATAATTTGATAAAACTTTATATCAAATTATAAAGAAATCCGCTTTAACAGTTGGACAGTTATTAGCTCTTTAACAGGATTTTATCAATGTAATTGTGATATTCTTATGTTTTTGTCTCTTTGAATGAATAAATGAAAAAAAGATAATTATATGTGATTGCGATGATAATATTTTTTATAATTTTATATTTATTTTTCTTTTGCAGATAATATTATTTTCTCAATGATATCATGATCAAAATTGTAATTGTTTTCAAATTAAAAATAAAAAAGAACTTTTTATACAATTAGTTATATATTTGATCAAGCATAATTATTATTTAATTAAAAAATGCTTATAACAGTGTCTAAAGCAATTTTTATTCTGTGTGAATTTTTATAATGTATAAGTTACATTTTTATATTAAGAATGTTTTTTTCTGAAGACATAATGTAATATTTTAAATTTCTGACTTAAAAATGCAATCGTTTCAAAAACCAAGATTATCTTATAATTCTTACTAAATATTATTTTCTATTTTTCTATTTCCGATTCGCTCGATAATATCGCTTAATCTTAAGATTTCTTTTTTCTTGTACCCTTTTCAAGGACCATTCTCGTAACATATCACGTATGTGCTTTGAACGATAAGCAAAGCGGATTCGAGCATTTCTAGAAAACTTTGACATTCGAGAATATTTTCAATTTTATATATATATATATATATATATATATATATATCATTTTTATATATTTATCAATTTTATATATATATATATATATATATATCGACATTGTTCAAAATATCAAATTATAACGATACTATATTGCTTTATTTATCCAATAATTATTCAATTTTATAATTCTTTGCTATGGTTTTTTTTTAATGTGGCTTAGATCATTCTCGATACATTTAATCTATTAATATAGAATATTGTGTGAAAAAGTTTATTTTTATCTATTTTTTATCTATTATTTATTTTTATATTGATTTTATTTTTATCGATAATTAATTGCTTTCTTATATTTATGAAATTTCGTAATAAAATTGCATTTTATTAATTACGAAATTTAAATGATTAAAATAAAAACTGTTTTAAAAGAATTTTACATTTTCTCTATTATGCTCGCAGGACGGACCTGGCTCGAACCAGAACATCTCGTTGGTCTATACGAACTCGGACGAGCACTCTCACTCGGAGGAGGTGGCGAAATTTACCGTGCCGAAGCTTACGAAGAAGTGGTCGAAGATCGTCATTAAAGTTTCCACGACCGATGTCACCTTCTACCTCAATTGCCATGAGATGTCCCGACAGAGGGTCACCAGAATCCCTCAGGAATTAGTATTCGACACTGCCAGTACGCTCTACATCGCGCAAGCTGGACCCCACATTCAGGAACGATACGACGTGAGTACCATGCACACCTTTTTGCAAAAAAAAAAACAAATAAAAAAGAAGAAAAGAAACTAATGGATACCGCGAATGTTTGTGCGTGGCGCAACGAAACGAAACGAGCAGAACTTATTGTGCGAGAGATGCTTTCCATGGAAATTGACCTAGCTAAACTCGCAATGAGTATTCGTAACGAAATAACGTGAATAAATAGATTCCATTGAAAATGCAATTTTTTCCCGAGTCAAATGACATAAGATAAACAAATTTGTAGGATTGCACAAGACAAGACAATATTCATAAAAATATTGTATTGGTTTTCAAAAATTTAAATCTTGCATTGGTCTAGAGTAAATCTTTCTACCAAACATTTCGTCTTATCTCGAATTTATTAACAATTTTTATCTAATATTCAACAAGTTTTAAATAATATATTTAACATAATCTTTATAATATAATTTAATTATTACTATTTATGTCATTTGTGTACACATTTTGATAAGTAAACGAATGACATAAATAATCATAATAAAATGTATAAAGATTATATTAAATATTATTTTAAACAAGTGCAGTATTAGACAAAAATTATTAATATGTACACATATATATATATATATATATATATATATATCCATTGTCTTTTACGAAAAGGCAGTTGTATATAGTGCTAGAATGCAGTTGCGACTCATGCAATCAGAAAATTGCGCATGTGTTGTATGCAAAGTTTTATGTAGTTAAAAAATTTTGTAAAATTTCATGTTGCATTTTATTTATTATATTAATTGTTTCTAATTTTGTTAACATAAATATTAATCTAAATTTATTAATATAAATGTTTTTATTTATTTAATAAATTTTTTAAATTGATATATATTGTATGTAATTTTTTCATCTAATTTATAAATAAATATATATTTTAATTTCTCTTTTAAATTAATAATTTTGACAAGACCAATAAACTTGGTACTAATTAGAAATCTTGTCTGGATCTTGTCTCGAATTTCAAAACAAGAAAACATTAAAACTAATCTCTTGTGCAATCCTAGAAACTTACGTGAACTCACGATGTTAACATAAAGCTAAAAATATATTTCGTTTCGTGAAGCCACACAACACGACATCTTCCCGAACGATATTGTTTTTCTCTTATTTTGAACAAATTAATTTTGTTTATTGGCCGAGAATATAAACGAATTTATTTAAAACAAAATATCTCTATATTTGCCTTTCTTTTTGATTCTTTGAGCGCGTTTAAAAGTGAATCTTATATATCCAGATTCAATTCGCATTTTCCTTCATACGCTATAAAATATCTCGCATTCTTTCGAGAAACGAAAATGATTCGTTCGGGAATTTATAACGAATTTTTCCTTACACATTTGTTACTTGTTTCACGAGTTTCGTCGTATTAAGAGGGTCAGCCATAAACTTCAAAATAAGACGCAAGAACGAACAGTCGCAGAATTAAAAGCGGCGGGTCATGAAAGATAAATCCGTATCGATATATATATATCCCTTAAGAATTTAATACCATATCCGACACCGTTTGGTAAAATAAATGAAAAAGAGAACGAGGTAAAAGAGTGGCACGAAAATGCGGAGAGCGCATTGGATAGGGGGTAGCAGATTCAGAAGGAGTACGAAAGATCTCATCGAGATCTTATATTGATGTTATAGATCTGGTGCCTCCATTTTCTCGCTATTGCTCTCTCAAAGAGCATTCGAATGGCTCGAGAAAGACACCGCACACAATAAAGATCGAAGGATTTTCGTCGTTTGCAATCATCGATTCAGAGAACAGCAATTTGCTATCGAGAGATCCTTTTGCACTTTGCAGTAATCTGTGCCTAAAAATAAGTTTTCAAAATTACACTAAAAGAATCATATTTACTAAAGATAAGTCTCAAAAAAATTATGTTTAAATATCAATTCAATATCAATAATAGTATAATTATTGTACTTCAATTTCACAAATAGCAATATATATATATTAATATCGGCTTTTAGCATATAATTCTTTAAACTTATCTTTTGTAAAAATATGTATATGAACTTGAAGCATATGAAATTAAAAATTAATCGCAAATATATTAATAAACTCTTTCTCGATAAACTTTTCCAGTAAGTAAATTTCAACAATTATTATAATGCATAAATTTCATACATATACAGAGTCGCATATATTAATTCATATAAAATCGTCAATGTATATAGAATATATCGATTGAAGCATTCTTGGAAGCAATGGCGACTCTCTTTCAGGGATCATGCTTTGTTCCAAATAATTAATATCGACTCAACGTGAAAGCGTGGGAGTAGTATTTATGTATCATCCCAGTCCTTTAGAATCTCTATATCATATTAACAGCGAGGACAGCGTGATTATATATCACCAATATAGGAGAGGATAATTAGTTCTCATCCTGACGCAATATGACCATCTACACAAGAGCCACGTGTTGCACATCGATGCACGAAATGCATTGATTTATTCGATCCTTCGTTAATTAGTTATCCTCCATAATAGACGAACTGTAACATATTGTAATATTTCGAATCAGTTATATATTACATTGCTTTCACCTTGCGCGACAGAAATTTCTCTTGCGATAATTAATTTACGCACTATTAATAAAATTGCCCGAGAAAATTTTTTATAATTTTATTGTGTCAAAATGTAATGTATAACTTACGCGTATTAATTAATATATTTCCAATATGCTTTCATAAGAATAAAGTGCGATAAAATATTATTTCGAACTTTAGATATATATACGTTAGCCGTTTTGTTCTTAATCTTCCGTCTTAATCTTGCGTCTGCAAGATTATTTTTACTGGCACAGTCTATACGCTAGAGACTTCCCAAAGTTCTTTTATTATTCTAAGTTTTAAAAAATCTGAAAAAATTTGGGATTACTCTTTGAAGTTTTTGTAACATCATCCAATTGTTGAAGTCAATATTAAATTTTTTTTTTATAAAATCGAATAAGAATTAGACAAAAATAAAAATTTCTCAAAAATTTCATAAATGCAATAAATAAATATTTAAAAAGTTGTTACAGATTTACTTTAAATTATGATTTTTCAAAAGAATATAAACTTATTTGCGGTAATCTCAAAAAGTATAATTATTTTGAGACGTAAAAGTGTAATAATTTTATAAGGAAATACATATAAATAATTAAATTAATTATAAATATTTTTGATCAAATAGTAATAAATGAATGGAGAATGAATTAAAAGATGCAAAAGCCAAGAGTTAGCCTAAATGATTTTAAAGAACTAACTATCTGCTATGCAAATAGTATAAAATATAAGATATCGTACTAGGAATATATGTTTTTTTTTGAGTAATTGGAAATTACATAAAATGTTACATATTATTTCTTTTATCATTCTAGTAATCAATACTAGAAAAATGCCAAAAATAGGAAAAATTATAATTCATTTATTTGTAAAAATATATTGACGCCATCCGCAATCTAGATCGTTTACGATCCTAGTTTAATTTGATTCTGTGCTAGTCGAAAACAGACTGTTATCTTGGTCATGTTTGAATGATGAAGATTCCATTACTAATAAATTTTTTTAAAAAAAGGAACCAGGTTTCTTTCTCTTTTTATTTCGAAATAATTTGAAATTTAATTTTCATGAATTATTAAAGACAGACGAAGAGTTTTTTATAAACACTAAATCGTTTGTAATCGCAAAGACGATAATTATCGATTATCTTAGTAATCAAGATAATTTTCAATTTAGTTGTATCAAGATAGAAAGAAGAATATCATTTCATATTTCGATGTGAAAATTTATTCAAAAATCTTGTTTGATTTTAAAATTAATCGGAATGCATAATAAATAATTTAAATGGTGATAAGCAATTGAAGATGGAACAACGTTTGTGATATATTGTGATAAATTTGAAAGGGAACAAAATTGTGAAAATGTATGATTTTCGAATGCAACCGCGCTTTCCCTCTTTCGTATCTTTAATTATTAAAATCAGAACCTGTCAATATTATCACCGTTATTAGTGGATGCGTACGTGTAAGTGTATTTTGTTATGCATGCGAGTATACATAATTACATCGCGTGAATATTACTGGCCTGACAACATTTAATATTTCGCGAATGCATGCTAAAAAAATTTGTTATTACGCATATTTGATTTTATGTTTTGCATCTTTTATTCCTCACGTAGGGATAGAAAAAAATAATAATATTACTCTAGAGGTAAATAAAACATAATTAATCTGTGCATATTATGAGCAAAATGTGAAAACATAAAAATAATTTTCGCATTTTTACATCGCTCTACATATTTGCAATTGCCCTCACTTATTTATTGTATGACCACAACTATTCTGATAAGAATTAATCAGGTATATTTTTATAAATTAGGTATTTATTTAGGTATTTATTTAGGTATTTATTATTAGGTATTTATTTTTATAAATATCAGATATATTTTTTATAAATATAATCTTTACGTATTATCTTTTAAATTGTTTTATATATTATATATAAAGATTGTGTGTATAAATTCTATATATTATATTATATATAATTATATTATATATAATATAATATATAGAATTAATTAATTAATATAATTAAATTAATTAATTAATTAATTAATATAATTATATTATATATAATTATATTATATATAATTTTTATATATGTAATATTTATATATAAAATTATGATATATTAAAATTATATATATTATATATTATATTAATTATATATATAATTTTTATATATAAATACATAATTTCATATATCTATATATAAAATTATATACTACGTTTTATTTATAAAAGTTTTATATATATTATCAAATAAAAAAAAGCATTTAGTAGAAATAAAATATCATCAAAATTGTATAAAGAATAAAAGAAAAATAATCAAACATGAGAGTATGTCCGAATATGCGTGTGGAAGAACATTCGCGTGATTCCCAGCGATCCGTTTCGCTTTTCTTGCACTTTTGCGCAACAAGGATTTTGGAACAGAGTTGCATCGCACCCGGGAGACATTCTTATCGTGCATCGTACTGTCGTTCCAGTCTCGCGATGCTATTTTCCGTGTCTTTCGTTTGACTTTTTCACATCTTCCCAAGGTAACAACGAGACGTAGAAAAGTTCCGCAGTCATTCCGATCAACACAATTCGCAAGTTCTCGCCCTGCGCGGGCTAATCTCTATAAATTGTGCCATCTCTTGCCCTTTCTTTCTCGACGCCGACGAGAGATGCTTTGCAAGGTGGTGGTTTCGTAAGAAAAACATACGAATAGAAGCTGCAATTTTCTCGAGATACAACACGATATTCGTATTTTATACGGCAAAAGCAATAGGATTTACGTAGTGGCTACGTGCATACAAATCACATACAAGAGTTTGCAACAATTGCAAAAACGGTTTTTTTATTTTTGAAAAAGCAAGTGTGAATCGACGACATTGTCGATTCTTTCTTTAAGAATTTTTTTATGTTAAACATTCATAATTATATATATTTATTCTTTATGAGACGATAAAAAAAATGTCACATATGTTTGAAAAAATTATAATAATTATAATTAATTTTTCTAATAAATGCTTATATATATAAATGCTTATATATATATTAGCATTTATTAGAAAAATTAAAAAAATCATCGTGTTTATAAAGCATTCGTTGAATTGTAAAATTACTTGTATGAGATTTATAGTAATTATTTGATATCATGTAAAAACTTTTTGAAAATTTATTTTTCTAATAATTCCTCATATTTTAATGCAAATGAAAGATATTATTTCCGACTAAATTTAACTTTATGTTTGGGGAGTTCTCATGTGGTCAGAAATTTGATGTTTTTGTTTAATGAAATAATTTTATTGAAATAATTTTGTGATTATTCAAAAATTTATGATAAAAAGTATTCTATGTATATTTGCGATAATTACATTTCTTTTAGCGAAACATTTATTATTTGCATGTCATATTAACTGTGTTTTAATTGTCATATATATTTTACCAGTAAAATATATTAAAATTATTAATTTAATTCAAAATACGAAAGAGAAATGTATCCTATCATTGCATATCGAGGTAACTTTTTAGTGGAAGAAAGTAAACATTTCTCATATGTAAACAAAATAAATTTGTAATCTAAAGTGATCAAATATATGTTCTGATACAAGATTATATATATAAAGAAGCTAAAATATATATATGTTTAATAGAAAAATATATAGAGTATTCAGTAATAATCATATCGCGTCTTATGTGCAGCTGGAAAAAAAATTAAACTAAATAGAAAACTCCGTTTTGTATTGTTTGCAATTTTCACAATAATTAATAAGAAATGAATTAATAAATATTCGATTAATTTTTGCGCGAATATTAGCACGTGGCAAAAGACAGCTGTGTGATTACTAAGGCGCATAACGAAGCATTAAGAGGAGCATTTTTCAAATGACAATAACTACATACAAATTGTGTAATAATGGATAGTCTAGTACCTTAGCGACCAGGTTACAGTGGACTCTATCTTTTTTCGCCATTATATTAATATTCCCACAAATTTGTCGATCTTTTTTAATTATTTTCTCATTAATTCTTGTAAAAATCAATGAGAAACAAAATGGTAGAAAATCTTCCTATTTAATTTAACCTCCTCTACTTGCATATGAGAAGTGATACAATTATTACCGGATACACTGTATATTTAAGTAACATCCTTCTCTTCAAATTATGTAGATAACGCATGTTGCAACGATATTCATATCTAAACAAATGAGCCACTTCTAACATAATCTTGTATTTTATTAAATCTCTTTCTTTTTATATTGTTAATTTCTTCATGTTGCTAAACAAATGTCTTCTTTAAGATAATGGAAACGGAAGATTCTATTCTTTCTGATATTCGGGAATCGAGCAGTCGATAAATTATCAATCGCGACTCCCATTACTGGAATGGATTGACTTTCACCGAACCGCAGTTATTCCAAGTGTTTTGGGTAATTTTGCACTGCGGTTCATCTCATACCGGCCTCTGCAATATGCGCGGCATGCTCTAAAATCCGTCATTATCCGGTATGTGCACAAATGCTTATTCACGTGCCACGTATATTTGAAAAGTTCACGCTGCGTCCGTATAGTTCCTTAACAAATTTCCTTAACTATCTTATTTATAATAAAAATAAGATCTAAATCTATAATAAAAATTTCATTTATAACAAAACGCATTAATAACTAACAATATTTTAGCATAAAAAATTTTTTACAATTAAAAATAATAATATAGTTCAAAAAACTCAAGACACAATTTTTACAAATATTGTATTAGTATAAATAAAATAATTTATTAAAAATCTTTAGAAACTTAAATTTTGTGTTCATCTCGAATCTTTGTAACAATACTGAATGATGATTTAAAATAATAGATTTAATATAATCTTTATAGTATAATTTAAGATAAGATTGTTATTCATGTTATTCGTTTACATTATAAAATACAATACATACGTGAAAACAATGTATATATATATATGTTTGTTTTTTCAAAAAGATATTATAGTTGCATAGATATATATTGTGTTTTATAATGTAATTTGCTAGAATGCAGATGCGGCTTATATACATAAAATTAGAAAACTATGTACTATATACGGTATATGTAAAGTTTTGTGCAGTTAAATAATTGTGTAAAATTTTATATTATTTATATTTTGTTTATTGCATTAATTGTTATTAAATTTATTTTATAAATGAAAACATTTATTAACATAAATGTTTTCATTTACTAAATGGACTTAAAAAATTTTATTTAATAAATGAAAACATTTATGTTAATAAATGTTTTCATTTATTAAATAAAACTAATAATATAGTGATTTTTTCTCATTTAATTTATAAATATTCATATTTCAGTTTTTTTAAAATATCAATAATTTTAACAAGACTATTAATCTCTCTTGATAATTTTAATCTTGATATTATCTTCATAATTAATTAAAAATCTTGTCTTGACATTATCTTGAATTTCTTGAAACGAGACAAATCAAGATCAACTTTGATATTTCGTATAACTTTAAATAATAAACAAAATTTTATTTTGATACTAATATAATATTGATGATTGTACACACAAATAATTCAATATCATCTGATTTAATTTTATTGATTTAAAATTTAAGTTGTCGAACAAAAGAACTGTCTCGTTTATAAAATACGATAGAAAGAGCCAATTTATCTCTAAACTAAATTACTATTTTGAATTAGACTATTTTAAATTAGATTTTAAAAGATATTCCTCTTAAAATGACTCAAATTAAAAAATAAAAAAATCCTAACTAAGAGTTTTATTTTCCTAACATATTCAGGAAGCAATGTGACATTATGTGTAAATGCGATAATATTGTATTACGTATGTTCTATTTATTATATTTATTCAATTTATTATAGAAACATATCAGAGTTTTGTATCAAATTAGTACTGTAAAACTAACTTTTACATGTGATATTTAAATTTGCATAGAATTTGCGTTACTATTCTCGCGAAAAATTATCGCGACAAGAGGACAAATCTCGTAATGATATTGTCACGTATCCTGAAATTACAGAACTTCAATTACAAGATAAGATATGCCGGTGAGAAGAGGACGTAGAAAAAAACTACGATGAGAAAAGAAAAGGATTTCGACATCCGCGCGTAGTTTAATGTCGCGATGAGAAAAAAAGGGCCATTAACCCCAGCGTTGCCCCTTTAATTCTGCCGTATTATTACAAACAGCAGCAATGTTACAAACAGCAGCGCACAATGCGATGGAAAAATTAGTACGTTGCTTTGCGCGAGGCGAATTCTGCGATAAGAATACCTCGAGAATCTTTCGTTGTGTTCCGGAAGAAAACGTCCGTGCCGTTATGTCATCCCTTAGTAAGGAAGGGATGTCTGTAAGAAAAGCGAAAGAGGGCATAGAGGTAACGAGGACGAAGTGCACGTGCATCGTGCACCAACATAAGCAAGGAATACGGAATATAGAGTCCTGGAATAGCGCGTCCTATTGTATCATTCAAATAAAAGCGATAGTCTTTGACGCAAAAGCTCTGCAAGAGGAAAAGAATGATATCGCATTTCCTTGTAAGAAATTATTCGTTCGTGAAAAATGTCAGTGCGATGATCTATTAGTAGTTAAATTCCACTGGAGAAATTCTTATTGAAGCCACAAGATATTCGTGGAACTGAAATAAATGTTAATTCTATAACTCCGTATTAATTCAATTATATAAAAGGTTGCTTATTAAAGATCTAATAATTAAGGTTCTTATATAGATGGAATTTTTAAAAATTCATCACAAGTAGCGAGTACAAAGTATGCAAATTATTGAATTAAGTAATTTGGTTTTTGTTTATAAATAAAATATATGAAGAATAAAATGTCTCTCTAACAAAAAAATTATTTTTGAGATTCGTAAAATCTCGAACAAATATTTTAAATAAGACTTTTATCAACATACAATGAACTTATAATAATTAAACTTATATATTGCTTTGTTATCTGATCGTTTTATAGTTAAATATTCTCGAATTATTAGAACAATGTGTATTCCAAGTAATAAATTAATAAAGTTTAATGCGATTGATATTCTCTTTAACGAGCAATAATTTTCTCTAACACGATGTAACGGGCGATTTAGTAATTATTATGACGGAATTAACCTTCAAGACAAGATCGGTAGCTGAAACGATTCTATTTAGATGACATCTTGAAAAACGCTATAAACAGTCAAGTCTAATTAACCCCGCGCGAGCCGCGCGACTCATTTAGCCGGCATTAATTAAAGCGTCGTCGCCGCTAAGATATTTTTAACAACGGTTCACATGCCTTTGCTCTAGCTGGTCATAAATACGATACGCGTGATCATAAAATTTTAACTATGCGACCAGGCTTGCGGCTTTTTTCTCACTCGTGCCACTTCCGTTCTTGCAACGAGAGCCATTTATGCGCCTCCCGTCGGAGAGCTGTGTGCGACGGTTACTTCATTAGAAGAAATTAGCCATTTAGGAGCAGCCGGGCCCGGTGTAGCAACTCCATATACCTTCATTATTGTATAATCACGGAGATAATTACACACTTACAATATAGCGGTAAAAATTAACGAACTTAATCAGCAGATTAACAAAACGCAAAAATCATTTTTTTTTCGCTGGTGATGAAGACCTGACCGAATTTTGTCTTGATTTTACTATATTTTCCGGAATTATAAATCTTTATTGTCTAGTGTGATGTCTAATGAAATGAATAAAATATAGAAAAAAATAAAGCCTTAGTTATTTAAAAAGATTCTTATTTATTCTTTTTTTTAAATAATGTGTATATTACTATTAAAAATTGATAATATGTAGTTTGTTAAATTAACTATTTATTAGCTATTTTAGTATTATTTTATTTAATAATATTGTTTCAGAATTGTTCGTATCTTATCTTACAGAGCATTATAAAGTTATTGTACATGTACGTAATGATATCAAAATAGAGTAAAATGGTGTAATACGCCCTGACCAATGAGCGAAAATTCTCTACTCATTACTTAAATATAAAGAGTTTACCATAATATGTTAGTGAAACGGGAATCGATAGATGACAGTGCATAATTAATCAGGAAATTGCACAAAATTGCGATTTTACATTAAAAAAATTACGAAATTACTTTTAAGGAAAAAAGTTATTAATAAAAATATGTTACAAATATAAAATTTGTTGGTTAATATTTTTAATCATTTTTTTATTCCATAAAAATAATTGTTATTATGTTTATACATATTCTCATTATATTTATAAAAGTATAGTCTATAAAATATAATCAGTGACAATATCGTATATAAATGTTTTTTCTATTCGATATGTATTTTTCTTCAAAAATGCAAAAATGTGTGTGTCCCACATAGGGATAATACGTTCTAACTCTATTATAACATTTCTGTTATTGTCTTTTTTGACACAGACCAAGGGCAAAATATAAAATCTAATATAAAATCTACAAGAAGATACAGAGAACCATTGTCAGAAGCAATGGCAAAAGTCGAGACGCTACAAATGAGTATTAATGTTTTTTTTATAGAAAAAAGAGAGAAAAATGTAATTCTTGTAAATATTTGATCAATATTTTTGTTAAATTAAAATATGAATTTTTATGTTTGAATTTTATAATTTAAAAAGAAAATCTTTTGTTGACTAGTTATTTGAGGCAAAGTCTCCAAGAGAGAAAATATCTTTTTCAGTATTTTAAAAAATTTGATTTCATAATTAAAAATACTCAATTAAATAAAAATTATAATATTAATTATAATATTAATAAATCTTTGTAAATTTTATGTACTAATAATCTGTTTATTATAAGCATTTATTTTATATTGATTTAAACAAATATAGGGCATATTATACCCTTTTACCCTAAATGTTATAACAATATTATATATTATATAACAAATTATATATTATATATTATATAACTATTATATAACAAATAAATTACAAATAAATTTATAAGTGATGTCTCTTCAATTTTTCACTATCAACGAAAGAAATAATTTTGTTCCATTTTATTAATTTTTACCGCTCTATTATACATTCATATTTTTATATTTCTGTGATTGTATAATACAATAATAACGTTCACACAGAGAATTATTCTGGAACGCCTCTTTGAATATGTTTTAACAACATTCTTGCGTAAGCAATATGCAATTTAACATGCCGATTATTTATGTATCATAAGAATATTAACGTGCTCGTTGAATTTAACGTAAACCATTTTTCAAAGGATCCCGAAATCTCAGAGAGACTCGTAATGTATTCGGTAAAATTACCTCGGCGTGATCCGCGCACCGCTTATGCCACGTTTTAATATCACGCGTTACTGGCAAACAAAATGAGCGATGAGCCCGAGGATGTGCATCCTGCGTTCTCATAAGCCGCGATGCAGTAGTATCACACCATCACCTTCATCTCGCTTAGTATCGGACAGTTACGACCTCCTCTTCCGACAATCTTCACATCGTTTCACAAAACGCTACGAAGAGAAGGAGAGCACGTATGTTTTCAATAAACACGTTTAGAATTAACGAAAATAATTCCATTATGCTTATGTATGCGTGCACGTTTGTATGCATGCGAATAAACTCTTTACTTGTATAAATTGTGCTGTAGAATAATTTTTCAAGATGTCATTCTAAAAGTTTGAGCGACGGATTAGTGTTTTCCTCGAGATTAATAAGTCTGTAATGATGAAAATATTACGGCTTAAAGTCGCTAAGCTCTGCTGCATCAACGTCTCAGTTAGCGTTGACTATATTGTGACTAAAACTTTTTCTTTCTTTGCGTATAATCCATCACCAGCTGAAGTCGACTGATGGGGATGATTAATCCGAGTTGATTAACAAAAGCTAAAGATTGTTAAGCGGAAATTGTAAATGCCGTAGATGAAACGCGCTCGTCTATGCTTCTTAAATTAATTTATCATTTTCTCGCATTATCAAGTTTTTCGTCTTTCGATTTAAACAGAACGATAGAATTTGGTATGTTTTTTAAATCGACTTTTATTTTGAATTGTATATGAAAATTTGATACATTTTATTTTCTGATAAATTTTTAAAAAAGAGAGAAAATTTGCGCGTCGTATTCGAACAAGTCGCGCCAGTAGAACAATCGCAGAATAATGCGACCAAGATATACCTTGGTCTTATTCTATCATTAAATGGCAATTTTTCTACATACCAAAAGGCGCTGGCGTTTCTTACCTCCAATTTGCCGGATTATGCCCTGCGAATAGATGCGGAATAAATAAGACGCAGGGGAGCCAACGGGGTGACCCCGTTTCGCTTTTCTCTTCCGCTTTCGATGGAACTCATTTAAATACTGATGGACGCGGATTATTTGCTTGCCATAACCGTTGCCGCTCTCGGCCCCGTTTTCGCTCACACCACGTACACATCTCGTTTTCCCGTCTTCAACCTCTTGTTCCGCCGCTCTTTCCCGCTCTTTCACGTGACACGGCGCGGCCCGTGTTGTTCCGCTCGCGCGACGGACAGTAAATTGATTATCGATTCCGAATAAATTACGCTCACCCCCTCGATCAGTGTTCTCTTACCTTGGACCCGCGACAGCAACGATGAGAGGCACTTGGAGAGCGCATTGCCGAGAGCTCTCCGATCTTGTTTTTTATTTAAATTGTTCCGTGCACGCGTACGATGTTGGAGAACAGCTTGCGATTTGAAGCGCGATAAGAAGCTGTCGATAGAATTACGTTTAAGAGCGGAGAATTTAAAATGAACGATATTATGTCAATGCTAAAGATGTAAATGGAAAAGAAAAAAAAACGAAATTTTTTTTTATAAAATACGATTTTCTGAAAACAAAAAACAAGCCTCGTTTTTCCAAGACTGTGTTTTTTTTTTTATTTTTTTCAGATATTTAACAGCTTCATATCTTAATTATTGCAAATTGATTTTTCATTATTTTTAGTTTTTTAAAAACACAAACTCGAACTAACCACCATTATTTTAAGTATAATTCTCGTTCTACTTGGTTATATAATCATGTAATTACTATATTTAAGTAAATTCTTCAAAAACAAATCAAAATTGAACTGGAATAAATTATCTTTATTATAGATAAAAATAGTTTGAAATTTTTAAAAATATATTTTAATCACTGTTAATATAATAAAAAATATAAAGTTGTTATTATTAATATGATTCAATTATGATCAATTATAGTGAATAGTATAATAATATTTTATCATCATTGTGTAAAAGATTTTGTATCGTATACCTCGGTTAGTCAATCGGTAATATTCATTTGTCACGAGCAGACAAATATATTCGTCGAACCCTGACGATAATTTGGATAATTTATATCTGTTTAACGCGTTATTAAATATGAGTTGATAGATGTAGAATTAATAACATCACGATAATTCGATTATTTCTGGTGGAACGCCCTGTTCAATGAACAGTTTATTTTGAACGTGACATGAGCGAACATTTTGGAACTTTAATAAAATAGACGAATAATACCTAAATTTGCATCTAGAAGTTATACCTCAATATCGAAGCATTTTGTTTGCATGACAAATATATGAGAACTATCAGATTCTTAGAATAGCTATAAATATATAAAATTATGCTATATTTCGAAAAATATTTTTATTTTTCCGATAAATAATTTATATTTAGGTAGAATATTGTTTTAATGCGAAAAAAAATAAATTTTCAATCACAATCGTGTTTCTGGAGCAGCTTTAAATTTTGAAATAATAACACACACAAAATTGTTTATCGACGGATCCAGTTAATTAATTTTTCATTCTCGCAAGTTCGAGATAATGATAAAAACAAAAAAAAACTATACATATACAATTATTAAGTTAATATATTCAAAAAAATTTTAAAGGCTAATGGGTGGAAAGAGAATATTAAAACTGATTAATAATTTATGGTTTTTTTTCTTTATTTAGCCTGTCAAATTTTATACGGCTTCTGCTGCTTGAAAAATAAATGGCTTAAGTAAAGCTCTCTGCATTGCCGAGAAAATTAGTTCTAGTTCCGGCGATAACTTATCCAGCGACGAGAATCGACAATAAATTTCACGAGTTGGACGCAGCGGATTCATAAAAGTTCGTCAATATCCCATCGCATCCCGCGAAACGATTGAACTTCATTATACGCCGGCGAAGTTCATCGAAAAACTTGGCCCGCGATTATGCGAATAAATCCACAGCACACAAAGGCGGGTCCGGGTAAATCTCTATCATGGCAACGTTGACCTTTGAGCGTCTTCTACAAACCTCGACGCAAACAAGAAACTTTCCTTTTTCGCATTTTCCTCGCCGCTCCCGGAAAATCTTGAAAGCGCGCGCGGTAAACCGGAAACGATGGGAAAGTAATTAGCCGGCTGTTTAGGAATTTAACGGCGCGCGTCCAGGAAAGAGTTTCCGGGATCGCGGCGCAAGTTAATTAAATTCAGTCGTCCTCGAAGTGAAAAGATTCTCGATCGAGAGGACAGACGGTGAGAGAGAGTATCGCCTAAACGTAATTTGCAGGCTGTATTTCGATGGACTCGAACGTGTTTTCGACTGAAATGCATTCGCAGCGACATGGAATTGAAGTGAAAATTAATCTTAAAAGCACTCGACAAACTATCCCGTAAAGTATATATATCCCTATTTCTCATCGTCTAGATTTGCCATTTTTCTTCTTTGCATTCCTGAGCTCTTTAGAGACCTGTGGGAAATATCTGCACATTTTTCACTCTCATCAATTTATCACAGACATGCACGTACATACATACATACACATTATAATTATTTTCAGTGTTTTATAAATAAATTGTGTATACATGAGTTTGTTACACACACACACACACACACACACACACACACACACACACACACACACACACATACACACGTTTTTAATATTTCTGATTTTATATTAAATGATGTTGTAATTATATTAGCTTCTCTCAAAACTAAATTTTGTAAACAAATATGCATATATTATATTATAAACACTCTCCATTCGTTTCTTGGATCGTTTAATAGCTTTAATAGTTTATTTGATTTATTTTTAAATTATGAAAAAAAATTTGATGAAAATCACAAATAATCTAACAATTTAATTTAGTTCGCACACTTTAAAAATACGTGAAATTGAATTTCATGTGCTTAATTGAAATTTCAGACTAATTTTATTTCACGTTTTTACATTTTTCAGCTTTGAATATATAGCAATGAATGGTTATAGAGATGAAACCTTAAATATATAGGTTAAACAAGTAATCTCTAGATGAAAGTGAATTTTAATTTTGATTATGTTCTATTAGTAAGTATAATTGTGTTGCTTTTGAAATCATTAATGCAGCAAAATCATTTTATGTTTGTATGTGATTACTGGAAAATTAATAATAAAAATCACCGTATTAATTTCGATTTTGACCGAATAATAACAAAAATAAGCAAGTACAATGAGAGGAAATTAAATAATATAAAATATCAAAATGTAAATATTATCCATATTATGTTATTCTAATTGATTTGTTGTACGCTTTATTTACGTTATAAAAAAAAAAATGCTTTTTGTATGTATATATATATATATATATGTGTGTGTGTGTGTGTGTTTTCATTTATGTCACATATCGATTTCATTCACACTGACGATTTTAAAAAAGTAATTTACTAATGGTACAAATATTATCTATTTATTTGCATATATATATATATATATATATATCATATATATATATCACAGAATACAACAAATATATATTTTATTAAAATAATGTGTCACCGAATTAAATGCTATTACTGTTAATTAATTTTTCGTTTTGAGCTTTGGTGTACCACGGGAATATTTAACGCGTAATAATTTAACCATTCTTGTTGCCCATATATGATGTGGCAAAAAATGTATATTTCAAATAAGCTCGCGATGATATCAATAAACCGATGAATATCCGTAAATTCACAAAATTCCGTAAAGTATGCAAAATTATTTCGCTAGTGGTAGCCGATTGCGGATTAATATGCATTGCGATGTCGCATTTGTATTCGCGATTATCGTCACCGGCTAACTAAAACATTATCTTGCCAATCCGCGTCGGCCGCAAATTTGCGAGTAATCAAGAGGAGGTGCCGAAAATGCAAAATCCGTCGGCGAGTCCTCGCGAAGCGGCGCCGTACAATCGTCGACTGATTAATATGCGATCGGCGTATGTCGAATTAGCATAAGCAAATTCTTCCCGGCTATTTCTTTTTTTCATTCCTTTTTTGTTTACCATCCATTTTCCGCGAAGTTCACTTTATATTCGATCGTCCGTTTGCATTCTATCGTCGCCTCCGCTTGCGAAACAACGCGGTGTAATTGTCAGTCACTTGTTCGCCACCGAAAAACAGCAATTAGCGCCGAAGGTAAAACTAATTTAACGATCGTGTCTGCGCCTGTAATAAAGATACGAAACTAGATTTTATAGCATTAAATTGAAAAATTCTACAGAGAGAGAGAGAGAGAGAGAAAGAGAGAGGGAATTTTAATAATATTAAAATACAATACAGAGATAAATTTTTGCGTTTTTTCTAAAAAACGAATTATTACACTAAAAAATGAATTATTACATAGTCCTTTAATTTATATTGCTCATATATATATATATGTGCATTCGTTTAAAATATTTTTTATCTCTCTGAAAAATCTCTTTAAGGCAAGTATTTAATAATTATTGAAGAAGAAAAAATTAAGAATAAGAAATTTAAAGATTATTCGTCATTTTGTGAGCAACATAAGCCGATGTACATTCTCTTTATGTGTTCTTGTTATAGTTTCATAAAAAATGCGATAAGCCAAGTCTCGCTTTAATATTCTTTCGTACTTCTAGACTCGTAACTTCTAGACTCTCTATCGATTTTTCGATCTCCCCCCCACTGCTTTTTCAGCAATTTCCTATTTCGGTACCTGACCTTTCCTCGCCGCGCGCACATTGTAGCTCCAGTTTATTGGACAATAAATGTTTGAACGTATAAGCGAATTGCGCGATGCCACATCGAGCAAAGTTATTATAGAAACGTGCTGGTCGAAAAACATCGCGACAATGCCTTTTGTACATTCCTTTGTGAAATTGTCTCTTCGAGTTTGATGATGTATATCATCAATAATAGTTTCTATCATTCCAAAATTTTACGAATAAAATTTTCCATATTTGTTTTCTCTTTTTGAATAATACATATGCACTTTATTTCATTATTTATATATCGCATACGTAATTAAGTTTTTTTTATTAAAGACTCTCCGCAAAATAAAATCTCCGTAAATATGAGTTTTTTTTTGTAAAATTAAAGAAGCATTTAATAATTGTTACATTTCTTTGCTTTCATTTACAAAATATATATTAAACATACAATTTCTTATATGTACTTATACGTACTACTGTATATACTACTTGTATACTCTGCATACTTACTGTAATTATATATTAATATACAATCTCCATACTTTTGAATTAAAAAGAAATGATGCATAATTGATGTATCTGCTAATTATAGCAACACCAGTAATTATTGCTAAATTCACTTAGCAGCAGGAATCAGTTACGAGCAGGCTTGTTAAATAAATATTGTTAATTTACGCAAACATTCCGTTGATTGTACAGTCGAACTACTGAGTAATTAATAATATCGGTTAATAATTCGGTATGATTGGAAATTGCCAAATGGAAGTCATTAAAGTGATAATGAAACTTTTTTCTCTTTTGGGGATAAAATACATTCTGTCTTCTCTGTAGTACATGATCGTATACATGTACTACATGTGTACGCACATATTGAGAATAAATTTCATATAACGTGTAATTTATCAATTGATCTATAAAATAGAACTATAAAATATTTTACGTAGATTTGTACGTAACATATTACATAGGAATTTTCAAAAAATAATACGATTCTGGCGATAGTTTCGAGTCACAAAATTGAAAACTTTTATGTCGCGAATATTTTTTATCTGAAATTAGCAGTTTTCTGAGAAAATAATTATGGCCCACAAAAATAAGGATTTTATAAAATAATCCTTAATTAGAAAAATTTAATTTTAGTCGAATGTAAAATTGTAAATGAGAAAATAATGAATTTATTTCCATATTAATTAATGAAAAATATTTACGCGTAAGATCTTTAATTAATTAAACGTACGCTTCTCTCTAGAATGTAACTTGATAAAAAAATTGAAAATAAATGTAAAAAAATGATAAATGTTATAAAAGATATATGATAATTTCTCTCATATCATCTAGATTTTAATTTACTCGCAAACTCTAAAGTAGAAAAAAACTGATATGCGTTTCGAAAAGGATAGCAATTATTTTGGAAAACGTTATCCTAGTGCGTTACACACGTTGCACACAATTGCAAAAACTGTCTACACGAATGTTATATCCTGCATTTAAACAATACCATCGGCGAAATTAATAAACGCGGGCGTTGCTTTCACAATTGCATACATTCGCAAGATAGAAGTTCCGGAAAATAAAAATTCGCGGTTCACACAATTGATTGCAATTTTGACATTTTGGCACTTTGACATTTTGACGGCCGGCACGCTCGTACGCCTCCGTTGTTGTTCACGTTTGTTTGACAAATAGTTCGCGGCCGTTTAAAAAAATGAAAGGAGCTAACTGTTATAGAAAGCACGCATTAATAAAAACGGTGTAAACCTCGAAATTGGTGCGCTGCGTGAATAAAGGGAGCAATTTTCATTCGAGCATTTCATGCGGCTCGCGCGTCAAAGAAGTGAGTGCAAAAAATGATCCATTGAAACAGATTTGGCTCCTTTATTAATCGCACAGATGTGTGTTTCTTTAAATTTCGTTACATTCCGTCGTTTATATCTTGCGAGGTGAGATTTACTTTGTTAAAGGATTTCACAAAAAATCAGAAAACTTGTTTCTCATTAAATTAAGAAAGCAATTAATTATTGTTACATTTCTATTCTCATTACGTCTATAAAACTGTACATGAATTCTGCACTTTTTAATTAAAAAGAAACGATGCATAATAACGGGCTTGGATTGAAGTTAAAAAAAAGTACTTCTTCAAGTTTTTTCCATTTCATTCGTTATTACTCTTTTGGTATTCAGGAATTATGAAAAACACATCTGACAAAAGGCGTTATATGTACATTTTTTACACCGTTTTTTTTTTATTTTTTTTTTACTCGTTTATTAAGGCTTCGTGACAAATTAACTGAACCGCTATGTCGTTTCTATCTTTTTTTTCCCGTCGTTCTATTTTCTCTCTTCGAGCAATAAATAATTATGCGCGTGATTTTAAGACAACTTTTTTTTAGCAATTACGAGAAATATTGCATCCGTGAAAAATGGACATTCAGAAATATAGAATTTCAACGAACCATAATTACCTGACTCACCAATTATGCCGTCTACTTCTCCTCATTACGCAATATTTGTTAATTACTTTAACGCGACGGAAGTGCGCGCACTTTTCAGGTAAACGGCTGCAGCTTTTCTCTTTTTCATAACGGCGCAGGCAGGCTTTATAAAGTCAAAGCGTGCCTTTTATTCGCGCTTTGAAACGACCTGGAAAAAGTTTTGATGGCTTTGCGAAAATGTTACTTGCCATTCACGCGCTTAGTCCGCATGTGCAAATCATTTTTTTTGTACTTCTTTAAATGCGGTAAATAAATATACTGTACGCACCGAGTGAACGCGAATAGCACGATTCATCCCTTTCTGCGTTAATTTCCCTTCTGTTTACTTGCTGTAAAATACTGAATTATTCTAAGACGACAGTGTTGACAGTTTGCGATTCTATGCCGCGGTGTGCAACACGAAACGCTTAGTTGTTACTAAAGTAAATTTAACTCTAATTAACTAGTAGCTAATTTTAGATTGCATGCCTATTCTCTTTCTTGCTCTTTTCCCCCACTCTCTCCCATCCTATTAGTAAAAATAATTTTATTTGTAAATGAGTAAAATATTATTGAACTTTTGTATTTATAGATATATTTTAATCGTTGATTAAATTATCACTTATTAATTATTTATTAATTACTTATTAATAAAGATGCAAGTAGGAAGAAAAAATAAAATGTTTTTTCAATGAAATATGGTTTGTTTTGTGAAAAAATAATAAACCTTGTTTTTTTTCAGATGTTTAATATCATATTTTGCAAGATGATTTTTGATTATTAATTTTTTTAGATTACAAATTTAAATTAACCATCACAATTAATTTTAATTGTAGATCGCACTCCAATTGTGTATATAATTATGTATTTACTATTTTCAATTACATGAATCTTTCAAAAATAAAATTAAAATTAAATTTGAATGATTTGTCTTTATTAGAGATACAAAAATATAACTTATAATTTTTTGAAATGTACTGTTATGCATTCGGACTCGAAAAAGGATGGAAGAAAGGGCGTAACAATTTTATTGTCAGAGTTCCGCGGTCAGTGGTGACTTAAATCGAACGAACTATAAGACTCGAAACACAAGTAAACAGTCGTTTAGAATTGCTATTATTCTGTTGGTTCGAATAGATCGATTCCTTTTCGATAAGAAAATTTCTTGTACACGGGACAAAGTCCCGATTACAAAAAATATGTGAGGCGCAGGTAGCTGGATCGGGAATCGAATTAGTCTTTTGCTTTCCAAGCTATTGCTTTTATCACTGAGCTATCCAGATCTTATGCTTCTTAACACAGTTATAAAGTTATAATATATGACTCTACGATGTTGGGGAATCTTACTCAATAGACGCAATGCCAATTACCACAGAGATGGCAGACAGAGAAGCAGTGAGAAGAATTAGGCTAGCACAAGGCTGACTTCCGATGAACCTTTTTTCGAGCACATGTCTCAAACATCTCTCAAAATCCTTCTAGTATGCTGGGTGGGCTATTTTACTCAATTCACTAATACTCTCATAGCCTTTACGTTTGACATACAAACGTCTTTTTTATATCAATTGCTCTAATTATTTTGTGCATAAAGATATTGAGGTAAGATTATCAAAAAATAAATATTTTACGAAATATTTTATAGTTTATATATACAATTAAGAAATTATTCTTGTAATTTAAAAAGTAGTTAGAAGTTATTCTTGTAATTTAAAAAGTAGTTAATAAAAAATTACCTTATTATAATGTTTTGGTAAGCTCTTGAAATAAGCAATCAGAATATACAATGAAAAATAATAATGTAGGAGTTTTATTTAAAAAATTAAAGGTGATCTTCAAATGACTATGCAAGGTTAAATTATTATTATCATTTTATGTCCTCCTTGAAACCATACAATTATTGTCTAAAGTCTAAAACATAAAGACTATAAGATATTCTAGTGGATTAAAATAGCCCACTTTATATAATAATATCCTTATTATATTAATTAATGAGATCTGATATTAACTTAAAATTTTTCGAATTGTAATTAAATGATGCATCTTTTCTAACAACTTTTAGTATATATAACTCTGATTAATTTATAACTCATATCAATTAATCCCCTTGAGGTATCAGTGAAATTCTTATATTCTTTGATTCTAATGTTTTTTTCATTACTGATATTGCTGCCATTTAATGCAGCTGTATTTGTTTAACAATTTTAGTTAGATTCATCCGTTATTTCTTTATTTTTTCGTCGAAAAATGTAATCGTAGGAGATACCTACCAATATTATTTCTTTATATCATAACTTCTATTTGCTTAGAGAAGATTGATGTGATTTCATTATCGATATTCTTGCGTTTTTCTCACACTTATTCATTGTTATTGACAAGTGATGAAATGTTAAAGAAGTTATGCGTCACAAGAAATTCTATTTGTCAAATAACTTCTTTATCATCATCAAATGATCGCTGTCATAACTTTACGGAAAGAAGGAATCGTGAAATCGGCAAGATGTAACAATATAATAAAAAAACTAAAGTTCTTAAATTTTTAATCTTTTTTCTTTTCAAAAATACAATAACATAAAAAAATAGAGAAATGGAAAAAAATTATTCAAATTATCAAGTCATATTGTATTTGATATGATTTTTTACAAGTCTCATAAATTGATTAAAGTTATTTTCGAAACAAATAAAAATATAGAACTTTAGTTCTTTTATTATATTAATAAAAAATGAAGAAAATATATCATTTAAAAAAATAATCTTAATAAACTAAATTCGTTTTTTTTAAATTAAAGATTGTTTTTTTTATTATTCTACTTATTAATTGATCTTATTATCTCAGAATAATTTTGATCAATATGGAGTATATCAGCGTGACAAAATGTAATTTACCTCTCGACTCCAAATGTATAGAGCATGTTTTCGATTCTCAATCGCATTCACGTGGTCTTTTTCGTCGGATACTTTCTTTCCAGAGAAAGATATATCGCTGTACACGCCACGATTTCTCTATTCGATACACCGGGCTCGCAGCCACTCTCTCACATATATACATACACCAGCACACGGCGGTATTCCACTGAAGCCTTGCCAATGGCAAATAAATAGGCGATATAGGGAAGGGGACGAGAGTTCGGGGGTTAGGACATTACGCGGCTATTTCGTGAGCCGAAGAGAGGGAAGAAGGATCGGGGAGAGGGAGAGGAAGGACGCGAGGAAGGCGGGTGCGAGATTTAGGGAGGTTTAATTTTCCAAAAAGCTGGATTTGCGGCCGCCGCCACGACACTCGCGTCGCCGATTTATCGTCCCAGAGCCGTGCAATCGCTGAATATTTCACCTACCAATAAGGAGAGATTCTTTTCTTATCCCTATCTGCCTTGTCTGCCGACAAGGATATATTTATGTTTCTCACGCCTAGGCAATTTATTTTCGAGGACTCTCTATCGTCCAGTGACATATCTATCATTCATACTTCATTCAAACTAGATATTACATGTCATAAAGTATGTAAATATTATTCTTATATCATCATTTTTCTTAAATTTAGAGAAGTTGTTACGATTAATACAGTTATTACAGTGATATTTGAAAATTACTTTAGGAATATCCGAACAGTTTTACAGCGATATTTAAAAATTATTTTAGAAACTTTTTACGATTTAGTCGATTTAATGAAAAATGTATTATTTTCTGGACTAATTTTCTATCCATCGGAGATAATAATTATAATTGTATGTTTAATCGAATTATTTATTATCATATATCGATTGCAAAAAGTAAATTCGGTTGCATGTTTCTTTAATATTCGTCTAGATAAGCGTGATGCTAAAAATTATTTAATATTGAAATTAAGTTAATTAAAATTTCGAAATGTTATTTCTCTTTCGAATAATTATTTTTTTAATCTAATAGTATATTTGATTAGTACTGCAAATTTTACAACTTTTATCAAGTTTTAATAATGCAAATGGTAAAACGAATTTAATGTAAGAAATCATGTACAGAAAATACGAATAATATAACATCGGTTAAAACATAAATATTATTAAATTATATTTTTAAATTATATTTTATTAATATTATTTTATGCTTTAATATCGTAAAAAATTAAAACAAACATATTAAATTTTTGGTTCTTTAAAATAATTTTTCTTCACTTTCAATAATGGCGCACATATCCAATTTTTGACGGTTTTTTTTTTAATTATTGATTATATTTCATTCCAACATATATATTTGCAAATACTCCCACAATTATTGAAGAAGATTATAGAAGATTGATAATACATTTACATAATATATATAGTTGACATATAAAAGCTATTTATAACTGCAATTATATTAATTATATTAAAAAGCATCGAAAAACGCATTTTAAATAGTATAATAATACAAGTGTATGTAAAATATAAATGTATATAATTATTATAATAATTATATATTAACTTATATATATTAATTTAATTTTCTCAAATAACAAATAATACACACTTTTTATGTTTTTTGAATATAAGCAAAAGAGTTAGAGGAAAAAAGTTAGAGGAAAAAAAATGAAAATCTTAATCATTTAATTGCGCACATTTTGTGTATCTTTTGGGAATGATGCAATACTTTTTATTTAATATATTTCAATTGTCAATAGAGGAATTCAATTGTAACGTTAATAATCAAACATATTGAAATCTTCATAATCAAACGTAATGACAAATTTTTTAATCGATCAAAATTGCACTCGCAATATCATAATCGATGCGAGCAAGAAGAACCATAAACTTCTATCCAAATTCCCATCACATTCGCATCTACTGCGCGAGCTGGAATCCGAGTTAAAACTCACGACGAGAAACTCGAAATGAGATCGTATCGATAACGTACGGAAGAAACGTAGTCGGCGGAATTAACTGGTAAAATAAACTTTGCCGTTGCAAATTTCTTGAATAACATTAGCGATCGAATTAGAAAGTCATTTCGCCGCGCGAAACTTCCGTGAAACGACGAATAAAAGACCCATTAAATTTCTCCGATATATCTTATGAAGGTGCGAAATAAAAACTGCGTTTCTTCAATGTCACCTTCCAGACTGTTTCAAGTGAACTTTTGTATCACTTTCCCTTCGGATTTGTTCGCGTCTCTTCCGTCAGATCGGTTAGCTTTTGAATTTATTTACCGGTCCAATGTTCGAATTGTGCACTGATGTTTCAGGGATTTGTTATAGACAAATCAGCGAGCGAGATTAATGGCTGGAAATGGACTTGCTGTAACCATTTTGGAGAATAAATTAGACTAGTTTCGCGAGTGCGGTCGCGGTGAATTTCTATTTTGATTAGTACTTTATTGGTGACAAAATTACAGTGAATTCAGTATAATATTGAAAATAATATGAGCAGTAAATTAATTTTATTGACTGAAATCGCAGTTTGATTCTAATTATATTAGACACATATAAAAATCTTTTAAATCAAGAGAAAGTGTTGATGCTTTTTTTTGATCGATTTTCTATTAGCGATAAAAAAAAAACGATAATTATTAGTGACATCTATTAGTCTCGTTTTATCTTTTGAAAATTAAATAATAAACTCAGTTTTTCCAACAATTATTTTAGCGCAATTATTTTAGCTTGAATGATTTATTTAATATATGAATTTGCCATAAATTCAGAGAAATCGTAAGCATAGAGAGAATATTGATATTGAAATATTGATATATGAAATATGTACATAATGAAGAAATTATTATATTTTTAAGACGCTGTCAGATTTTAATTTGTTCGAAATTTTTAAATGTAGATAACATGAGATTTTTTAGGGAGCAATTTTTGACGAATAACTAAAGTTATGATGCGGAAATGGAAATTTCATCGATAGCGGATTAATATCGTGAGCGAAATTTAACGTTAAAGAGCGAAAGCGTTTTATAGCGCTTTAATCGATAAGCTACGATCGTGGACCATTTACAACCCCCGGTACCGCGTGGGAGAATATTTCATTATTGCGCGTTACACAGCATGATATATTACGACATATTATTACACATCATTCATCGTTCATATTTGTTTTAGTCTCCGCGCGCCTTGCTTCATATATTTTACGCGCGTTCTTGATTTCTTAAATCTAGCAGAATTAACCTTCACAATTGAATAGAGATTAATATCTCTCGAAATATCGATACTGAATGTAGACTAGTTATATGTAGACCAGATTCATATATGTACATGCATTAAAAAACTTGCTGGACATATCGATTTTATAAAAAAGAGCATTGTTTTCATCTAAAATTGTTTTTTGTATTTCAATGGAAAATATAAAGAAAGGAAAATCTATGAAATTCGTAAGTAAAATTATCGCGAAATAGAATTTATTTAGAAAGCATCACATTTATTTTGCGTTGCGCATTCTCGAAAGGAAGTCGCTTAGAGTTTATCTCGAACGGAAATACATTCAATACGCAGGTTTCGAGACGCGTACTCTGAAAACAGTTCGGAGGATCTCGAAAGGAGGGAACGAGGAAAGATAAACAAAGCAGAGAGAATAGGGAGATGCGAAGACGGCGAGAGCAGAAAAAGGACATAGTCGGGAAAATTGGACTCTCCTAGGTTTGCCAAAGAGTGAGATGCACTACCGATTCCAAGGCGAATTGGAGTCAGACTTATCTGATCTGGGCGCTCGTATAAATCCCGGCAATCAAAAGATGACCATCTAAACAGTCGCGTTCTCCTAAGAAATGCTTTTAAGCGGCCGGAGAAGTACTGCCAGCCTTTGAAACGAACAGCGGAATCATGCGATAACCCGTAATCTATAATTTAAATTATACCTCATTTGCGAGAAGAAAGACGGTAAAGGTACAGATAAAAGTCAAGAGAATTATTACAAATGGAAATACAAAGTTATAAGATGCTACGAAATTAAACGTTAAATCATTGTAACATTTAAAGTAGATATGCGATATCAAATACTACTATATATAGTGTAATATGCCCTACATTTGCTTAAATCAATATAAAACACGTTTATGATGAACAGATTTTATTGGTGTATTTAAGTAGTTAAAATTTACAAAAATTTACTAATATTGCAATTAATAATTACACCTATTTTTGATTAATTGATATAATTATGAGATTAATTTTTTGAAAATACTAAACAAGATAGTTATTCCCCGGAGTTCAGTGAAAAACAGATTATTATAATCAACAGAAATAATTTTTGTTCAAATTATAAAATTCTTTCAACAAAACAAAACGAAACTTGAAAACTTATATCTTAACTCAATAAAAATACTGATTGAATATTTACAAAAATTACATTATTATTTTTTCTAAAAAAAAAGTATTAATACTTATTTGTAGTATCTTGACCTTTACTATTATTTCTAGCAATACGTTTTCGCTCCATTTTGCTTTTATAGTTTTATCTAGTAGTCTATCAGAAAAAATGTTAAAAAAATTTCATGATAGAAATTAAATGATATTATCTCTGGAGCATTTTTGCATTTTTTAAAGAACAGCCTGATACATATCGAATAGGAAAAACATTTGTATACGGCTATCACTGGCTATATTTCATAGCTTATATTTTCAGAATTACGCATAATAGGAACATAATATTATTTTTTTAAACAAAATATTTATTATATTTTGTTAATTGGTATTAATTATATTTTTATAGAATTAAAAGTGATTAAAAATGCTTATCAACAAATTTTATATATTTTTTTAAATTATTGATTTTGTAATTTGTTTTAAAATCGCATTTGGAGTAGTTCTGTGCGATTCCCCGATTAATTATGTATGTCATCTATCGACTCCTGTTTCAATAATACTTATTGGTAAGCTCATTATATCGGAGCAATAAGTAGAGCATTTTCCCTGCTGGGACATATTACATCATTTTATCCCATAGTTAAAAGATATTTATAGAGAGAAGATATATATATATATATATATATATATCTTTTTATTTTATTAAATATTTTGATAACGTACGATACGTATGTCTCCATTATATTTAATTTTGATGAAATGTTATTCCAAGCATGCGCACTTTTTTAAATTCATACCGCGTTTCTATTTACCCATGCCTGCATAAGACAGGAGAATTTTATTTTGTCGACGATTATCGATTTTCATATCTCGGCGTGTCCCAAGTGTAAAGCAATAAATCGTTCCCTTGATGCAAGAGCAGAAATTGATAATCCGATAAAAAAATTTCCTGCCACGCTTGACTAAATTCACCTGTCGCCGACGCGAGAATCCCGCGTTTGTCAATGTTAAGGGAGCAAGGAAATAGTATGTCCCCCTTTGAAGTTAACAATATAACAAGACTGAAAATGTATTCGATTCTGAATCGTAAAATTTTTATTTCTATTATATATATATATTAAGTACTATCTATTCAGCGTAATTGCATGATTTTTGAGATAGTTTAATTTAAAAAAAAGTTATAAGGTGAATTTTTATTTGTTTTATGCAGGCTACAACATGCAATAAAAAAATTTGAAACAAATTTCTTTTCATGAAGAAATCAATGTTAGCTTGAATTTTTGAAACAGCATCATACAATGATCATATTTTTTAGGCAAAAAACTTAACATCAAATCGATATTTGTAATCTTAATACACACTTGCCTAAATTAATGTAAAATATTCCATTTGATATAAAGAATATGTCAAAGATGATTACCCCATAATGCTAAAATATTTCAAAATTATCTTCAGGTTATCTCTGGAAATTATAATGAAATGCAAATAGATCAGTCCGATGGTTGGCTCGTTCTCTAGATTTATCTCGGATAGGTTTTTTTATGAGAATATTTGTAATCTTTTGTGCATCAAACACGAATTAATAATAATATTAAAGTGATATATTAATTAATAATAATATTGAATAATATTAAAGATCTTTGAAAAAGGATAATTATATACAACTTGTGCAACTTTGGATCCAAATATGATAACTGCTACGCATAGTAATTTATTAAAAAGGACAGAATTTTATATTGCAAGCAATTTCTGAACATTTGCTTATATGAGTTACAGTTTTTCTTTATTGTTATAAATAAAAGTGATATTCTAATTCATCATGTAATAATTATAATGTAAAAATTATTTTAGATTTAGACTTTTAATGTTTACATTTTTTACGTTTATATTTTACATTTTATATTTATTTGTTTACATTTTAAATTTTAGTTCAACCTAGTAAAAATAGCATTTTATGTTTACATTCTACTGTCCTATTTATTACTTTCCACATCGGATCTGAGTTTATAAGTACTGCTATTTAAAATAATGCTGAAAATTTGACTTTAAAATTTAACTTTATTTGAATTTAAAATAATGTTAAATAATTTGATGTTAATATTAATAAAGATGACATATATATAGGAATTGGTCTTCAAATCTCCTATAATATTATGAAAAAATTGTAGCTCTATTAAAAAGTTCAAGGTAATTGTTTTCTTCATCAAAAATAATTTTTTTCTAAAATTTTTTTTTATTACGCGTCGTAGCCTGCATGAAACAAATGAAAATTCACCTTTTTTTTTAATTGCCGGAAATATCTCAAAAATCGTGCGGACCGTTATGTTGAATATCCTGTATATGTTAGTTTAAATTACCGGAGATTTTTTTCTCTTTTCTTTAATTCTTTAATTTTTATTATCATATGTGACATAAATTTAAAGCAAAATTATTTTGTCATTTGAACTGTCTATATGACATATATACGGGATCTAATTGACCAAAGGCCGCGCTGAAATTATTTTCGTTTTCACACCGAATGCGATTTATTGAACAAACGTTAATTAGAGCGTCGCAGATAGACGGGTATCGTTACCTGCCGAGCGTATGTGGTTGTGACGCGTTTATTCATTGCGTCGCGTCGTGTGTATTTGAACGCGAATTTTCCTAATTTCGCGGGAAATCAGCGCATTGGAGCATTGAAAAAAAAATAATATATCACGCGCAGACGTGACGGCGAGTGCTTTGCGGGACACCGTTGTTTGTTGGTTAGTAAACTGCAGTTGAAGTTTTGCGGAAACTTGTGTCACCTGCTAGAACTCACGCTTTAGCCTATCCGTAGTGCGTTTCATTCTCAATTATTTCATGATTATTATAATCGATTATTTTATGATTATTATATTCGATAATCCTAATTTGATTAATAGTAATTAATGACCTTAATCCATCGTCAAGTCGTTGATAATTTTATGAATAATAGTTTCATGTAGTGACATTTTTTTAATATAAGATAAAACGATGTAAAATGTCCTGGTAGAGAAAATGTTCCACTTAATACTCAGGTATAATAAGCTTACCAATAAATGTAGTTGAAGCGGAAATCGATAGTTGGCAGTATATAATCAACTGGAAAACCGCATAAAACTATTCTGAATGTGAATTTACATTTAAAAGAATACACAAAACTAATAATTTTAAGAAAAAAAGTGTTAAAAATTTATGGATAAATATTTAATCATTATTCATTCCATAAAAGTAATTGTCATTATATTTATACATGTGTGCTCTATTTCTGAAAGAGTATAATTTATAAAACGTCGGTGATAGCAGTGTGCAAATGATTTTTTATTCGAGATGTATGATATATTTTTTTTTAAAAATGCAAAAATGCCCCAATATTCGGGGTATATAATTCTCGCTCTATTATGACATTTTTTTATCATTTCTTTTAAATAGATTATAAACAAAGCGTATAAAAGAAAATCTATAAAGGCAAAATAATGTAAAAAACTATTATTAGAAGCAATGAAAAGAGTCAAGATACAAAAAATGAGTGTCAATTTTTTTTTCTAAAAATGCAATTCTTGTAAATATTTATTGAATATTTTTATTGAGTTAAAATATACTTTTATGTGCTATTGAATTCTATAATTTAAAAAAGATCATTTTTGTTGATTATAATTATCCGATACATTTTTCGAAGTCCAAGAGAAAACATTCTTTCAGTATTTTCAGAAAGTTAATCTTAATGTAATTAGACTAATTTAATTAGACTATTTCAATTAATCAAATATTGGTGCAATATATAAATATTGATTATTATAATATTTGTATTATATAATTGTACTATATATTATTTTATTTATATATTATTAATTAAGTAATATTACTATATATATATATATATATATATATATATATATATATATAGTAATATTACTTAATTAATAATATATAAATAAAATAATATATAGTACAATTATATAATACAAATATTATAATAATCAATATTTATATATTGCACCAATATTTTATTAATTATAATATTATATATATATATATATATATATTATTAATTAAATAAATTAATAATATTTTTATAAAGTTTAAAATTACCAATAAAATGTATTTATTATAAGTATATTTTATATTAATTTAAACAAAAATAGAACATATTACATTTATCCTAATTATCACTAGAGATTTTCTAAAGCGTAATAACAGCTAATGAAAAAATCATTGTATACATAACAAGAATCTTCAATACGATCTAATATAGTTTATTACCTAATATAATCTCTGAGAAAAAGAAGATAAGCACGTTTCCGATCCGTACTTACTCTAATCGTGTTTTATTACTTGTCAATTTTATTCCGATAGTATTCCATCGCGAATCGGATGAAAAAGCACCGAGAGACGAGAAAATCTGGCGTGCCGCAAGCATACATAGACATAACTGAAGCAGACATCTCCTAGCGACGGAGCAAATAATCTTCTAATGGATCCGCTAATGGGATGAGCAAGGACGCGATTGTCGCTCTTCCATCGTGATCTCGCGAACGAAGGGCGCGGAATCCTCTTCAGAAGGATATCGTAACTGTCATTCCGATCGAACACACGAACGCGAAGCATTATCGGCCATTATCAAACGCTATCGGGGCGAAACAATTCGTGGATATCCGCGGTCCTCGTTGATGGCCACGTCTCTCTGATATCCGTCCCGTGGGAACGGGAGATGTATCGAAAGCGATCGATACATCTCGCGCGGAGACGGAGGACTTAACGATGAGATAATTCCGGCTTCCCGCCGGAAATGGTATTCAGGAGTAAGTAACATTGTAATGCGCGAATACAATCTCATATATCGAGGAGGTTCCGGATCTCGTTAAATTATTCCGCGATTTTAACGCCTAGAAAATAGGAGGCAGGTGACAAGGGAAATTACTCGATATCGCCTTCCTTCTCTTACTGTTATTTTTCCGATATTTTCTTATTATTCAGAAAATATCGATCCGTTATAATTAGCTGTCTGGTGAAATGAACTAATATTAATAGTTAATTGCTCGAAATTAAATTAATTGTACATTATTCGTATGCATTTATACGATTCATTTGCTTCCAAGTACATGATTTATCATTGTATCATTGCATATTGCACGATATTAACTATAAACGTCAGCCTGTAAATATATCCTGTAAATTATGTTTCGTTATTATGCCTTATCTAAATTTCTAAATATTATTTATAGGAAAATGTTGCTTTTAAATTTCTCAAAATTAATATGAATTATTTTTATTGCGTAGACCTATTGTAAAAGACTTTTATTATTATAATTAAACATCAAAACAAAAATTTAAAGTTTGGAATTGTTAAACAAAACATATAAAGTTATTTTGAATATTACACAATTAACTCGGTTCTAAATCGAATATGCATTCATGTATCTATTTCTTCTATTATAAAATATGATAGATTAAATATTTTTAATTTTTCAATGATACTTCTCACAAGCAAATCGATTTAAATTATATGCATGTCTCTTAGTATTATTTTCCACTTCACAAACTATGCATCCCAGAAAAGTTAAAATAGATGAAAATTTCGAATTGTTGAATTGTTATACTTATGAGTAGTTTTATATTACTCGCCTATCTCTTCCATTATAAAATATAATTTTAGATTCTTATAAGAGAGTTCAACAATTTCCATAATAACTTGTTATCCAAAAGTTAACGATGAGATAACTTTCGCGCTCTAATTCTAATCGGCTTGTTACTTTTCACCAAGTCAGCGAATAATTAGAGATCGGTGAACAAACATACCGTTTCTCTGCTACGAGGCAGATCCGATAATATCGTGATAAATTCTCCCAAGTAAAATGCTCGGAAGATACATCTTGCAAATAGTAACTCGATTTCGGATTCTCCAGGCTGTCGCGGCTGATCCTTACGTTCCGCGACTACTTTCTAGCGGCAAGTCCGCCGTTATTTTCTAGCAAATACCTCACTCGACGAAGGAGAAAAGGAAAGGAATAGGCGCACGAGGTGGAAAAGTGCGATACGATTTTCCAACGGCTTACGAATAAGTCGCGGAAAGCCAGCTGGGTAATGGCGGCGACCGGTATGAATCAGTCGTAAAAGCTCCAAGAGAGAGAGAAAGAGCAATAATATATTTCTCATACCGATAGCGATCGATCGTTTCAGGCGAATAAAATGTCAATACTCTTGTCGCGTTTCAGTTTAACTTCGCTTACGTCCCACGAGAAAGAAAGAGAGAGATAGAAGAAGGGGGAGGATGGGAATAAAATATAAGCGTAAAATAGAACAGGGCAACTACGCCGTATGTAGGTACCTTTTACGTGTTACTATGCGGAAATACTGGAGAAATAGAGAAAATCGTGTTCCCGGGTCACTTTATCGCTGGAAGTGACGTACTTGGTGGGTTTCCGCTCGACCCGACCTCTCATCTCTACCATAATACGTGATAATAAGAGCGGCTCGGGCACGCTCGCGAAATTCTGCCTTGAATCCCCGCTGGTTCTTCGTTTATTATTACTTGCAAGATAGAGTCTTGCATGATAATCGCTCGGAGTGCAAAATTAAAATAGGAAAAAGCAAATAAAATATATCCTCGCACGCGCAGCCAAAAATTAACAAATGTTTTCGCAACATTACCGCAGTCGCGAACATCTTTGTAAAAAAACGTGTAAATATACAGTACTGGTCAAAAGTATCGCACTATCCGCAAGAGATACAAAATAACGCAAATAAATTGATTGAGTTTTTTTATTTTTTCTCCTCTAGCTATTTCGCTAATGTTTGTAAAATATGAAAAGTGTATATTATTTTAATACTTGTATCGTAATACTTGTTCTGATACTGTTTAAAATGCATTATATTACTGTACGCAATATGCGTTACGTAAAAAAATGCATTAATTATTCCTCCCTTCTACAATCTACCTCGATAACTGGAAATATTTGCACACACGCTGGAATCAAATATACACCAGTAACAACTTTGAGAAAACTGTTGTCAAGAATATCAAGAATATATTGACAGTAAAGACAGTATTTAAAGCAAAAGGACACTTTGAACAATCAAAAATATATTTTTATTATTTGTTAAAATTTCTCATTTTATTAAAGCATAAAATAACAATAATGAAATATAATTTCGTAATATTTATACATGTTTTTCTTTTCATTAAAGTAACGACTTCTTTGTTTCTATATAAATGATGCAATAACTTTTGACAGGTAGTGTATGCAAATTTAAAATTATTCAATACCGTATTGTCCTACTTCGCGCGTATACATGTTCTGGCCTATAATTTAAATAAAAAAAAAACACCTCCGCATCGTGTTGCAATTTATAACGCGATATTAAATTTAATACGATATTAAATATCTTAATGATATTAAAGCATAAAATAACAATAATAGCATATAATTTGATAGTGTTTATTTATTTATTTATTTGGTAATACATATTTTTGTTCATTGAAGTACCGATTTCCCTGTTTCTACACAAGAGTGATGCCATACTTTTGACAAATAATATATGCAAATTTAAAATTATTCAATGCCGTATTCCCCTTCGCACGTTCATACACATGTTCTGATCTATAATTTAAATAAAAAAGACACTTTTGCGTCGCGTTGCAATTTTTAACGGGATAGTTTCACTCTCTGCAACATTCGAGAGCAAATTTCCAAGGAGAGAGAGAAACAGAGAGCGAGAGAAAAGGGGGTGGGGGATGCAAAGGACAACAGTTTCCCAAGCACGGCGAACTGCGCCCGGTGGTCCGATAGGCGAGAGACGGAATAACTCCTAGATACGGGAAGAACGCAGATGCAAGAGGGGAGGTATAGGGGGCGATACAGATAAGGAATTTTGCCGTGCGCGCGCGGATCCCATAGCGGCGGGTTATCCTTTCCTGAGAAATCTCCAGGAGCTTCGGCTTTCGAGCGCGGACGAATTGCCTCTCGAGATTCACGGGGACGATTCTGGCCGCAGGGCGCGTTATATCCGTACGTTTAGAGGTGCCTTGTGCGTCCTGAAGGACGAATCACCCCGTCGTTGCCGACAAGTTCGAGGATTATTACGAAGCAACATGGTAAAATTACGTCCCTAGCTTAGCTGTGCCTTTCTTTTATTTCGCTGTGACTGATAACGCGCGCGGAAAGAATCACGGATGAAACACAATTTGCCCTGGATAATCATTATTTTCAGCGCACTTTGCGACGCTTGAAAGTAACATCTAATACTACAAGACAATGTAGCATATAAATATTACCTTTTTGAGGAAAGATGTATGGAGAAAACATCAGTGCACGCAATCTTTGAAAGGTGTGTTACAGATAGCGTGTTATAAGAGTATCCCTAAAAATGTAGGTAGAAAAAAGAATAAAATTTCTTTATAAAATATATATATATAATAAAATTTCTTTATAAAATATATATATATATATTCTTTATAAAATATATATATATATATATATATATATCTTTATATATATATAATAATTATTTTATAAAAAAAACCAACCTTGTTTTTTTCAAAATTTTGCTTTTTCAAATATTTAACATATTTATATATTGATTATTGTGTACAAGTTGATTTTCTATTATTTTTTATTTTTTAGATGATAGATTTAAATTGACCATCATTATTTTAAATGCGGATCGCATTTTAATTGTCTATATAGTTATATAATATAATTACTAGTTTATATAATTAATAATTACATAATATAGTTATATATGCATCATTACTAATTATATATAGTTATATAATTACTATTTTAAATTAAGTACATTTTTCAAATATAAATCAAAATTGAATTACTAAATGAATTGTTTCTATTTTCGATACGAAAACAATGTTCTAAAAAGTACTTAATTAGAATATAATTAATTTTAATATATATATATATACATATATATATTGTATATATACTCCTGAACAAATTTAACGCATAATTTTTTTTTTCACTTTTTCTTTAAAATTTTTCATTAAAATTTAAATATCAGCATTTAAAGAAAAAATGAAAAAAATTATGCGTTAATTTTGTCCAGGAGTATACATACTGACAATCTTCAGCGAAAAACTAATTCTTTTTATAAAATAGTTTTTATAACAATTTTATAACTCTATTGCTTTGAATTGTAGAAAACGAAATTGCTTTACTCAACTGGTACAATGTGCAACGGAATTGTAGTATGCAATGTTTAGGATCTATGAAATATATATAAAAATGATATATAAAGCAGTTCAAAATGATTTTTATTTTATAAATTATTCTATGCTATTTTTTTATTTATCCCTGAAAATAATTAAATAACGAAATTATATAATTTAAAAAAAAATTTTTTTCTATATACATATAGTCTCTTATAAAATATGATGAATGAAAAAAGTAAAGAAATGTTGCAATTTTTTGTATATACATATAATCTAAATAATTATAAGTACAAGCACGCAATGTTAAAATATATTTATATGAGTTATAATAAAATATTCTCAATATTTTCAGCATTTCGAATTGTAAAATCTAAAAGATGCATTACAGAATGATATAAAATGAATTAATATCACGGAGATAAACAAAGGATCAATTTTATACAACAAAGAATAAATGCAATATATAAGCTGCTTACCTCATAATTGTCCCGCCGTTGTCCGATACTACTCTGGGCTTCTCCCTTCTCTCTTGTTCCATCTTTTGTCGCTTCTTCATGGCACTCATAAATAGCACTTCACTCAGTTGCGAAAACATGGTGAATTACGATGGCATGTGTACTAATCAACAAAATACAATGATCGCGCGCGACACTTTGCCGCACTTATGTTAATCTCATGCATTTTATCATATTGCAGCGGGAAAACAATTTCTCAAACTATAATCTGCTCGACAGACGAAAAATATCAAATTTACAGCAATACTATATCTGTTGCTAAAGAATAGAATATGCTCGTATTTCAGAACAAATTTATTATTTTGCATATAATATATAAGTTAATAAGTATATTATATATAATAAGTTAGAATTAAAAATATTCGCGGCAATATCTGAAAATATTAATTGGATTTGCCTCATATAAGATATTTTGAATAAAATACGTATTTTGAAAACATATTTGTATAAACATCGAATTTTTGCTACGAAGTTGACAAACAATTAAATATAATTGCATTTATTGATTAAACACGAAGAGTTAGTCGATCCACTCGCGATTTTGTTATTGATCGAAAAATAACATCGAAAAATAACTGTTTCATTCTGATAACGCATGATAATTACATAACTCGATTGAACGTGTACTATTCTTGAATATCGATTGCATATTTCCTATCGCGTTGTAATTAATCATTAACTCAACTCGCGTATCAAAATGAAGCAATCAATGTTATTTTTTTATTTTTTTATTAATAATTTTTATGTCTCAAATACAATGCAAGATTCTTCAAGTTGAGTGACTTCGTGTTTAATTAGTAAATGCAATCGTATTTAATTGTACAGTAAAAATGTCGTATCGGTGGATTTTTCAAATAAATATTTTACATGAACAAAATCACTGATCGGAATTTGTTACGTAAACAAGCAAGTCTGACTATACTAGAGAATAATCGTGGATATCTATTTTAACTTGTATATTTAATCCCTTACGTTATAACACATAATAATGAAATTATCCTAAGATGTGAGCATATTCTATTCGTTAGCAACAGAGATAATATTATTGTGGCAAGTGACGTGGTAAATTTGACATTACGTTTCTCGAATGTTAGAGCAGATCGTAGACTTTGGATTATTTTATAATGTAATAAAATGTCACGAGATCGTTGTATTTTGTTAATTAGTGCGATCGTAATTCATTAATAAGCGAAAGTGCTATTTGTGAATGTTACACATGACAGAGCAGCGAGAGAAAAGGAAAAGGAAGAGAGGGTATATCGGATGACGGTGAAGCAACCATGAAGTAATCAATTTATATCTATTACATTTATTATCAGTTATATAAAATTAATTTCTTATTTATTTCTCTAATATATATTAATTTATTTTATATTATTCTGTAATAATAATGCGCCTTCTAGATTTTATTTCAAAATGTTGAAAATATTATGAGAATATTTTATTATTAATTTATATGTATAATATTTTTTAACATATTACACGCGACTTGTAATTATATAGATTATTTATATACAACAAATTGCATTTTTTTAATTTATGATATTTTATAAAAGACTATGTATATAAAAGAATTTTTTTTTTGGAAAAATTATATAATTTTGTTATTTAATTACTTTTAAAGAGATAAATAAAAACATACGATTACGCATACTATTATTTGCAAAATAATAATTAGTTTGAACTGCTTTATACGTAGTTTGTATATATATTTGTATTTTACAGATCCCAAACATTGTGTACTACAGCTCCGCTATTGCATATTATACCGGTAAGTTACAGCATTTTCCATAATTTTAATGGAATTGTGAACATTATAAGACAGGCAAAATATTTTAGCAAATAATTGAAAAATTAAAATTTATGTATGATTTATGTATGATAAAGGTTTATCAATCTAAAAGAATTTAAATGTGATAAAAATCTTTGTATTATATTAATTCTTATCAATTATTTGAATATATTTTTCTGTTATTATTATATTATTTTTATTATTACAATTATTACAATATTATATTATTATTATATTATTATTATATTATTATTATATTATAATATTATATATTAAATTATTTTATTTATTATTATATTATTATATTATATTATATATACTTAAGTTGTTATTAAATTTATATTAAAAATATATGTACGTGTGTAATAAAAACATTAATAACATTAATTAACATTATAAAATAAATATACATTTATTTATTAATTGTCTCGAAATGGATGAATAAAGATAGATATTTTAAAGCAAATATATTTTGCTCAGATATCAATTTGCAAAGATAATTTGCAAATTTAAAAAGTAAACAACATTTTTATATAATGTTTTTATATGATTGTATACTTTTGATGCTTTTTTTATCTTTTCTCAGAAAGATAATTTTTAGAATACATACGAGTAAAATTTTCTTGCAACATTAAATATTATTTTCAAGCGCGTCTTGCCGTAAAGTGCAGAAGAGTGAAGAAAAGTCACTTGTCAATTTTTTCCGCTCGCGTAACTGGCGTTATCGGGTATCGCAAAATAAAAACTGGATCGCCAAGTGAAGGACGTAATAATTTCACTATGTTGCTTCGTAATCCGGAAATTAAAAGAGATTGAAAATAGAAATTATTTTTTATGGCAATACTTTTATATTTAAATGTGCATTGGATTAAATATATCTCGTCTATGTATTGCTCTCGATATAATGTTGAATTAAAAGGTTATAGTAATTGATATAATTTTAATTAAGATATTTTTAATTAAAATTAAATTAGTTGTCATGAAAATTAAAGTTGACAGAACATACTTGGTATATTAAATGCCTTTTTCTTCTTTCATACAAATGTTCCGTATTTCCTTAAAGAATGTTTGTCCTAAAGAGATATTTATCTTGAGAACAGATAAAGTTGTCTATTCTGCTCTACTCTCTATTCTAGTTTTCTTTAGCAGAGAAAAGTAAATGCATAGAAAACATTCAAAGACGCATCGAGCTACAGCTACGAGCTTCTCACAGTTTTAGATTTGGATAATACTATTCGGCAAACTTAAATCTTAACGTATGGAAGGAGGAAAATGGGGATAAAAGTAATCGAAAGAGTAGACGCGTAGTCGAGGAGGGATTAGCTAGTTTCGATTTATGTGGCCGATAGAGGATGTAAATTGAAATTTTCTTATTCGGCGCCTTAATCCTTCGATGCATTATCAGATTTGTGACCGATAAAACTTTCAAGGAAGAATCTTGACAGTATTTTGTTAGTACATTTTAACGTCGAACTTCTTTGTTAAAGATTCAATTAAACAATGGAGTTATAATTTAGATAAATTACCATATAATTAAAATATGATTTTTCTTAATCTAGAAAATAATACATTTCATGAAATTTTTTCTGTCTAGTTATCTAACATTATTTTGATAATATTTTAAACATTTATTAATACGCATAGATTTATAAAAAATTAAAAATTCGAATTATATATTAATAATAATAAAATAAATTATATATTAATTATAATAAAAAACAGAATTGTTATATACATATATATTTTTTTATTTTATTTTCGCGTAATTTTCTAATAAATTTTCTAATTTCGTAATAAAACTATTGTAATATTAGATTTAATGATATTATTTAAAGTATAAAAAATTCTAGGAATTAAGATTTAGATTTCATCAATATTTTAATTTACAGTTTGTAATTTCAAAGATTTAAAATTAATATTTAAATTATAAAAATCATTTATATTATTTACAAATTTAATTGTTACGCAGTAACGTTTATTTAGACAAAGATTAAAAATCATATTAGTAACCTTAAAAATCATATATTTAATAAAATGCATGAAATGCATGAATTTTGTGGAGACAGAAAAAATGTCATCGTTTTCATTGGCATTTCTTTCAAGGTATTGTATTAATTAAACGTTGAAATTGATATCGAAACATGGAGAAAAGCAATACCGCGAATACATCGTATAATGGAATTAATACAGACCAATATAAATGGTTATGGAATCGGATCGATCGGAATAAACAATCATAATAAATCAAAAGTATATGATGAGAATGTTGAATCACAAAAAAGTAATAGTCGAATCGAATAAATAAAATTATATTTTTGCGTATATCAAAATAAAAAGCTTTGCAATATTATTAATATTAAATTAAACAGAATCAAGAGATTTTTTACGAACCTATAAAACGAATATTAACGAATACATTTTATGTCATCTATCGAGAAAAAATGGAATACTTTAATTAAAACAAGTCCACATTCTCAAATATTGATTGAATCCACTATTATAAAATGTTTTTAAAATTAATGTGGTCATTTCCTCCCTAGTATATTTTTATAAAAAAGAATAATTTCTCTTTGTATAAAAAATATTTTTTAATTTATTAAAGTTTTAAAATATTCTTTTATAATTATAAAATGAAATTTTTATTTATTTTTTCTTTTAATATTTGATTTAAAATAATCAATTCCAATGCAGTACCATCAGTATGATTAATCAATTTCATAATATAAAAAAATATATCAAAGTATATCAAATAAAGAAGCTCTTCACAAATTGGCGAGACGTATTGATACAAAAAAAGAAAATTTAAAGCTGCACATGGATTACGGTGAAATGATTTATCATTTGTATTTTATCTCTAACAAAAATCTTTTCGTTGTGCAAAATGACATACATTTTGCAAGTAATTTTAGTAATTTGCAAGTAATAAATTTCGCTCAACATGCAAATAATTTTCGAAATTTAACGTGGATGTGAATTTTCCAAAATTTGGCACACTTAGATGAGAACAGACTACATTCACGTGATAAAATAAAATAAAATGATGATGAGCGTAGGAAATGGAACGAGTATCCGAGATGTCTAGATCCAGGATCGAGTTACGATAAAACGAGAGACTCGCGTGGAACTATAAGCACCATGAATGCGGCAAGCTTATGGGGGGCCAAAATGGAACGTGATGTGGTGCGAAGAAGAAAATACGCTGCAACAAACACGTGAGATGCAATTGGACTAAATGAGAAGTTACAAGCCACCGCAACGATAAGAAAAAAATATACCAAGAGATGTTGAATAATATCATGTCTTTGATAATCCAATTCATAATTAATTCATGATTAATTATTTGCATAAGCGCCGTTTTTTCTTAAGAAATGTTCCTTTTTCGTTGTCAATATCAAATAATAACACGGTACATTTTTATAAAATAATACAGTATGAATAATTGGAAAGAATTTATTAGAAAAAATATGTGTATGTGTGTGTGTTTAAAGTAATCCATTTTAAATGACATATTTCTTGAAAACCAAGACTTCTATCGAAAAATGTTTCGTATAAAAGTTTTGTTCAAGGGGGATATAAAATGATGCCATTGATTTGATCATAGATGAAAGTTATGAAATTATTTCAAGATTATCTTTATTTTTTTTTAAATAGAACTACCTTAATTTGTTTATATATAATAATTTATGGTTTTTAAATTTATATAATTTATTTACTAATTTATTTTTTTATTCATTTATTGTTTTAATTTATTTATTTATTTATTAATTTATATAATTTATTTTTTTAAGTAGAATTATCTAATTTGTTTATATAATTAAATTTCTCTTAATATTTGCGTTAAAAATATTTACATTTTTATCTCATAAATTATTCAATTTTTAATCATTCTACTCTTAAGTAGAATGATCATTCTAAATTGTAGAATGATTATGAAATATATATATATATATATATATATATATATATATATATATACATATATTATATGAAATAATGAAATATCTCGTACAATATTCATTTTTCGATTATCTTACTTCAATACTTTAGTGTAATAAATAATGGGAGGAATCAATTCATATAAAAAAAACATAGTTATTTAAAAAAAATATATGAATTTTTTTAGCTACATATTTTTTCATAAAAACGACTAACCAATTTAATCGTCTAAAGATTATTTGAGCAAAAGCCATTAATAAATGGTAATGTTTTACAGATAAGGAAGAAAGATCGATCAACTCTAGTTTGCGCAATGCTTTTTTTCGTTCTCGTTATATATTTCCGCATCTCCCCAAAGTGCCATAGAGAAGGTACTAGGACTAAGAACTTCTCATCTTGAATTTTCTCGAGTTTTCTATAGATCGATTAAATTAGATATATGTATGTTCCATGAGACAGATGTTCACATCATGTAATTTCACGTGACTATATTTTATTATTGAGAGGCATACTATTTTCCTATTCTATACTTTTTCACTGAAAAGATCATTTCTCAAAGAATAATATTATAATTTCAGCATCTTGCATAAATTTAACTTAATCCACAACAGGAGTTTCGAAATTTTAATTGCGATTGTACAATCCGCTGGATATCGAACGATAAAATCAGCACCAATTTGCGTTAATGAAGGGCGTTCCGTTTGTAATTATTGGTAAAATCGTTACAATTTCAGAACAATATCCTACGTAAATCGATGATGCATGAAATATATATTACAACCGCGATTTATAATATAATTATCGTGAATTGCATTACGCACCTGCAATTATAATTTCATTCTTAAATCTTCCATATTCACCTATAAGATCGTTATCTTTCAATCGGCTCTCTTATAATGCATTGTGAATTATATAAATACTTCACAGACAATTCTTTCGTATAATGCGTAATAATTCGAGACAAACCGTATTTCTTTTGTACCTTATTACATGTATCCTGATGCAATATCGAAAAACGATTTGTATTTGAGTATTTCAACAATAATACTTTTATAGGAGCTATACTTTGCCTTCTTGTTGTACAATAAATTTAAGAAGAATCATTTTGAGCAAATATATAATATATTTTTATCTCAATATTATATATATTATTATATATGTTATTATATATTAATATATATATTATATATTAAATATATATATATAATATATATAATATATATAATATATATATAATATATATATATATATTATATATATATATATATATATATTGTATATTAAATATTAAATATATATTAAAATATAATTAATATTATATATATATATATATATAATATTAATTATATTTTAATATATATTTTTTACAAATAATATATATTTATTAATATTTCGAGAAAAATAAAAAGGAAAAATATTTTTAAAGATTATTTATTTATAATTTTATTTTAAATTATCTATTTTTGATTATGGAAAAAAACCTTTATGCTTAATATCGACAAATGTACAACTATTACACGTAGATTAATAGGAACATACTCGTCTTATTCTGTCTTGTTTGATTTATTTGAATTTTATGTGTATAATAATCGATAATATTTTCGATTATATTATTTTTGGCAAAAATATTGCATAAATCTTTCTCCTTCTCTCTTTCTCCTTCTCTCTTTCTCCTTTTTTTCTCATCATTTTCTCATGCTGTCCCTTGTGAGCTTTGACTCCGTTCTTCCGCAACGGAGTTCTACACGCCACGAGATTAGTTCCAAGGCGATCCAAACGATCGCAATTCCTTTGTATAGCCGTATAGATCCTTTTTCCTTAGCAGTGCATCAAAGCTCGCATGTTTAATGCATTCCGATTGGACGGGATTATCAAAACAAGGATGGTATATGAAACTATCGGGGCCGATATCGTATACTCTGAACGTTAATTTTGCATCGAGAATCTTAGTCGATCCTTTCTATAGGAGATTTCAGCTGATATAGATCTTATCTTTCAATAAATCGAATGCTGATCGGTCGATAGAGTTTCTCGTGATGGCTGAGTTTAACCGGATTAATTATATATACACGTTTTCTTATTATGTTATAAAAATAATTTTTAATGTATTATTTTTTTTTACGTGATAATATCTATGCTTTGCCTGAAATAATACAGTTTACCCAAAAATTGCTCAAACATCATTATTAAGCTTCATTAATAGTGTTTTCGTCGCAAACGATATAAAGTCGTTAAATATTATCATAACTAACGGGAAATTTTCCTGCATCGTACCTTCTATCTTTAAGTAAAAGGATCCATATTTGATCAGCCGGTCTGCGTACAGGCAGACGCTTATCATTCTTGGATCATGATGTTTAATTTTGGGATGGCCAAAGACTTCCAAGCATGTAAATAGAAGTGTATTGATAGAATGTACGCAAGTATTAGCAAATTTTTAAAAATTGTTAGAAGGATTTAAATGTAATAAAAAAAGAAAATTTTTTATCATATTATTGTTGTTAAAGAAAGTTATCATATTTTTTATATATAAATTAAATATCAAATTAAAGAAAACTACAATATTTTTTTATGCATAAATTAAATATCACATTTTATACAAATTACGCAGATAAAATACTGCAACAATTTTATTATCAATTTTTACAATATCAATAAATATTATTTATAATCGATAAAAATGCAAATGTAAACGATCGCATTCGACCGTTCTCAAAGTTTCGATATTCGCTCAAACGTTATACAATCACGAATTCCAACGACGATTGCTCGGAGCAATCCGCGAAACTCGCATCTTAACGCGCGCGAGTCTCCGACAAACATCTCGCCGACTACACGACCGCAGGGCAAGCGGATTTAGGAATTCCGTCACGTAACGCCACGTGCGAAATGGTCGCGTTAGCATCGAATCACATTTCACATCGGACCGCATCCGATGCACCTGTCCGAGTTGCACTTTGCAGTCGCACCGATAAAGCCGATCGGATTTGTTCTCGTTACTTTCGTTTCCAATCGAACCGTCGCGTTGTCCGGCATGCATCTCGCTTACCCTCGATTGCACCTGTATCTATACCGTCTGTCTATGGGACAGATGGATACAGAGAGAGAGAAAGAGAGAGAGAGAGAGAGAGAAACAGATGGGGAAAAATACCTGTTCTGCTCTGCTCGGAGAAGCAAACAAGTGTCGCGCGCTAAAGTGTCCGCGTGAGGGTTCCCGAGGATAGTCGAGGGTGGAGAGAGCGAGGGGTGATGAAGTAAGGGGACTTGGGCTTTTATCCTGCCGCACTTCGTAACGGTGCTACGTGAGCAACACCTGAAAACCTCGACAAGACGACACGAAGCTTCGCGCGTATCCCTCGTCGCGTATCCCAAGCTACATCCGAAGACAAACGTACGGTAAGAGACCGAGGATTTATGGCGCGTTTCCCAGTTCATACTTTCTCGTTCAATTTTCGCGTGACTCGCGTGTTAACGTTGTAACGAGGAAAAAGGAAGAGAGAGAGAGAGAGAAAGAGAGAGAAAGCGCAAAAACGTGCTGCTTTTTTACATGTAAATTTTCGTCGCGCTCCTTTTTCAAATGCAGGGCAAATGCATGCGTTACGCAATCCTTTTTAACGCGTCTTATATAGAGTGGTTTATTTTAAATAACGCATTGATATTTTTAGAAAACCAAGGCCCTTCCATCGAAAAATTCGAAAGTTTTGTAATTTCGAGGGAGTTATAAAATAGTAAATGATGATCATTTTGGATGAAGATCGTGAGATTATTTCAAAATCATCTTCATTGTTTTAAATATAATCATTCTAATTTTTTTTTTATATAAATTGATTCTTCCTGATATTAAGCGTAAAAAATTAAAAGAATAGGATCACCAAAAGTTGAATAATTTAGGAGATTATATATTTGACATAATTTTACATAAATTTTGAAATATAATAGTTATGTTTATATAATCTTTGTAAATTAATTTATAATCATCTTCTTATCATTTTTTACGCTGAATATTGTATAAAATCGATTTAAATAAGTTAAAGTATAATTCCATTTAAAGAAATGAAATAATCTCAATACTTTCACCCAAAATTAAACTAATAGCACTATTTTATATATATATTTTAAATCACAGAAATTTTGTAAAATTAATAATTGGAAAATATTTTGAAATATTTTTCGATGAAAACTTTGATTTCGATACATCACTTAATGAATCCAATACAGAGTTCAATCTCTCTGTATAAAATGTGTTACACATTCCATATATTTAGCGAAAGTAAATTCGAGAGTTTTACTTTAAAGATACATCAAGATATCTCTCTCTCTCTCTCTCTCTCTCTCTCTCTCTCTTTCTCCCTCGCTTTCGCTCTCTCTCTCTCTGCAAAAGATATTAAATTATCCATAAAATAAATGGAGAAACAAGTATTATTAATGTTAGTCAGACAATAAAGCGTGAACATCTTTGTGAAACGTGCTCGAAATTTATCAATATAATATATGTAGTCGCCGATATTTGCCTATAGACGTTATAACAGCATGTCGGGAACTAATTATATTAGCTACTATTATATATTAATTCGGTATGCGCGTGCGCGCGTATATGTATAATCTTCGCATTATTTATTATTCAGATTCATTTGCGAAAGCTTTAGATTCAGATTTCTGTGCGCACCCAGTGGCGAATAATAGCCGAATAAAAGATTTCGCGTCCGCCATTTACTGTGTGCCTCTCGTGTGCTTTGTGTTATCTTGAATAAGACTTTGGATTAAACTACAGATTAATTGTCGCCGCTGTTTGTTCCAAAATTTTTTTTCTGACCCGCTATTTTAATCACGTCACGGAAAATAAATTAAGGAAAATATAAACGTAGCGCGCGCGGATGTTTTACATCGTGACGGTCGTAATAGGATTGTTGGGAAGAAAGAGCTCGTGAGGTCAACAAGAAAGAATCATGAGGATAAAAATAATATTATGGCGTAAAATGTATCTCTCATTATACACAATGTGATGTAATTACTACGAATAAGTAACCATATCTCTCTCATACAAAAGAATTATTTTTGAATCGACTTCAAATAAAAAATAGTAATTTCTAGTAGAAATTTAATAAATTTATTATATAGCATTTGTCATTTGTTTCGCTCGATAAATTGCTCTTTAAAATTAATAGATTATTTTTTACTAATTTAATCAACATATTGTTAATTTACATAAATATTTATAACTGACATGTAATATTGATTAAAATAATATTTTAAATTTGTGAAAATTATTTTACCAATAAGAGATATTTCAAAATAGTATATTCCGCATATTTTATTATATATTACATAAGATCCACATATTATTGGAGTTAAAAATATTTCTTTTTTAACAAGATATCAAATACTGTTTTTCAAAAACGCTAAAATGGCAGTCATTCTATCAATTGATAATCAATTCAATATTTATTTTCAATATATCGTGTTTTAAATAATATATTCCGCATATTTTATTATACATAAGATCCACATATTATTGGAGTTAAAAATATTTCTTTTTTAATAAGATATCAAATACTGTTTTTCAAAAACGCTTATAAAATGGCTGTCATTCTATCAATTGATAATCAATTCAATATTTATTTTCAATATATCGTATTTTAAATAATATATTCCGCATATTTTATTATACATAAGATCCACATATTATTGGAGTTAAAAATATTTCTTTTTTAATAAGATATCAAATACTGTTTTTCAAAAACGCTAAAATGGCAGTCATTCTATCAATTGATAATCAATTCAATATTTATTTTCAATATATTGTGTTTTAAATAATATATTCCGCATATTTTATTATACATAAGATCCACATATTATTGGAGTTAAAAATATTTCTTTTTTAATAAGATATCAAATACTGTTTTTCAAAAACGCTAAAATGGCAGTCATTCTATCAATTGATAATCAATTCAATATTTATTTTTAATATATCGTGTTTTAATTTTTATTAAAATTAACTTTTTTAGAGGGTTAATTATTATTATTTTCATACTCCAAACAAAGATAGAGTCTCTCTCTCTTTCTCTCTCTTTCTCTCTCTCTCTCTCTCTCTCTCTCTCTTCGATCGTTATATCATAAACGATATCATCCATTGATCAAAGATAGGTTGAATTATTAGAGAAGCCGGTTCTCAAAAGCCTTTTGCAAATATGGCAAATCTAGTTCTTGCTCATCCCTGTCTGTCAGACCTTAGAAACGTCAAGTAATACGTTTTCCTTTAAGCGAAGCCCTAGTAACCACTAAATCGCAACTCGGCTTTTTGTAGCAACCCCTAGGGCCATCGACGATGATGCAACGTCCCCTTCTTGTTATCTGAGAATTTCAGATTACCTGACTTGCCGGGACAAGTAAGTTCCCGTGAGTCGCTGAGATCGGACGACATCGTACGATCCGAAAATCATACGCTCGATCCGTCGACGCGGCATCCCGAGGATCTCAGAATATCGAATTATGCATAACTATGCGCTCTCTCATACCGCAAACACATTCACCTGACACGAAGACGGTATATATGTGTGTATGTCTGGAAAATGTAGGTCACCACGTATCGTTTCTAATCCTGAAACCGTTAGAAGGATAGGATCCGAGCTCCGATGGGAAACTCACATTTCTAAATACGAGTCCTATGTCCTCCTTCCTTTATGTTATCGTTTCTGGATTTCTGAATTTGGAAATCTTAATTTGGATATACACTATCGATCGAAAAATATTATGCATTATCATAGAAATAGAAAAGTCGTTATTTTAAGTTGTTATTGAACAAAAAGATATAAATAGTGTTGTAAAATATTATGCCAAATTATATTTTATCATCATTATTTTATGATTTCGTAAAAATTAAAAAATTATAATAATTTATTATATTAAATTTATTATATTAAAAATTATTATAAATAACAGAATATAAATATAGTTATTTATGATTTAATATCGTAAAAATTAAAAAATTATAATAATTTATTATATTAAATTTATTATATTAAAAATTATTATAAATAACAGAATATAAATATAGTTAGAATAGAAATATTATTAAAATTTTATTATATTAAAAATTATAATAAATAACAGAAATAGAAAGTAAAACAGAAATAAGAAGTAAAAATTATAACAAATAATGACAGAAATAGTTATATTTAATAAATTTTTTATTCTTCTCAAAATCTTTCTTCGCTTCCACATCGTACATACTCTTGGTATTCTTAATAAATTGTTTTTTATTTGTTACTGTAATATTTAATTTCAGTATGTTTGCAAATATTTTCACAATTAAGAGAAAATACAGAGAGAAGAAATAAGTAATATACACTATATATAGTATGTTATTGTTGACATGTAGAAATTTTTTATAACTAGCGTGACTATTAAAAAGATTGATATACTACAATTTTAAACAGTACTAAAACGAATATTATATAATAATTGTATATCAATTACAAATTTTTTAGAAGAAGAATAATAAATAATACACTTTTCATATTTTATGAACATGAGCAAAACAGCGAAGGGAAAAAGACAAAAAATAAGGAAGAAAATAAGAAAAAAATAAAAAACTTAATTAGTTACTTACGTTTTTTGTATTTTTCGAGAATGACTTTTTATGTAATACTTTTACCTTAAACCAGTACTATATTTTATAGGATCGCGTATAATTTTAGCATAATTTAATACACGTTAAACGTTTCTCTGCGCGGATCCTTTTATAGCTAAACAGAATATCTCAGATACGACCTTGATTAAATATTTAATGACTGAAATAATCAGCTTTCACAAAATCATTAGTTTAAATTTAGGATTATATTAGAGAGATCGAATAATTTATTACATTCATTTGCACAACTGGCTTTGAAAAAAGTAGACAGGAAGTAATATTTGAAATAAAAAATAAAAATATTACACATTTTATATAAATATTTTCTTGTCTGTTATCTTCACAGAAAATATTTATGAAATTTCGAATAATATTTTATTTAGAAAATAAAACTATTTAAATTATTCTCGATAGTTTATATTTGAAATATGATCGAAACAACAAAAATGTAAAAAATATTATATGAAAATTGATAGATAAATGCTGTAAAATGCAGGCCAATGTTTATAGATTAAACATCGAAGGATTCTAGAATGCGGTTGACAGGAGCTTGACAATATCGAATTCTTGATGTGTGCCGCCATTACTGGTTTAACATGAAAATACGTGCTTTATCTATCTCGAAATTATTACTCGTCCCAAATTTTCGGCGCAAACGATCTCACGGCTTCAGTTCAAAATCGTAATTTGATCCTAACGAGCGTCGGCGCTGTCTTGTCTGACGCGGACGGAAAATAGAAATGCGAATGGCGAAACGCGGCGACATGTTCATGCGAGGAAAAATGGAAAAAAACGTGTGGGGGATGAGATTTCCGGTACCGGATTGCGCACGAATTTTTCGGAGAGAGCGGATTCGGGGAAGTGCCACACGAGCCCGAGCTGCTTTTTCCGGACGAAATTAGTTTATCGGTCCGCGTGTAACAGTGGGAAGTAGGAGACGGAGGACGGGATGAGCGCGGAGATTGATGGCGAGTCACGTGAAGGCGAGAGAAAAGTCGGACGGAGACAGTGCGGCGTCGATAAGCGCGAAAAAAAATGGGTCAGCCGCTATTTTGCATTTGCATTCGCGGGGTCGGTTGCATCGATTTCGCGGCAATCCGAGGGCCACCCTTCTCGTTTTTCGTCCCTTGCCACTTTCATCATTCTCGTCGAGAGACGATCCGATGGACGAGCGCGGTTTGTCATTTCGTACAATAGTTCGGTTGCAAAACAGGAGAATTGTCCCTTTGAAAGCGCGCTCACTCACAAGCTACACTCGTCCGCGGCTATTTGGCTTTGTATAAATATAAGGAAAACACAAATACACGTGGACGATTTGTCACCAATTATATCTCCTCGCAACGTGTATTACGGAATATTGTATCTGCTTCTTTTCAACGAGATTTACAATACCGGTCAAAAGTATTGCACCCCCCCAAAAAATACGGAAAACACGACTAACTGAGATTAAATATTTTATTTTTTTTAGTGTTTTGTTCACGTTTATGATAAAATATGAAAAATATATATTATCTATTACTCAATTTTTAAAATCAATTAACATACAATTATTATACTATTTAAGATGCGTTTTTATCGATTCTTTTTAATATAGTCGCGTTTGATATAAATGGTTTTTATAAGTCAACAATATACGTTAGATAAATGTATTATCTATTTCTCTTCTCTACAATCTTTCTCAACAATTATAGGAGTATTGGCAAACATGCTGTAATCAAATATCAGTAATAACTTTAGAAAAACTATCAAGAGTGACAAGAATATATGCGACAGTATTGAAAGCGAAGACTATTTTGAAAAACAAAATATTTAATATTTCTGTTATTATTTGTTACAATTTTTAAATTTTACGATATTAGAGATGATATAAAATGATAATAAAATATAATTTGATAATATTCATTCATGTTTTTGTTCATTGAAGTAATAACTTCGCTGTTTTCATATCATTCAATGCAACTTTTGATAGGTAGTGTATTGTATCATATAAGTATTATATTATATAATGATAAAGTATTATATAAGAGCATCATATATTCTTTTAATGATATATTTTTGACTAATTTAAAGTTGAGATAATATTAAGAAATGCCATCATTTATTACAACTCCCCAATTTTCTACATCATACATATATCCTTGTAACTTTTTTTGTAAAAAGAAATTGAATTTTATTAAAATAAAGTTTGTTTGAAAGTAATAAAATATATTGAAAAATATAGTTTTATTATCGTAAAATATAGTATTTATTATAGTTAGTTTTATTATTTTATTAAATGTAGTTTTATTATTATTTCTTCATCCACATCGAAAATTTAACTTGCAAATATTGCAAATAAACTCTTTTTCAATCGATAACTTGGAAATTGCTGATATCTCGATTTTATTATTAATAAAAAAATTGATTCTAAATTGATTAAAGCTTTATGAATAAAAGAATTCTAGATGATGAATGATTGTAGAATGTCCTAGATTCTACAGAGTCATTAATCAATACGGTTATGCCCATTTGAAGTAGAAAGGGTTGAAAAAGTCAGGGATAACATTTTTTTTTCTAGGACGATTGTAATACAGATTATCGATTGTATGCGAAAAACGAGAATTTTGACGTGCAAACAACCATTCGCGATTAATCGCGTGTCGAGGATCCGAAGTACAGAGATGCACTTGTGTTTGTGCATACGTATTGCATCCAGAGTGCGGATGCGCATTGCTGGAGCCGGAAACATTCTTTGATCCGTCGAAACGAGTAGCCCGGACAGCGTTTGATTCAAGGATGTGATCGTACGCGATCGGAGATGATCGTTACGCACGAACGAATGTGTAACGAGGAAGATAAGCCTCTCGTATGTCGCATTGCGGTATACTTCCGGCCAGTGAAAAACTCGCCTCAAGGTGCTACTTGACGAGATCAGCAAGATGCTGCCTGAACGTTCACATAATAATATAGTGTGTGTCTTTTCCTGGATATAAGTATATTCTATTCCCCTGAGTTTTTTTTATCTCAGAAAAAGTGATGAAGCGTTTATCTAGAAGCTTGTGTACTTATTTTTTAACTCGACTATCTTATAGTTTTCTAATAATTTTAAATATATGACACATGCCAAAATTATAAACTAATTTTCCCAATGAAATCTTTTTCTTTTGTATAAATTAATAATTTATTAATTTATTTATATTAAAAGAATTTATAAAATAAAATTGACGTAATTCTATGACGTAATTCTATGTGTACTTATTTTTTAATTTGACTATCTTATATTTTTCTAATAATTTTGAATATATGACACGGCAAAATTATAAACTTATAAATTTTCCCAATAAAATTTTTCTCTCTTGTATAAATTAATAAATTTATTAATTTATTTATATTAAAAGAATTTATAAAATAAAATTGACGTAATTCTATGAATGTGTACTTATTTTTTAATTTGACTGTCTTATATTTTTCTAATAATTTTGAATATATGACACACGGCAAAATTATAAACTTATAAATTTTCCCAATAAAATTTTTCTCTCTTGTATAAATTAATAATTTATTAATTTATTTGTATTAAAAGAAGATTTAGAAAATAAAATTGACGTAATTTTATGAAATATATTTGCTAGAATTTTTAAATAACAAGAATGTAAACGTTGAGATAGAAAATAATGGTGATATCTCTGAAAAAGAAGGGCGAAATTTGAAGAGAGAAATCACATCATAAAATCACTGATGAAATGAAGTCGATAGCAGCGAATAGTTTTCTGAATAAAAGCGATCACTAGTTGATTTGTACGCTACGCCGAATATACAGTTTTTAAATTCGAGAAAGCGCTTATTATTTATATTTTATAGCGTATATATTTGCAATGAAAAATGTATTCTTGCGTAACAACGAAAGTAATCGACCACGCACGAACAAGCGTATAACGAGGTCAGCAAACTCTTAGGATATACGGAACAATTTAGCCCCGCAGGAAATTTCAATTTCTAGTTACACCGCGTTATCGAGTGTTTCGCGCATAGCTTTATCTTCGATATAGTCGAACGATGGAGATTTCGTTATCGTGGAGATGCAATAAGCGAATAGTAAGCGGAAACACGATATACTATTACCGAGCATCATCTCCTCGAAAATCAATTCGCTTTCGAAGATTATAAAGATTATCGCCTCCTATCTCAATCTGTCCGCAATTTGTTAATGCAATCTCGCGATGAAAAACATTCCGCGCTTATCACGGATTTCGTTTTTTTTTTTTTTAAATTGTCGTTTCCGATTATATAATAAATACTAGGGTTACATGAGATACCAAAACTAAGGATAAGATTGATATTGTCTTGTCTCGAAATTCATGACAAGATTTTTAATTAATTATCAAGACTGAGATTGTCAAGAGATGATTAATCTTGTGAAGATTATTGATGTATCAAAAAGACTGAATTATGTATATTTGTAAATTAGATGAGAAAAAAAATCATTATTACATTATATGCAAACTTAAAAAAATTTATTTATAATAAATTTATTTATAATAAATAAAAATATTTATATTAGAAAAAAAATTTTCTAAATAATTAAGATAATAAACAAAATAAACAATATAAAATTTACACAATTATTTGGCTGTACAAAACTTTACATACAGCACATGTATATACACAATATATATATGTATATATAATGTTTTTTTTTTTTTAAGTAAATGACATAAATAATAATAATTATATATCTTAAATTATATATAAAATATATTTATTATTATTATATATAATAATTATTATTATTATTTATTATTATATATAAAATATATTTATATATTATTATATATTTTAAAGATATATTTTAAATATATATTATTTTAAACAATTGTTTAATATGAAATAAAAATTGTTAATAAAATCGAGACAAGACAATACACACACAAAGCAAGATTTTTTAAAGGATTTATTTAAGACCAAAACAAAATTTAAATTTTCAAAAATTGCCAGTATCAATATTTTACGAATTTATCTTATCTTGAGCCTCGTGCAATTTTGAGAAAATACATACACATACGCGTAAAGTACGAATTTTCTGAAAAACACTAGTGAATTAGAGAGCAAAATCGAGAAGGAAATAATGACACGTGAATCACTAGAACTACCGTTTAATAGATTTACAGTGAAAGAAATTTTAACGCGCTACACTTGACAAACGTAGTCTCGCGCATTTTATCAAACAATAACGTTTGTTTCAACGGATGCGCAGTTACACCCTGAACTCTCATTAAACTTGAAACGAATAAACTCGCACGGGCACACGCGTTACCGGAAAGTAGTCGCAATTTTTCGCGTGGAATTACTTGGAACAAAATCGTGCACCTCTGCCTGGGAATCCTCGGGAAAATCTGGGACGCGGGGAAACGAATCGCTCGAGTGAACGTTTGAACGTGCTCATGTGTGTGACGGAAATGATCGTCACGCACGACCGAGTGTCTAACGAGCAACGATGAGCCTCCATTGCAACCTTCACACCCTCGCGAACGGGTTACAATTCCAGGTGGGCGGGATAAACATCGATCTCCTCTTGCTCTTGCTCCCTTTATCTCTCTCGCAAACGCACGGAGTAATTTCTCATCCGAATTACTCAATCTTGTAAATGATTGCTATTAATTCGTTGATAAGCGTCGTTTTTTCACAATGGAAAAATTGTTTCACAAATGGACATTAATAGTGACATCGCAATAAATTTATCGAATGAGATAACAGAGAGGAAAAGAGAGAAAGATAAATATATAGAAAATTTATTATCGTTCCAAGGTCTAATCTTTTCAAGCGTAATATATGATATAAAATAGTAACGAGAAGGAAAATTATATAAATAAGGAAAATTATATAAAAAAATATATTGAAGAATTGCTAACAATATAAAATCATATAATGTTAAAGAATCAATTTTATTAACGGGTTACAATCCCAAATGGGGGATGGAATAAACATTAATCTCCTCTTGCTCTTGGTCTTATCTCTCTCGCAAACGCACGGAGTAATTTCTCATCTGAATTACTCCATCTTGTAAATGATTGCTATTAATTCGTTGATAAGCATCCTTTTTTCGCAGCAGAAAAATTGTTTCACAGATGGAAATTAATAGCGACATCGCAATGAACTTGGATGACAGGAGAAAAAAAGAGAAACATAGATAAATAGATAATTATTAGATCCAGTCCTCTAAAGCGTAATATATGATATGGATAAGAAATAAAATTATATGAATAAGCAAAAGCATGTTAAAAGATTATTAACAATCACATAATTCATGTTATTAAGATATATAAAGAAAAAACTAATTATTTTCATCATATCCTTAATTAATTGTTAACAATGCGTACCAAGAAACAAGGAAGAAATTTAGAAACTATTATATAATTTTAAAAAGACATGAAAGAAAGCAGTACAATATTTAGTAGTAATTTTAATAAGAGTGGGAATTCTATTTTATTCTCTTTATTTTGAAAGAGAATAGCAGACAAGAGAGAGGGAGATAAGTCAAAGAAAGACAGAGAGAAAACTAAGAAGAGAACACTTCGTCAAACAAGAAATTATTTGCGCGTTAGAAACGTTGTTGGCAACTATAACATAATTGCTGTTCGTCTTCTCAGTTTAACGAGCTCTTGCTTTCGTGTGAATATTAACGTAATTGTTAGACGTGTCTTTACGAATGCTTACGCAGAGAACGGTAAGCGAATATTTTCCAAGGATATCGTCCCACGTAGTCTTATATAGCCGTCTTGTATTAATTTCAATTATGTATTCTTTAAGTAATTTATCGTCGACTTTTTTTTTTAATTTTTAAATTATAAATGGCAAATAATGGAAGGCTCTTCATAAACTTGTAATATATAAAAAAGTTTGTAAAGCTTGTAATATATAGCTCAAAAGCTTGTAATATATACGCAATTAAATTATAATGCATTCACTCAAGTTCAATTTAGAATACTTCAGAATTTTTATTCCATATTTAATGAAATTAAAGTACAGAAAGAGAGATAAAAAATGCAAAAGTTAAAAGTGATTATACATTCACGTGGGAAACTCTCTTAATTCATCAAATCAATAAAATTAGTTTATCGAACAAACAGTGCCACGCATGAAGTTACGCATTCGAATAGAATTAGACTACAATAAAACCACTTAGCGTGCGTAAACGATTATAAATATAATAAAACATCCAATACACAAAGAATTAGGGTTGCACAAAATTCAAGATAAGACAATATTTATAAAAATATTATATTGATATTGAAAATTTTCGAAAACTTAAATCTTGTCTTAATCTTGAATAAATCTTTATAACAAAATCTTATCTTGTATTGTTTTGTTCTCAATTTTATTAACAAGTTTTATTTAATTTGAACGATTGTAAAAATGATTTAACTAAGCAGGTTTGAAATTGAATTGAAAACAGGCGATTTCAATGTGATTGATATTAGATCACATTGTCTGCATCTCAAATCTAGTAACAACTAGAAATCGAGTTTGGACTTGTATCACTTCGTTTCCGAACTACTCATACAACATATATTTGTTGTTTTTTTTACGAAAAAAAAAAAAACGATTGCAATTGCATAGTGACACCAAAATGCAAACACACCTCACACAGATACAATCAGAGAATCACGTACATGTGCTGTACGCAAAGTTTTGTGTAACTATATAATTGCGTAAAATTTTATATTATTTTTTTTTTTTATTGTATTAATTGTTTCTAAATTTGCTAAGACAAATGTTTTTATTTATTATTAAATAAAATTTTTGTTAATAAATGAAAACATTTTATTATTTAAATAAAATGTTTTTGTTTATTATTAAATAAAATTTTTTCCGTATTAATATAAATTCGTATTTTTTCTCTATATATTTAATTTACAAATATACGTTTAGGTTTTTTTTTTAAATTAATATTGGCGAGTTTACAAGCTTGAAAATTATAATCTAATATAATTAATCTTAACGAGATTACAAGCTTGAAAATTATAGTTTTGATATTATTTTGATAATTAATTAAAAATTTTGTCTTGAAAAGACATTGTCAAATTTTGAGACAAGACGATATCAAGACTAGTCTTTCTATCTCGCAATCTTACGAAGAGTAAACAACTTTGAAATCAATTGCAACATAATATTGTGCAACGATTGTAACAATACTCAAAAATTCTCAAGCGCGGGGAAATAAAAATTGGACTTATCGCGTGATAGCATCAAGTAAGTTTTTCCTAAAAAAATGGCTGCGTTCAGCAGGAAAAGCTGCTTTACAACAGTTGTAAAATTCGTGAGCCTGATTAGTATATGCTCTTAATTTTGGCTGAATCTAAGAGTATACACCAATCAGATTCATGAATTTTACAACAGTTGCAAAGTAGCTTTTCCTGCTGAACGCAGCCATATATCGCGATATGCTTCTCTCACGAACCAATATTTTGCAATAACCGTTACAATCCGATTCCCATAAACATGATGATATTTCCTTTGTTTCGGTTAAACGTTGCGCTTAAACCACTTTGTTATGCTGCAGAGAAAAATCGAGGGTTCGGGGTTTATTCAACTCTCGCATTGCCGAATCAATCATCCGAATTGAAACCATATATTACTCTTACCGGTCATGTCATAGTTCACCGAGCGTGTTCGTCATACATATTTATTTAGAAAACAGGTCAACCAAACGCATGTGTTTTTTTCTTTTTTTTTTTTGAAGTTTCGGAAGAGAGGAAGGGGAAGAAAAAGCCAACGTGTTGTTGACTGCTGTTCATTGTCCGTTTCATAACACGCGCGAATTTTCGTATCCGTATAAACGCATTTGCGGAATTCCCGGAATGCTTCGATACCACAATTCGTAGAATTCAATTAACAGGGAAGCCGCTCCACTAATTGTGTGGTCTCCTGCCGAGGAAGCTGGACGTTAAAAAAAATATGAATATTAGATCCACGATGAAAGATAAAAAGAAAGAGAGAGAGAGAGAGACAAAGAGAAGAGAAATTCCTCATCTTTTCCTCTTTTCCGAAGAAAGAAAAACTTTCTTCTTCCAAAGAATGAAATACGCTTTACTCATCGCGGCGAATTAAAAGACACAGCGAATGTTATTTTCAAGAAAATAGAAACGACTATATGTATATACGTACAGTACGCTAGATTCTCTTATCTTTATGATGACGGAATATGAAAATCCCCTGTCACCGACCTTTTAGAGCGCGTTGAGATGGTATGTAACTTTAGTGCACGCTGCATAAGTGAGATAATCATCTCATATTTATTTATGAAAAACTCTGCAGAGCTAACGCGCGGAATGATACCTGTGCCGAATCTCACGCTTGACCCGCTTCCGGTTTTCTTTCGCGACACGTTGTTCGCATCGATCAGTGTTTGGCGGTATTTTCGCTCTCGAATAGTCTTTTATGCTTTGAGAGCCCCTGCTTTTCATCATCAAGGAGAAAGAAAAGGCTATTCGCGTGTATCTATTTACGTTTCTGAGAGAGAAGCCTCTTAGCTTCCGTTAGAAAAACCGAGGAAAATTGCCAACTTCCTATTTGATATAATAATTACGTTCGAAACAAAATTGAATACGTTCGAAACAAGGTATTGAAACGAATATCCTAACAAATGAAGCGAACAGCTTGCTGATTATCCCCAACTTTAGACACGCGAAGTAAAACTCCGCTAATCAACCATCAAGCTGCAACACAAGGTGCTATTACGCTAACTCGATTCAAGAGACAAGCACTCTTTTTTATTACTTACGAGCTATATATTTTCTTAATTAAAATTCCTGTTAGCTTAAACACACATGTATCCTGACACGTATATATATTTTATTTAATTTCAGGAGTTATATTTTTTAAAAGAGAGAGAAAATATGCTTTGAAATATTATTTCAGAATTATATAAATAAAATATTCAAATTTTCTTTTCTAATGGTAAAAACTCTGTTAATATAATAGAAGAGAGAGAAAGAGTGAAAAACAACAGTTGTTATTTTATTTATATCAGTATTATTAACAGATATTATTTTATTTATATTAAACGAATTTACTTTCAAGTGTTTGTATTTTTCAAAATCAAGATTGAAATGACCGTGACATGACTTGACCGTGATATAGTTGTTTATTTTTACAAATTTATCTTTCGACCTGTACAGTATTCCATATTTTTCATCTATTTATTTTTGTATTTCTTTTATATGTTATATTAAATTATTATATCACACTGAGGAGGGTTCGAAAGGGATCGAAACGTTTGAGGTATTTTTAGAATTTATTTTTTAAATATTATATAGAATTATTTGTCACATCATTATTTGTTATATAGAATCAATTGTCATCTCTTTGATCTTGAATAAGCCTACCTTATTATTGATTTATCATTTCAATCGTTTGTAATTTGTGTTAATTTTAATTAAAATTTGTTTTGATCCTTTGTCAAGATTACAATGTCTGTACATATATTTGTAAAACATAAAAATACTAATCTTAATTATCTGCGGAATTATTTTCAAAACATGTGACAATTATTGTCAAAAACATTTTACACATTTTTCAATATGATTAGATTAATTAGGATTGACATAGATATTCTTGACCAAATCTTACAATTAATAAAACAATGAATTTTACATTAGATTAGAGAATTCGCCAATATGTTTATAAAAATAATGTTTATAAAAATTCCGCTATGTTTATAAAAATAATTAATATCATTGGCAATAAGAGTCTAGTGCGGTTAATATTACACAGATAATTTATTAAAAATTCAAATAAAGATATTCATTGAATAGATATAAATGTAAACGAATCGCGAACGTTTCGACCCTATTTTGTCAGCTTCAGCACAACAAGAAGGCAGATTATACAGTCAGATTATTACAATAATTTTTTTATAGTTAAAACAATGGTTAAAAATTATTGTAATAACCTGACTGTATAATCTGCCTTCTTGTTGCGCTGAAGATGACCCAAAAATAGGGTCGAAACGTTCGCGATTCGTTTACATTTATATCTATTCAATGAATATCTTTATTTGAATTTTTAATAAATTATCTGTGTAATATTAACGCACTAGACTCTCTTATTGCCAATGATATTAGTTATATTTAATTTTATATTCGTTGAGTCTGACATCTTTAACAATTTTATAAAAATAATGTTTATAAAAATTCCGATAAGGGAAGAAAGTTATTTCGGGAAATGCGGAAAAGGAGGAAAGGCTTAAAATCAGACGCGAGATTCAAGATCGTTCGAGATTCCCCACGTGTTTCGGAAATCCTGAAGGATACCGAGGGACCATTCGCGCAATCATCCATCGAGAATGAACGACGTCATCCACGCATCCCCTTATTTATTCATCTCCGCGGAGGAGAGGTGGGGACGGGGGTAGAGCAGCTGCGGCGGCGGCGGCGCCGCGGGAACAGACAGCAGCCCCCACTCGGCATCGGCGTCGGCGTCGGCGACGCGACTGGGGGGTTGGCACCCCGGCATCGTCGTCCTCGTTCGGAACGCGCTCCGGTTAGTTTGCTCGGTGTCCACGCGACGGCACCACCGGCAGAGCTCTCCAACCCCTCGGCCCGGCGTTCGCCACCCCCGACACGACGACGGCGAGGATCCGCGAATCGGCCCAACACAACCGCGGCGGCGGGCGCGCTCAAATGCCGGCCGTCCTCGTTTATGAGACGCGTCTCCTCGACGCGGCCGACTGACGGCTGCTGCGGGCGGCCGGAAGTACGAGTGTCGCGGAAGAGCCGCGTGATATTCGCGCGGATACGCGGCAGGAGGCGCAGGAAAAAAAGGGAGCGATTCGTGTGATCGCGCGGACCACGAGGATCCACGACGAGGGGATCGCTCTTCCGGTTCTCGGGTCGTCGCGCGATCCTTCCGTGTCGAGGATACCGGGTCCGTCCGGATAGAAAGTGCGCGCGGTTCTCCACAATGTGTTCTTGTTTACGTTACGGTATGGTGCTTCGATAGTGAGAGTTGTAGATATTAGGAAATGCCGGAGGGAGATACACGCGGAGCTTGGCGTAAGTAATCGGACGGACGTGATGGAAGAGAAGAATATCCCGTAGCCAGGGTGTCCCCTGCGAAAGATGACTTAGAAACGAGAGCTCCGCGAAGCGATTCCTCTCGCCTTCGCGTCTTTCTCTTTCTTTCTCTTCTTCATTTTCCCCTTTTCTCTATTATTAAGGGATTACTGTTCTAATTGAGCCGCGATGAACGGGGCTAAAACTCGGACAAATGTTTTGCCGGGGTAGGTGGACTTTCGGATGTCGCGATAAAAATTGATCGCTATCTTTTGTATCTGTTAGATACTATTGTAACACATGTAACTGTAAAAGTGTATGTAAAAGCAAATTCTAGCTGATGCCTTCTAATACAATTTCGGACTCCGAATATTGCTGCATTTTGATTAAATGAGTTTCCATATTACGGAATGATGTTGGTAAGAAACGTTCTGTGTACCACAGTCAAACTTTATTTGATTAACCTTAATATGGATAGTCGCCGAACGATCTTCTTTCTAAATTTCCAATAGTTCAGATATAAATTCTGTCTCTGTGAATTTAATCAAATGGAAAACATATGTGATATTGCAACACTCATTTATCTACCTCAATTGATTTTTCGTATCCAGAAAATTGTTGCAAGACCATTTTTTGAATGTCATAAGTTGTTACGTATATCGACGATGCTTTCTCAGTTGATTGCGCTATTATTTTTGTGATATCTGAGAGACGAAGACCGTTGGAAGCGCAGAGAGAATAAAAGAATTTATAATAAAAGAATTTAATTCATAAAAAAAAAAGAAATTAATTAAACGTCGACAATGATTGTCGGTTTCTTCCTCTCCCATGACTCTTTCATCAGCGGTTAGCTTCTATCGCAGTCATCCGGATTAAAACTTCATCGAGATAAGACAAATTGCTTGGTAAATTAGTTCGTTAACGCGGTCGGGAAAAATCTTGAATGTTAGAGAAGGAGGAAAAGGAAAGGCGAACCCGCGGCATTTTCGTATAATTTTCGCTGTGAAATCGCGGCACGTCGATCTGATAAACCTAGATAAATGTTAACCTTTATTATCGTTAATTCTTGCCGGCAAAATGTTATATACAAAATCGAAAATTACAATGCCTTACAAATTTCTCGCCTCTGAGACACGCATGCTATAAATTTCCAATTCCTTTGTACGTACACGAGGACTCGGCATAAAAACCCGATTATCGATATTAAAATTTCAGACGAATTAATTGTTCCATTGTATAATGAACCGGTTTAATTTTCTGTCCCGTACGATGTGAGAGGAAAATTGTAAATTCCAGGCAGTAAGCTTTCGTAAAAGAGTATCGATTTAATGGCCGGCAATGTTATTACGAGATAGTTGTACGCAAACGAGTCTGTCTGTAAGAACACTTTCAAAAAGTCGTGCGAGAGTTGTGTCTTGTCTGAAGGTGAAATCTGAAAGGGACATCCTTAATAGCAAGAGTTCTTAATGCACGTGGCTAAACTTTTCCTCTCTCTCTCTCTCTCTCTCTCTCTTTCTCTCTCTCCTGTCCCTTCCATTCGTTCTTTTCCTTTCGTGAATATCGGCACGCGAGAGCTGAAACTCATCTACCGAGATTAAAACTTCATCGAGATAAAATAAACGACTTTATCGCCGGTCGAAATCGTAGTTGGAGCGAAGTTAATGAGGCCGTTTGAGGACCGCCTTTGATTGCCGCGAGCGCCAAATGAAAATGCTTTAACTCGAGCGAATCGTCGTGACGGCGACCGCATAGTATAATTAAATTGGCCAAATTACGGTATGATTGTTGAGCAGTTTTTTTGTTTTCACGAGAAACACGAACAGATTGAAATGTCGTTGTCCGCGATGACCATTATGCGATGAAATCCCGATTGACAATCGGGCACAATTGCGTTGGTCACCGCCGCGAATGCGGCATCGGCGCAAAATTAATGGGACTAATTTTCATTTGCGCGAACGAGCTAAAGTGACAGATATTAAGATAGTTTCGCGGTACATTCGAGGAAAATGTTTCCGATAAAAATACACATGGCAAAATAAAAATGTAGTGGTGAAAGAAACGTTTATCTAAATAGCCCATTATATACTAGAATATTTTATTCCCTTTTGTTTTACTATTGTAAATTATTCATGAGATTTTTAATTCAATGAAATAATTTGATGAGAAAAATTGATCGATCATTTCATTAATTTTTATTAATAATATTAAATATAACGATATTACATCGTATTCATTTTAATTACTGCTTGATCACGATAAACAGTACAGAGATGTATACTATTCACGATAAATAGTACAGAGATGTATACTGCTACACAGCAAACATTAAAATGATTTATTCAACATTAGACTGTGTAACAATCTAGTAAAGTTTCATTAAAGTCAAGCTTATAACGATTGATATGAGAATCGAGAGCTGAAATGATGAGCAATTTGATGAAATTTTACACGACTTCGATAAAATCAGATTGGTGATCTTATGTAAAGTTACATAACAATTAATGTTATGAACCTTTTTTGTAAAGTTCGAAGTATCGTGATATAATCAATCTAATAAGTTTACATTTCTCTTCCTCTCTTGTTATGTAAATATTTTAAGGAAAGAATGTCTCGATAAAATACACATAAAAATAGATTAATTATAAAATTAATTAGAAACGTATGTATATTAGATAAATAAAATATAAATCGTTTTTCTGCAGAATTTTTTTTACTCAAACGCGTATATATTTTTTCATTAGACGCTATTGAAACTGGTTTGAACGGTTTTCTATTTGATTGTGGAAAAAAACGCTGCCTGTACAAAGTTATACAGCTCAAAGGACTCAATGCAATGCGAGAAAAATAATTTCTCCACCAATTTTTCTCCGCGTTTCCTCCCAAACATTTTTGTTTCTTAATAAGCTTATTAAACTTATAAACCATTATTTAATTATAATGAGGTCAATTATAATAAATTCAATGAAGAAATTTAATGAATATAATAATCACTTTAATCGCAAATTAAATGATACATTGATTTATCGAAATGATTTCGCAAAATTCATCACAAGAAATCAAATTTGCCAAATGACTGGGACAAGTAGAAAGACACACGATTTTTTTATACTCAGATTCATAGAATTAAGCTTGAATATCTAAAAGAAAAATGTCAAAATGTTTTATCGATATGTCTTTCATTTTTTTGTCGAGGATATTTTTCGCGACAATTTTTTACCATCAATACAGGAAGGGTAGGGAAGGGTAAAATATATTGCTTCGGTCAAACTTCTATTCTTTTCGTATAATATCGCAGTATATCACAAAATTATGTACATAATAATTAGAAGCGCAGTAGATATGCAATCTGCAGCTAGCGACGCACTATCTCTTTCAACCCTCTCTCTGTCTTTGTCTCTGTCTCTCTCTCTCTCTCTCTCTCTCTTTCTCTTTTTCTTCCTCTTTCTAACATACATAAATTTATTTATGCGTAGAAATATCGCGTGTAATAATGAAAGCGATCGAAACATAATTATAATGCGCCACCAAATAACACGCAATAAGATGCATTCCGCGTGCGTTGTGTTCTATAACTATGGATGACCAGTTTCGAGGTAAACCTCATGTTGCAACGTAGCGCGGTTCACTTGGAAATTTGATTAAGCAGACGCGGAGTGAATGTTAATAGGAATATAACAGGCGTATCCTCACATCGCATTGTATTCGCAAGGATTGCTGTTCGAAGGTGGGGTGAAAGGTAGGGTGAACTGAACTCCCAACGGGGAATCAGGTCCCACTAGGAATTTTAATTGTTGCCATAAAACCGAATTACACGTCGCCAACAGACGGCACAATGAGCCGCTTGGCGCGAATAGAAACTAGTAGTTCGGTAGTTTAGAATAGTGTACGAATGTGTGTGTGTGTGTGTGTGTGAGACGACACGTGCTAAGGGAAAGTAGTACCAATCGCACATTACAGAACTTTTGCCTATAAACGTTTATAAAGCATGTGCATTCACTATCATGAAGAATATATACCTTATAATTTAATATACAATCATACTTTTAGGGTGTAACTATACGTGATATAATATTATAAGCTACTAAAAATAACATAGCATTATAAACTATTTTTTTATAACATCATCAGATTAATATAGGTTTAGCAAGACAAATATATACATATAAATCCTTAATATGTAATATTGTTCAAGAAATCTAATTATTTTAATTATGAAATTTTACAAGAATTGTAAAATTTTTGTCTTTATCCTTATTTAGTTTAGTAGAGATAAGTTTTTAAATTAAACTTTTTTTATATTTTCATTTTATATTAATTTTCAGTTTTTAATTTTGAAAAAATATTTTTGGATAAATTTGAATTCAAGTATTTTTGGATAAATATTTAATTCTTAATATTATTATTTTCATAAGAAATTAAAACAATTATTTCATAATAGTTTGTCCAATTAAAATGTTTCTATTTAAATTTGCATAATTTTTTTTATTTTTACTAAATTATTCAAATCATTATTTTTAACAGAAATTAAAACAACTGTTTTGCATAATTTTTTCTAATATAATAATTTTATAGAAATTAAAATAGCATTGTTTTGTACAAAATAAATAAGACTATTTTGTGAGATACATAGTTTTTTACAATATTAATATATTTGTCACTGACGTATACGTACTTAATATTACCTTTTCTTACTTTTTTTTAGAAAAAGACAAAACTTTACAAGAATAAAATTATTTTTATTTGTCCTTACATGTGATATTTCTAATACTTTAATTAATTAAGCGAGTTCTTACGATTTTAAAATGTATAAAAGGCATTATAAATTGTAGTATCTTGAAAGATATTTCGAAAAAGAGCACGAAAGTGTGGATGTTAATGTCTAGAAAAAATTATGAATAATGTTAGAGTATAAACGTTTTGTGCAGCACACTTAGTTCCATTCGAAATCAAGCTCCGCTAAAGATTCGATTAACGCGTTGACACAACTCACTGCTCACTCGACAGGCGAACAGGCGTGTGAAGGGTTTAAAGCGAAGTGGACCAAGTACTCGGGGCCCATGAAGTTGACTAAAATGCAGTTAACGCGGATGTGCCGCGAAACTTGATAGAGTAAATACGACGATAGCGAACCCGACGAGTACAGTGCGGAAATTCACTACGTCAATGTTATGTTTTCCACTTTAATTGCTTCATTGTGCGGATATTTTCTACGCATTCGTACGCTCGATTCATATATCCCCAATTTGTACAACATTCTGAATCGAAGGAACTTTTGTTTCTTTATCTTCTTGAATCGTTTAAGCTGCTTTGACATATCGAAAATATAGCCGACTCTTTTTATTTGCTCTCGATTTATTTTGTTTTCGATATCAGATATTTTCAAAGTACGATGATTTATTCTAAATATTCGGAATTACAATACCCATCAAAAGTATAAAATTGTGAAAGTTAAAATTGAATATATGCATATATGCATGCACGTATAAATTTCAACAGTTTAAGTATTATATATATATTTAAATTATGGACTCCATTAATTCATTCTCTTTTATCAAATATTCAGAAATAAAAAAAATTATTTGTAAATAATTATATAATAATTATATAGTATAAAAAAATAAATACATAATAATAATAATTATTATTAAATAAATAAATAGATATTTGATATATGAATGTGCAATTGAAGTATACAATATCGGTCAAAAGTATCACATTGCTCTTAAAAATATAGAGAATACGTAAATACGAGTAAATGATTAAGTTTCTTGTTTTCTCCCTGTTTTGCTTATGTTCATGAAATATGAAAAGTGCATATTATTGTATTATTCGGTTCTTAAAATTAATTAACATATTATAATACTTACTTTGAGATACTGTTTGAAATATATTATCAGGGAAGGGAAGTAACGCGTTACTTGTAACGCCGTTACCGTTATAGTTACTTTTTTTTGGTAACGATCCAGTAACGCCGTTACTTTTTTTTCTGTAACTGTAACGATAACGTAGTTACATTTTTTTAGTAACGATAACGAATTTACAGTTACTTTTAGCGTTACTTTTTCGGTAATTCTGTACTATCACCTTTTAGAGGCCATCTAAATGATGACCTATTAGAATATCAACTTTTATTAAAAATTAATAAAAAACATCGATAAAATTTAACATATGTTTTGTGATTTAAATCCTTTCATAAAGAAAGAAAGAGAGAGAGTATGTATTGTACGAAACAAAATTTATTATGATTATAGATTTAAAAAAAGTAACGAAAAAGTAACGAACCGTTATTTTTTAAGTAACGGTAACTGTAACTAGTTATTTTTGAAAATCAGTAACTAATAACGGTAACTAGTTACTTTTTTAACTTGATAACGAGTAACGGTAACTAGTTACTTTTAAAAAGTAACGTTCCCTTCCCTGTATATTATTATGATGCTTTATAATATTAAATATTTAATTTCATTTAATATTAAATATTATAATTATAAAAAAAATATTTAATCAAATATTATAATTATAAAAAAATTATTTAATCTAATATTAAAAGCATAGAAAGGCTATTTTGAGAAGAATAAAAAATTTAATATTTCTTTTATTACATTCATATTTCTTTTATTACATTATAAATTTTTAATTATGTATTTTTAATTTTTGCGATATTAAAGCATAAAATAACAGTCATAAAATATAATTTGATAATATTTATATATGTTTTAGTTATTATAAAAGTACGAAAGTACGACGTTTCTACATAAACGATGCAATACTTTTTTTTGTAATATATATATTGGTACAAATACTCATATATTCGAATATATGTGTAGAATCCGGGATTATTTATCAGTTGAAATTTCCGTTCTCGAGGAAAGCGCATGGAAGGACATGGAAAAAAATTTAAGAGCTACTTTTGTACCATGAATGAGACATAATACGGCGACAAGGCAGATATCTTGTTCCACTTCGCACATACATATATGTAGGAACATGCGCGAATCGACGTGCCATTATGACAATACACGACATACAAAAGCAGCGCTTTACCGGGACTGAATCGTATCTAATTTTCACGTCGCTTGCCGTTTGTACAACGATACTCGGCTCTGACACACGCGCGACAGTCGTCTCGAGTGTAACGATAAGGCAAAAGTTTTGCGATTCCGCCGGAAAGTTTCAATAGGAATATTCAATGGACAGGAGAGAATAGCTACTCTCTCCGCCTTCATTTACACCGCGACATGCTTGTTTTCTCGCTACAATTTCGCGCTACATTAACAAACAATGATTGCGATTATCAGTTAATCCAATCGCTGCTTATCAACTTAATATAGTTACATATGTCGAAACAAGTTTTGAATCACTTGAATTTTCATTGAGTTAACGATAATCGCTATCGATTAAATAAATATGATCGAATAATACTGATCTTCTAATGTAATAATGCAAGTGTAATTTATTTATAACAAACAGAAAGTAATATCGAACTTCTACAACATATTCGTATAAGTTAGAATAAAAATAGCTGCTTTATATGGGAAGCGAATATTTATTTTTCCTTGTTTTTTGGTGGATATAAAATTCAAATGTGAATAGAATTGCATATGAAGTAGATGCATTCATATTAAAATATAAGTAAGCTATTTCTTTTATGAATTATACGTAAATACTTAATGTAAGATGATAATTCATTTATATATTAATTGAAACTTTATTTGTGTAAAATATTTAATTTATTTGTATTAAAATATTTAATTAAGTTTACGAAATAAAATTTATAAAATAATTTTTCTTTTAAAATTTCTTTCTTAGACGTTTAAAGACGTTTCTTAAATCTATATCTTTGTTTATAATGTTTTATTAAATCAAATTACATTTAAATCAATTAATATTATAATACATAAAACAGTTATTTCTTAAATAAATTTATTTTGTCACTTTTTTAATTATTTTTCTCACTACATAATATTTTCAACAATATTTAAATTAATACAAAAAATAATATTCCAAAACGTCAATGTAATTTCAAAAACTTCAGATATGTTAAATTTTCAATAATTGAAAAGTGTGACGAGAGAAACAATCAACAACATGTCGATAATTGATAATTACAAAGACAAAGAACATTTTTGATACAATTATTTTTTTAAATTATTCTTTTAATTAATAAAATTTTAATTATCACATTTTGAATACATTTTTTGATGTATTGCATTCCATAATCCTCACAAAAAAATTTTCAATATTTTATTTCAATAAAATTATTTACCTAATTATTTTCGATAATTTTGTATTTGAAATGTACCTCCTATTGGTGATGGTAAAATATCAAATTTGATTTTTCAATCCTAAATAATTTCAATTAAAAAATAGCATTTTTATCGAATGAGAAATTTTTACTTTAAAATCCGGAATCTTACAATTACAATATGGAATATACAGTACAATACTTTTGAACTATTATCAACTATTACATATTTTAAACTATTATATATTATTACTATATATTTTTTGAAGTAAAATTTTTCATCCCTTCATCTCATCAATGACAAAAAATTCTGGCGATATTGAATCGACGTGCGAAGTCACATTGCGCTCCTTTTCACTTCGGGGTTTATCCCCTTGCGTTTGCGAGAAACATAGCAAAAAGTAGTGCAGCAGCAGGAGAAAACGGGTCGAGAGAGAAGGATATACGGACGGAGAATGCGCGCGTGCGAAGCTTAAAGCCGTCACAGGGAGATGCCAAACACGTCACAGTGCTGAAAGAATCAGGGAGATCGGTACAGAGGGCAACATAAAGCCTGTCCTATATGCTGTAAAACGCGCGCTCACGTACCATCGAATCTTTTATTTCGTTATTCTTTAGTCGGCGTCTCTTCCACCGGTGCCGCTCCTGTTTTCTGAATTATCCTCGTGCATATCTAACCCGGCGTCCCTTTCCTCTTCCACCACGAGTCCTCGGGATCGGCGTGTCGAATGGTCACCTTCCGATATCCGATATTCGATTACCGGCGACCGCATTTCACTTTGCATTAATCGCGAATTATCGTCCTCCTCCTCTCCTTATTGGCGAATCCCGATTTAATTATCTCGGGGGCAATTTTCGTTTCATTCAACCTGGCAGTGGCAAGCCTTTCGTGCGTCATCTGCCTCTTCATTGAAAGAGCTATCATTGATTCAGCTATGAAAACTTATCGAACATGATGCTACGAAATTTATAGAAAGATAATTATATTTTTGAAAGATAATTATTAATTATGATAGTAAATTATGATAGTAAAATTGATTGCTATCTATGTTTTCCTAATTTTTATGAAATTATTCAATTTCTATACTTTTCATATATTTTTTATCAGACAAACATTGTAGAATCGCTTCTTTCATTTTTTGGATTCCGATACAGGATGTCTTTGAATTCAGCGCCAAAATTGATACAGAGGCTTTAGGACATGAAAACAAGTCGAAAATGTTAATAAACATATGTCCGAATTCGAACCATTTTGGAGTTATAAGGTAAGACAGTTGCTTTCTTCAGACAATATAAATTGAAATAAGTGTTGTTTAATGTTCTTTATTTTCTTTAAAGCTTTACAAAAGATGCTCAAAAATTCTTCCGTCGACTTCGACACACTTTCTAGCACGAATTAATAAATTGTTTCGAACACTTTAGAAAATATTTGTAGTGTATCGAAGTTTCGAAGTCAATGGAAGAATTTTTGAGCATCTTTTTTGAAAGATTAAAGAAAGTAACTTTACCTTATAACTCCAAAATCGTTCGAATTTGGACATATTTATTAATATTTTTGACTTGTTTTCATGTCCTAAAACCGCTGTATCAATTTTGGCACTGAATTCAGATACACCCTGTATATTTACTATTGATTATAAATATTACATCACTTATATAATAACAGAAAGGTTGTTATTTTAATGAACAAAAATATGTGTAAATATTGCCAAATTATATTTTATTATCATTATTTTATGTTTTAATGTAAAATCAAAATTCTGATAAATAATAACAGAAATATTATAAATAATAACAGAAATATTTTTAATTTTTCAAAATAGTCTCTTTTGCTTTCAATATTGTTCCATGTACTCTTGGTATTCTTGATAGCTTTTTTAAAATTGTTAGTGATATTTGATTTCAGTATGTTTACAAATATTCCCAGAATTGTTGAGAAATATTGTGGAAAAGAGAAATAGACAATACATTTACGTAACATATATTGTTGACGTATAGAAATCATTTGTATCAAACGTTACATCAAAAAATAAACCTAAAATACATTTTAAATAATATAGAGAGTATACAATATAATAATAATACAAGAATTATATATTCGTTAATTTTAGAAATCCCGAATAAGAAATATAAAATATACATTTTTCATATTTTATCATTAACATGAGCAAAACAGCTGGGGGAAGAAATTTAATCCTTTATTTCTTTATTTTCTGTATTTTTACATATTCAGCTATCAACAAATATATATTTATCTATCTAATGATTATGTACGTATATTTTTGCACAAAATAATGTCTTATGAACAGTTTTTTATTTTTTCTCAGAAATAAAAAACTAATTATTTGCGTTTTCTTTTCGTATTTTTTGGAAGTGATGCAGTATTTTTGATCGATGCTGTACGTATAAAACGGAAAAAACAAAACACCTCTCAGATACGTATAATTTTGTGCACAGCATTTTTCATGTCACGGATTGAAAGGCGAGTTTTCAATATAAGGAAAGACCCATTAACTCCTAATCCAAATTTTTCTGGCATTGTAGTTCGGAGATTGCATTTATCTTGATCATTCGTTACGTGGAGTCACTATTATACGTTTCCAACTTACTGGTAAAAATAATAAAAGTCGTCTTCTGCATCAGTTCGCGAAACATTAATCTTATCTCCGGCAGGATGACATTGTCATGCGTCGCTCTCCTGATGCCTTCCGACTCGCGTCTAATGCACAACGGGTGTCGAATTTACGATCGACGTACGAGATGGCACAACGGATGTACTCTTACAAAAAAAAAAAAAAAAAAACGATTCCTCTTTAATGTCAATCCCTAAATATTTTTCAGCGTGCTACTCAGTGTTCCGTTCTGTTTCATGACACCTTTCAATCATCGATCTCCTTCCACTCTACGGACTACAATGGGTTTTACGTAGTTCCATCGGATAGCTTTATCGATTCGCGCGGTACGCCATGTACCAGAAACGACAACGATTTTTTACCGTCATATGTGCGATTGTGTCGGCTGTCGGCCCGGTTACTCTCTCGTTTCTCTGATTGACGTTTTTCTTTTATTACACCTCGTGATCGCGCGAGTGCACGATCGGTTGCGTGCAAAAAATGCAATTTTCGTCGATGATGCTTTTCGTTTATTTTTTCAAGCGCATACGCGCACAACTTGTTCACGGGGCAATATTGATCTATTTGAAAAAAAAAAAGTAAAAAAAAAGATGCAATAACGAATATATTTGTCATACAGCTTGACAAAAGAAAGAGAATAATATTGATTAATCTTTGAATTATAGATCGAACATCATTAATTTTTATATAAGAGATGTTGGTTAATATTTTAGTAACATGAGAGTTATAAAAACTTGTACCAATAGTATTCATATACATGTATTCCCTTGTCCCTATTGGATAGTAAAATTACAAACTGTCAGACTACACGAATTTTCTCTCGAGAAAAATGGAAAGTCAATATCAGGTGATAAAGTTTATACGCGAAACACAGTTCGTTTCCTTCCACTCTCTTCCCCTAACCTCCTCTCTCCTTCTTTCTTCATATTTCATTTCTTCCACCGTTTTCTCTTCCAACCTGTAATAAACTTTACACCATATATGATTGAAAAAAATTATTCCAATAGCCCTGAGCAGAATCGTAAAACATCAACGTGGATATTGAAACCATTAATTGATCCTAGAGACAAAATGCCGTTGGCGCGAAATAAAAATATTGTTTGTTCTAGTGAACCCGCACTCGACAAATAAATTTCTTTCCTGTCTAGTTAAATAATCGTGACCGCGATCGAGTTTCATTGTGAAATAAACACCTCTTCCTCATAAACCACCGGTTTCTCTAGCGTTTAAAGGACACGTGCTATATTACACGTACTGATGAGCCCCGTAACAACCCTGAATTCATTGCGTAGAGGACTTGAAATATCAAACATGTGTCGCTAACTAGACTTGGTAACTGAGCTTGACAAAAAGACGTGTAGATATTGAAATATCGTACGATCTAAATACTTTCTCTCTACCCAGAAAAACGGGAAAAAACTTCCCAAAGACTAAAGTTTTGTCATTTATTTACATTCGTAGAAAACTTTTCAAGGAATCTTTTCCCTTTTATTGTAAAATATTTTTACAACTAAATTTCAAATGAAAATTTTTACTGCACTACTAGTTAAAAATAATATATCACTTATAGAAAAAAAATCGTTATTTTAATGAACGAAAATATAATATTACCAAATATAAATATCGCCAAATATAATATATTTATCACGAAATAAAATTATTATCAAATTATATTGTATTTACTGGTATTTTATATTTTAATATATATCATAAAAATAATATATATCATAAAAATTAAAAATTGTAAAAAATAATAGAAACAGTAAATTTTTAAGTCTTCAAAAATTCCCTTTGATTTTACTGATTTGATTTCAATACCACATATATTTTTAACAACAGTTATTTTTAAACAATTTTTTTAAGTTATTACTAAGATATCTGATTTCAACATGTTTGTAAATGTATATTTTCATAATTATTGAGGCAGATTGTAGAGAGGAGAAAGAGATAACACATTTAACGTATGTTTTTGTATTATTATTGACATATATATAGAAACTATTTATAACGTGATTATATTAAAAAGAAAAGGTATTATAATGCATTTTAAATAATATCAAAGTAATTATTATAATAATTGTATATTAATTAATTTTAGCAATCGAATAACGCACATAAATAATATAATATTTTTCATATTTTACAAACATATGAGCAAAACAACTAGAGCAAAAAAAAAATAAAAAACTTAATAATTTATTTGCATTTTTTAAAGGTGATACAATACTTTTGATCGATGTTATATCATTGTCACCGTAAGTTAAAAAAAGATTTTATATATAAATTTAATAATAGACGCGGTAGTTATAGAAAATTATCATTTACTGGCGTGTATCGAAAAACGCGCATGATCCATCTTCCAAGTCGGCCCCGTGCGTCGCAGCAATTTTCAACGTCATGACATCGCGACACTCAATTTTGACGCCGACTTGCGTTGACATCGATATAGTAGCAACATATGTCACAACGTGAAACCATGCGAAAATTTGCCTTTGCTCTCAATGCGCTTTGTCTACACGCTCGACCAGCCAGCACGTTACACAACTCGCAGCTTCCGCCATCGGTTTTATAAAGGTGTCACAAAAGGCGGACACACTCGCTGGAAATAGTTTTCAATTTGCGCGGGAAATTAATTCGTGAGGGGACTTTGCGCTTTTTTTTCGCCCCACGCCGGATTCATTTGAAGGCAGGTACGCTTCGCGAATAGTGACCGAGAGCCGCGATTCTTCTGTCACTTCCACAAACACCCGTGGCAAAAATCAAATCTCCGACTTCGCTTTGAAATCCGCGTCCTTTCGTTCAGAAATCGAACGTGCGGTCGCGGGTATTTGTATTTCGGTTCGGCAAATATCGAACGCGGATGCGGGGGTTCCTTTCGCGACTAACTTTCAGCCTTTGCTCCGACGAATGCACTTGGCAACTTGGGTTTATCTTACAACTCGTTCTCGTTCTCGGCCATTTCATCTATTTTGCACCATCAATCCGCAGCAGCGAATGCTGTCGCATCGCGCCGAGATTCTTCGCTTCTTCCATTATTGCTCGCATTAAATTGTTCGAAGGATTCGCATTTACCAAGCCGCAAAGCAATCCGACTTTGTACATCGCGAATGTAATTCCGATAGAGAGTGCACGCTCACTTAATCGACAACCACAAAATATCGTGCTTGTGTAAGCGGTTGCGAATTGTTGACGGGAACTCGATCATCGAAGGCAGCTGGGAGAGCCATCATGTGGAAATAGCGAGGCACGAATGGAAAATCCGGGAATTCCCGCGTTTGTAAGAAAATTACTCGGTTTTACACCGCGGAATATCAGCAGCGAGGGAGTTTTGTAAAAAAAAAGGGAGAAAAAAAGAGATAAAAAAATAAAAATCGAGGAAAAAATACACACTCCGCGCGCGATTCATAGAGCGATGCAGCGCGATACGTTAACGAGTAGTCTTCAGTAGACACTGCTCTCAATTGACAGCTGTCGACCCAGAAAATCCGACGCCCGCAGGGCACGAGGGAGATACATCCTTCCTCCATCCGCCTTTTTCTCCCGTGTTTTTCCTTTCTCGCTTTGCCGTCTCTCCCTCACCACACTTTTTCGCGTTCGGTACGTTGCGCTCTATTATTTTCCCTCCATCTGCGTACGCGTTTGTCTCGGTACGAGTAAAGTTTTTGACGTACACACGTAGCCGAGATCGCCGAAAACGCTCCAGGATGGATTTTCAATTACGCGTCGACGGCGTGCAACGTCGTAAAATCGAGTTACGAACGCGCTCCGACGAACGCATTTCCGCCGTGTTTGACGCCGCGATTTCGGCATGCCGTAGAATTCGTGATTAACGGAGTCAAAGTGGCCGTTATGGGAACCTAGCATTGCCAGAGAGAGAGAGAGAGAGAGAGAGAGTGACTCGATAAGACCGTCTCTTATCGAGTCACTCTCTCTCTCTCTCTATTCGAGCTATTCTTTGATCTACATATTCTCCAATCTGTCAAGAAATATCGTGCAATGGCAACTGATGATCGAGATTTTCATCTAGATTGTTTACATACGACCATATACATTTTAATCCTATGATTTAATTTTCATAATTTTCTGCTAGAATAAACTAATGATGGGAAATTTTAAGAATCTATTTTAGATTAATTTAAACGGATAAATTAAAATATAATTAGATATAATATATAATATATAATACATAATATATAATATAATATAAATATATAATATAAATAATATATTAAAATAGAATTATTAATAAAATTATTATGATTTTTTTGAATTTATACCTGGGTAATCGTGCAGAAATGTCTTGTGGCATTTACAATATTTTTTCTATTGTGTCTGAAATTGAGAATTTAACCAAAGATTATATTAGAAAAGAGCGCTTACATATGTATCACTTGAAAAGTACATAAAATTATATAGTACTTCTCCTATCATTTCTGCAGCATTTTATATACTATTCTTAAAAATGTGTCTTACAAATTACATATATAACAATAGGGATCGATATTACTGGATTACTGTGCATATAGGTAAGAGAGGAACTGTTCTCGCGATTCTCCAATGCATCATAATTATACTCGAACATATGGCATATATTTAAAATTATTAAGTTACGCAACCTATTATCATTAGAGATATAAATAAAAAAAAAGAACAAAATATTCTTTTTCATAAAATACTAGTTCTTTTGAAAAAACCAACTCTCATTTTATTAACAAAAAATTTCTTTTTTAAAATGTTTAACATCTTTATATTTTGATTATTGCAAGTTAATTTTTTTATTATTTTTTATTATTTTTTACTTTGTAAATAGATTTCAACTACTAATTATTTTAAATCACACATTTCCATTATTATTTTAAATTAGGTAAATTCTCCAAAAATAAATTAAAATTAAACTTGAATGGATTATTTTCATTATAGATAAGAAAAAGCATATTTGTAATTTTTAAAAATGTATTTTAGTTACTATTTTAATGTATAAAAATTAAATAATGATTAGCAGTTATTAAAATAGTGACTAAATGTACTTTAGTTCTTACATGTTTAATTTATTTTCTTTTAAAGTAATTTTAATGGATTAATAATTTTGCGCGCGCGCAAACATAATATAATTCCAACAACTTTCAAATTAGATATGTAATAAAAATTGCTGTTATGTATCTAACTGAAAATTATCTTAATTACATTATGTTTAATATAATTTATCTAAAAATCTGATTAATTCATTAAAATTGTCTTTGAAAAAGGATGAAAAATATACGAACTTTAAAAAATATAAAAAATTAAAATTATGAAAACTTTAAAGATTTTTTCTTACGTTAATAAAATATATGAAAAATATATGAAAAATATATGAAAAATATGAAAAAATATTATATTAAGAAAAAATAATGAAAGAAATTAAATTTTATTTGCATGTTTTTCTCAACATTTTTCTTCTATTGGAAAAAAAACAGTTTCTTTTACATCTCTACGATATCTTAAAATTTTTGAGATTTTATTATTATGGCTATATATATATATATATATATGAGTCGCATCGAAGATCAATAAATGAAATGAGATCAATGAGATCAATAAGATCAATAACATAATGAGATCAATGAGATCAATGAGATCAATAAGATAAATATATTTTTACCGTAGATAAAGACGTGCAGTTCGCATGATGATATCAGCAAATTGTGACGTACGTCACATAACACATGTGTCGTACAATGCAACGCTAAAGGCTGCAGAACCACACAGAGGAGGTTGCTGTGCTCGTAGTCATTTCAAAGTTGCAGGTCGCTGAATCGCATACATGTCGAAAAGTACTTTACGTCGGAAACAGCAGGCTGTAACCGATGGCTTTTCCAAGTTGTAACCGACGCTGAGGCTGAGGTTTCGTTTCGGCAAAAATTGAAACGCAGCTCCAATCGATCAATGCGCAGATACGTCCTAATATTATACAAACTGTAGAACTCATTGGTTTTTCTATTATATTTCTATATTAAATCGACAATAATTCTTTTCGACGTTTTATTCTCTGTTATAGCCATATAAACATTTACGAAAATAGTTTTTGCAATCGATTTTTGAAATTACAAGAATTTATAAACCTTGTAATCAGATTTCAAATAAATGGCTTATACTACAGGTTTCTATTTGTGCTACATATTACTTGGACTTAAAAAATACATGAAAATTTAAAGTATCCAGTCGAGTATTTAGGTCAATTAAATTCTCTTTCCTTTATCAAATATACCAATGAATATTTTATTATCATCAAATATTTAGCGTATGATTGATTAAAGAATGTTGCTGGATAATATTTCGTTTATTCGCTAATAAAAATAATTATAAAATCTTATATAGTCACAGAAATAAATCTAATATAAAAGAAATTACTTATTGTTGATTAATAATTTAGTATGCACTGATTTTGTGACGATTAAGTATTCATATAAATTTTACATGATGTGTTGGAAATGTGTCTAATCTTCCGATTAAAATAGTTTAATTGTTCAACAATAGATTAGCACATTAGTCATAATTTACGAAAAAAATATTTATTCGCGAAAAAGAGCGAATGAAATTTATTACGACACAGTTTAGCACATTTTTTTATCGTGATCGAATTGACCGGTGGTTCTAAAAAAAACTTACTGAACTCAAAAATGCCTTTCCAATCTCGCATGATGTTTTTTCGATGACACCAGCACGACGCCGCTCGTTCGAACTGTTCAATTTCCGCGGCGGCACGTCACGACGATGGCTTTTCTCGAGAGAGAGGATGTGGCAAAAAAAAGAAGAAGAAGAGGAAGATCGCAGCGAGAAAATATCCCGAGAAAAAGACAAGAATGATGGAGCGCGAATTTCGATTCTTCTGGACGTGATGGACAAAATGCGCTTGGGACTCTGGAAAGCGTTGGTGATTTGTCCAACAATAATCGTGAAATGTCGGAATTTTTTATATTCAAAATTAATTAATATCGTTGCTATAAATCGCATCGTTGCTATAATCCACGAAAAGCTAATATTTTAGTGTAAAAGCCTATCTATATTAGATTATAGAATGAATTAGTTGAATTCAATCTTTCTCGCTTAATTGTCACCTATTATTCAAAATTTAAAAGCATTTGTAAGATTTAAGAGAGGCTATATGTATAATATTTATTTTATATAAAAAGTACGGATTAAGCAAATTTATATTTATATTATTGTTTTCTTCTTTTTTGTATAATTAAATTTTATTTATTAAACAATAGATAATTTAAAAAACTATCAATATAAAAATCAAGATGATTGATTTAAATTAATTCTGAGAAAGAAATTATATATATATATTACATATAAATTTAAATATTATAATATGAATATAATATTAATTTAATTCTAATATTATAATAATACCGAATAATACATTTAATTTTAATATAATAATATATAACATAAAATACTTTTTTATATGAAATAAATTTGCTTATCAATAAATAAACCTAAACATGTAGTAAAAATAAATAACGTGACATTTTACAATTTAATTAATTTTGGATCTTTAAAATATCATTAAATTAAATCTACTATATGTGTGTATGTGTATGTTTCAAATGCGCGTATGATTTAAATTGTTAAATTAAGTTTTTATAATCGATTTGCTATTGAGAGTATTACTCACTCTTTGGTTAAGCAGGTATTATATTGAAATGTTATATAAATGCCACCAATTATCCGCATTCAGGCCAACAGCTCCCATTTACTTGAGATTATGAATTTGATTATCAATAATGATAATGACTAAATATTTATTGGCGCTATTAGCGGATAATTTTATGGAATGAATTACAAAATCACGTTTGCCAGTGAAACTACAAATCGAGTTTTTGATTTATCGGCAATCCGCCATATCTTCTTTTTATTAATTTTTTTATTTCTGAGTTTCTGGTACTTTGCCTTTGATGTAAAAGCACATTGAGACGTCGTAATTACGTAAGTTTCAAATTAAATCCGGATTGCTATTTAATTTCACCATCTAACTAACCGTTCTTGTATCTGAAGTAGGATAGTATACGACTGTTCCATATTGCTTCAGTTAGTTTACTGAATTTATATCATGCTTTTGCGTGTAAATGTTATCGAACCATTTGTGCAGGAGCACAGAAAATTATCCGCCAGAAAAACTTTGCGCAACTGTAATATATAATATATTAAGTATTATATTATCACGTATTGAAAAAAGTTATCTAAAAAACGCTCGTATATCGGTAAAATAATCATGATATGAAATTATGTGTAAATTTAGTTATTAAATTAAACATTTTTACATTAGGCCGCAGAGAATCAAGTTTTTTTAAAATGTAATTAGCGATGGTACTGATTTAATTACCCGAATCTCTGACAGAAGAGATAAGTTTTCAGAATTAATTGAGAAAGAATGAGCCCCGCGCACACCACTAGCTCGACTGGAAATTTTTATCCAGCGTGACGTAAAATCGGCAGAAATGGCGACAGGAGAGGTATGTTCAAAAAAGTTTTCCCTTGTAGACTACGCGAATTTGCTGACGTCTTTTGCGAACGTTGTCTCCGCTCTAATTAAAGCGGACGTTAACCGACATAATTATTTCGTCATCTGATCAAATGTCTTTTCAGTTAACTTCTTTTTATAAAGCACAAGTTTAATAATTATCAAAAATATTGCAAAACTTACATAGAGACAAAGAAGTTGTCATTTTCATAAACACACATATATAAATATTACCAGATTATGTTCTATTATTGTTATTTTATGTTATTTTACATATAATATTATACAAATTTAAAAATTTAATAAATAATTAAAAAAATATTGTATTAAATTTTTGATTCTTCAAAATAGTTTTCTTTTGCTTTCATTATTGTCGTACATATCTTTGGCGTTCTTGATAATAGTTTTTTAAAAGTTATTATTGATATTTGAATGTAGCATGTTTGCAAATATTTTCAGTTATTAAGAAAGATTGTAGAGAAAGAAGAAATAGATAATACATTTATATATCATATATTATTATATATCATTGACATTATATATCGTTGAAAACTATTTACGACTATATTAAAAAACATTGATAATATAATAAATATAATATAATAAATTAATATAACAAATTAATAAATATAAATTAATAAATATAATATAAATATAATATAATAAATTTTAAATCAGTACGAAAACAAGTCTTATAATAATTATATGTATATTAATTAATTTTAGGAGTTGCCGACAATATAATTTTTTAAATCCTTTTTTTATATTTTATGAACATGAGAAAAATAACTAAGGGAACAAATAAAAAACTTACTCATGTATTTTCCGTATTTTCCGATGATGAATATTTTTGTGCGTTTCTGTATTTTTAATTAAATTAATTATATTAATTTCCAATATCAATATGATAAAGTTTGCGCATATTTTACGTTATTAATGACAATCATTTCGTTACAATCGATTCAGAATTATCGAAGCCGACTATTCAATAAATGAATGAAGCCAATTGTTATTCAAGTTTGTGATTATAGTACGTGAGCATTTAATGCGCCTCCAAATTTGACGTCGCTCAATGGCTCTGCAGCGATATTATTTTACGTTTATCATTCATACAACGTATTATTACCAAAACATTGTCCTTTGTTATTGCTAGTAAAAACGGGAAATCAAGTATTATAACAATCCGCAATATATGTAATTTGCCTGATAATAAATGGCGGTTAATCGAACGACAACGACTCTCTAATAATGCCACTTGCATGGTTGTAAAAACAACTCCAAATTGCCCTCATTCCGGTTCGCCATCGGGAGGGCGTGTAAACGGTGAATTTTCCGAAGGTACCGAATAAGGGTACTCGCGAATATCCGGTTACAGCCGTGATATCACATGGGTGCACTTACGAAGTAAGGGTCGTATACGATTGGACCACCAATGCGAGCATGAAAGCGACCAGAACAGAGCGAGAAAGTTAAAACCCCCTTTATGGGACTAGCGCGCCGGCGAGTTAGTCGACGAGACGACCGAATTGGCGGAAGTGCCTTGATTTCGCGTAAATACGCGAGAATCTGCAACGCGAGAAACACGTAGAAGGGGCGAATGGGCACGTTTCACGCGCCCATTCTCCCCTTCTGAGTAAATAAATGGACACTGGTATGCGCCAGCATACCACGTGAAAATTATTCTTCCGTTTTCTCTCTCTCTCTTTTCTCTCTCTCTCTCTCTTTTTTCTTTATACACGTAGGATAAATTTATTAAAAGCGAAACCTCTTCGTCGCCGACGTCTTTGCACTACCGGAGCGTACCTTATGAAAATGCATTCTTTCGCGTCGTATAATGTAAGTTAAAATAAAATCATCGCGCTGTTGTTCACGCGAAGTATTTGTAAGAGAAGTGAAATAACGCTCATGTATCGATTGACAAGATTTTCATATTTATTTTGTACATATCATTATAATTTTATCTCACGACTTGCCAACGAGTTCGCGTACCTATTCTGGTCCTTCGTTAAATTTTACATTATTGTCAGGTTTCAATTTGTTATTTGTAAGCTTCGTTTATTGTATATTTTAAACAATTCGTTTATTGTATATTTAAACAATTCTATTATACATACACATGTGTAAAAGAAAAGAGGAACAAGTATTTTTAAATTGTAAAGATAAAACATTTTTATTTGCTCTCATTTTAACTTATGTATATATATATTTTTATTTTGTTAATTTAAGTTAAAATCAACACTAAGTATTGCAATAACATGTTACTTTTAGAAATTTTTTGCGTATAAATTAAAAGAAATGTCGGTTTTTTCCGCAAAAATAAACAATTGAATACGCATGCACATAACAAGAGAGATAGATCAATTACGTGTATCGACGAACTTTCTTTTTTTCATATTTTTTTGTACGATAATTTAGAAAATGCTTCGTGAATAAAAGATATTAGGACGAGATGTCTCGTTTGATGCTTGAAGATACAGAATGGACGAAGGACAATTCATGTCATATGTAAGAGCAATTTATTTGTGCACAGAATAATTTCTATTAAAATTTTTTTCTTATTTATATCATTTCTTTTTATTGATAATTTCAAAATTTCATTAAATTTTTTATCTATTTTTAACTTTTATGTTTATTATGTTAAAATATAATAGAATATATATAATAAAATCTTATTATTAATAAAGGTAATATATATAATAAAATATCATTATTAATGTAATAAAGCTAATATATAATAAAATATCATTATTAGTGTAATTTTATTAATATAACAATTTAATATGTATAAACTTAATAGATATATCACTGTCGTATGCAGTCCAAATTAAAATATATATTTAGATAATTAAAATATAGATTTAATAAGAAAAGCTATATTCTCAAATTTTAAACAGAGTTTGATGAAGCATGAAATAAGAAATAAAATAGTTATATTTTTTCAAATCAAATTTATACCTTAATAAATTTGTACACTATATATTAATAATATGGTTTAATTAATATAATTAATAATTTAATTAATTCATCATTTTTATTTTATTATTACCTATTTTATTATTACCTATATCTTTATCAATAAAAATTATGATTCGGGATCAATTATTATAATTGTATTTTTATTTATTCTTTATACTTAGAAAACTTCAATTTTATAATTAATATACTGCAATATAAATAACAGTAAGTCAAGTTTCTGTAAATGTAAAACATGTATATATTTAACACACACATATATTTTGAAAAATACCTAATATGCTTTGAGAAACATTTCAAGTATCGTAAACGGGACAGAAAATTGAATTTCCGAGTTTCCCAGAAGGCTGTGTTTTCTTTTCGTAGTAGAAATGGTGCAATGAAGTGATAAGAGTCGGCCGTAAAAGAAGTATAAAAGCGACAAACACAAAATGGATATAACAAAACTATTTGTGGCGGGAAGTTGAAGGCCATGAAAAGGAAAGAGAGCACGACAAAACTGAGTAATTCTTCTTGGCACTTGACACAGTGACCGTTCCTTCATAAACAACCCTCGAAACTTTTCAATCGAAGAAACCATCTGATCAGCGATCTGGATATAAGTCATCTTTTTGTTTCTATTTCACTCCTCTTCCTAAACAATTGATATTTTAAACTCGAACTTATCAATATTATATTAAATGCAAGCGTCAAGGGAGAGAAAAATAGAATATGAAGAATACCGTTGTGTTGCGAGGAACATAAAAATACATTTTTTATGGATAATATAAAATTAATGTGACGTCAGTTGCGAGAAACGACAGGTAACGAATATTTTTCGCGAGAATAAACCGACGAGTATTTAGATACGAGCACAAGTGCATTGTAGGGCTCGCAAAATCGCATAATCAAAAGATCGCTTTAGTTCTTTTGAAATTTTCCTTGAGAAAATAAAGAAGATAGAGATACGAATTCCTCTTGCAAACGCCGTGCAAACAGTAAAAAGAGTAAGCGCAAAGAAATTTCTCGAATTACGTTTGCGGAGTGATAAAAAACAGCGGGAATGGAAACTGGCAAAGTCTACACCGCGAAAAGGACATTTACTGTCCGTATGAGATTCGCGTAGATTGTCAGCGTCATATTCTAAATGAAGTACTGGCTCTACGTTTACATACTTCTTCTTCGAACTGATTAGATATTCCATCTTTCAAGCTTTGTTCCCGGAATCATTCCACGATCCGTAAAAGAATACGCCCCGGGTATATTTCCGGTCGTGGTGGTTTTTTGCGAAATATAATAAAGAGATCGTTTCAAGTCTTACGAAAATAGTTCAATTTTACCTCCTGGCGTACATCCGACGAAAAAATATACATACATAACATACGTTATCACGTCTGCTTTTAATTATTTCCTCCTCTGTAGAGAGTACACTTCAAATACGGATTTCTCAAAAAGCGCAACACGGAAGCGACTTTAAAAATTCACCGCTCGCTAATGATTTTATGCGCACGGAAATACCGTGAAATAGTCGAGATACACACGCGCAATCTGAATTAATGCGTTCTATCTCTTATTCGTTGTAATTATTTTTTCGCAACAACACGTTAGAACGATCCGGCCTCCACATCCTATTACTACGTGATAATTATGTCTCTTGAGCGGATATATAAAATCATATTCAGCGAATTAGCACATGATGCTTTTAAGCCTTAAATGACACAGGTTATCCAATTTGAATGAGATTTTCTGTTCTATAAATAAAGTGTAAAAAAGCCGCGTTATTCAGTATATTAAATAATTCGCGGTTTTTCCTCACCTGCGCAAAATTATGTGCCGACGGGATTCCACGAAGACGTTCTATTATGCTGCAATCTCAAAAGGATATTCTCACAAGAGAAATAGCAACAGCTTTTAAAATTCTTTGATGATAATGTAAAATTCATTACATTTTCCGCGAGGAAAAAATGTATTATTAATCAATTATTATTGAATCACTTAGTAATTGAACAATTTATTTTTAAGATATAATTTTTAAGATATAATTTTCAAAAAATTATTCTTGTTTATTAACCCCTTTAATTAATTCAATTATATCGTGATTATGCCTTGCTTAATAACTATGTCGCGGCTGGAGAACTTTAAATAAATCATTGTATTTATTCTCTTTAAAAGGCTAATTAATTTAATATACATCAACAAATGTGAATACGGTCTCATTTATTCTAATTAACATTGAACTCTTGTAGAAGTAAATAATAATGTTTCAATATAATTTACAACTATATTATATTGTGATAAAAAATTTTTCTCAACTAAAAAATTTCATATTTTTCATTTTCATAGCATATCAATTTCTTTTTAAATTAAATTATAATTTAAGCTATATTCACACATCTCTCTCTACAGATATCAATATATCAGATAGATATCAATATAATTATAATTTTTTTACAAAAAGAGAATAGAAATCATAAAAGAGAAAATATATATATATATATATTTTTTTTTCTTTTATGATTCTATTCTCTTTTTGTAAAAAAAAAGTATTCTTATTATCATCGCACTTTGGAAAAAATATTCATGTTAAATGATTACGAACGCAATTAAAATATTTTGATAATGATAAAAAGAGAGAAGCGCCTAGTTCAATAATTTTAAGATTGATGGACTCGAGTCTATTACTTCGTTTCTTCATCTTCATTAGCTCTCTTCTTAATCAAACAGATGTGCTTGCACTCTTACGTTCGCGTCTGCCATTTACCGCTATAGCACAAACCGACAATGTAGACAGACGGCACTGCGTCGCTTGTATAAAATGAAAATAGCATTACCGAGAAGGGATAGAGTGGAAGGATGGAATGGAAATAACTTCACCGCGTGCCACGACAACTCGGTGAAATTGAAATTTGTGTTTAAGATCTCGACACTCCACCCGCTGTTGCGTTGCGCTAATTTATGTGGATGTCAATTCGGCCGTCAGCGAAAATGAGGCATTTCCGAAGTAATGAGTTACAGTTAATATATTTTATCTGTTTTCTCTGAATAAATTTTGCGAGAAGGAAAAAGTAGGCGAGAGAGAAGGGAAAAAAAAGTTGGCAAAATCTTAGGAGATTCTATATACACTAAAAATATCAAGAGAAACATTAATAACAGAGAAGTCATTACTTTTATACATATACATGTATAATATCAAATTATATTTTATTACTATTATTTTGCTATTATTATAAATAATATTATAAATATTATATAATAATATTATAATAATATTATAAATATTATAACTAATATTATAAAAGTTACAACAAATAATAACAGAAAAATGTTAAATTTTAATTCTTTAAAATAGCTTTCTTTGCTTTCATTATTGTCATGTATATTCTTGACAATAGATTTCTTCAAATTCTTATTATATATATAAAATATTTATTTTTAGCATGTTCACAAATACTTTTACTTTTTATTGAGCGAGATTGTAAAGGGGAATAATATATTTACGTAACGTATATTGTTGACATAGAGACTGTTTGACGCGAGTGTAAAAGGCAATCAGTAATATAATGCATTTTAAACAGTATAAAAAAATTATGACAATAAAAATTATTATAATTGCAATTATTATTGCAATTTATTATAATTGTTAATTTTAGGAATGGAATAATAAATAATACACATTTTATAAACATGCTAATGAAAAAAGCTAAAGAGAAAAAATTTAATTATTTACTTGCGTTTTCTATATTTCTTTGGGGTCGATACTTTTGATCGATATATTACATCAAGATATGGACAATGTAAGATTAAATATTGTCTATATTTCTCGATTTATTGTCGCGATAGTTTGACTAATCAAAGAATTAATAGCATCTTCCATATTCAGAAATTTCACCTGACTCTGAGATAATGACGGAAACCAACATATTTAATATGCAGCGCGATCGTTGTAATATAGAAAGCCGTAGAGTCATTATTTCCGCGATGTAAACCGCGATAAGTTCCCTCGACATTTAAAGGCCTTCAAAGTTCGTCTTCCAAGCGCGAGGAGAATACGGGAGGCGAAAGATAGAAGGGAGGAAGAGAAAGGGAGCGTAGGAGAGAGAGAGAGAAAGAGAAAGAGAAAGAGCGAAGGGGATGAAACGGGAAGGAAGAGAGATGTAGTGAACGAGGGCACGGAGTGGATTGAAAGAAAATCTAAGAAACTCGAGAAACAAGAAGTTGCGTCTTCGACCCCGCTCGGTTCCGCCTCGTGCCCTCATTATATGCATCCCTGCAGAGAAATATCGTCGTCGGGGTTATATACCTCGGGGACTGAAACATCCCCCGAAGAACTTCGTTGTTGATTATTCAGACAAATTTATATCGCGAGTCATTGTTATTGCGAGCTAAAAGCGTGTGCGTATCCGCGTTGAACTTGTTGATCCATCGAGTCTCTGGCGTCTGAAGAATCGTCGCTGAAGAGAGGATCCTCGAGAGGACGGACGCTCCTAAGATCGTCCGTGAAACGAAAAACGTCATGGCGGAACACATGGTCCCAATATCACGTCCAGCAGCCCCTTAATTAATCTCCCCCCCCTTCGAGGACGAGGGCAGCTACGCGGCTTCAAGAATGACACACGAGGATTCGTTGGACAGGATGTCGCCGCCGTCGCTGACGTCGTCGATATTCGAGCGCGAGGAAGTGATAAAGTTATAATGATCGCGGGAGATCGCGACAGGAAGAAATTATATACATATACATATATATTTAATCCCTCGATCCTTCCCGCCCACATCACCAGGAAGAAGAAGAGCTATTCATATATACATAGATATATATATATATATACATAGATACGTATATCCATGTTTTTTCGATCCATCCCGCCGTGGATGGATAGAGAGGTTGTCTGTTGAGTGTAAATTTCTATTTCGAACTTCGTTCGCTGGACGAAGCGCGAGCAATCGCGGCGGACGCTAAAAGAGAAAATAAAAAAAAGAACGAAAAGGGGAGAAAGATGGCGATGGTAATATCGCCCCGCAGTAAAATCGTCACACTGTCCTTACTGATCGGCATCGTTACACTAGTCGCTCTCATTATAACGGGCGTAATCGGTATCTGGAGCGGAAAGAACGAGAAGACTAACGGCACGGGGACGAAAATGGTCAGCAGTAAGCTCCAACAGATCACCGGGTATGCGGCCATGCAACACGTGAGTAAAGAATAGATGTTGATCGTATAGCGCGACAGAATGTACGACTTGTTTTTCATTCCATTTTTCTCATATCGCTCACAATCGGTGCCTCTGTCTATCGAAAACAATGCACACGATGCATCTGTATTATTATTATTTTGCGAGAATATGAAATCTCTCTTTTATTGGAATGCTCTTGTAATGAAAGAATTCAGATTAATGAATTTTTATCACGTGAATATAAATTATAAAAATTTTAATTCATGGATAATTTTTATATGATAATAGGAGAATATTTATAAGATGGATGAATTTTATATATAATCAAATGTCACTTTTACAATTACATTGAGTTAGATATGTTTAAAAATTCTTCGTTTTTTGAATAAAATTGAGGGAAAATCAAGTATGTTATATTCATCATGTTTTCAACAATTTAAAGCAATCAAATAATTATTCGATGAGCATTCGACATATATATTGTACATTTTCTCATTATAATAGTGAATTCATATATACGGAATATGTATCTAGATACATTATTATTAACACATAAATGGCACAAAAACTACCATTATTATACTTTTCCTTCGAAAAAGCTTTAGAAATTCAATTTTGAGATAGTGGTGCGCTTGTTTCCTTTTATGTAAAATTCTCGGTACGAAGATTTTGCCTTCGTAAGAATTTTCAGTCAATCTCTCGACGAAAATTGAATGTCTTTGATGCAAGGATTTAAAAAATAATAATAAAGAATTTTTCTCTAGAAAATTACTGCAATTCTTATAATTTTCAATTACCATTATTCGGTACAAAATATTGCGTCAAATAAAAAAAATTTTGGAGAATTACCCATTTTTATGTGTGTACGAATAGATTAATTTTAAAGTGTTAAAAAAATTCAGATTCTCAATTTAAGATTCCGTCGACATTTAATAACTAAAACTAAATTTAATAGCTAAAACTTCGAAAAATTTAGCGAAAAAAATGAAAAAAGATGGCATTTAATTAAATTCTCGTTTAGCGCACAAAATCGCTTCTCATCTCTTTTTCACGGAACACTTTCGTTCAAACCGTTGCGAGAAGACTCCGTACACAAAAGTCATTCAATTTTCACGAAAAGGGATCGATTTTAAGTTCTCGCGGAAGCCTGCGATTAATTTATGCGTTTCTCGAAAAGCGCATAAACGCATCAAAGATTTATCTCATCGGATAAAATAATATTGCGCGCGTACCTGAAATTCAGCCCTCCCCCTCCTTTCTCCGTCCCCACCCTTCCTCCTCCCGTTTGGTATAATTAAGTTAACGTGCTCGCATCCCGCTTGATTGGATGCACCTATCCCGAGATGCAATTTTCGACATCGTCCAACATGCAAGATCGCGGGAATGCTCCATGTCCTCCGCCACGCGTGAGAGGCGCCCCTTTACGCTCATCTTCTCATGCATATTAATATTATTCGACGCGAACCGCGAATTGCTCCGAGGTTCCCGAATCACCGAGGCTCGAGGAGCGCAACGCCTGATGTAAATAAACGAAATTAACGTCGCCATTATCGACTATGCCGCGCATAGTCGGGAATAAATTTACCCGACTGTATCGGGGAGGCATCAGGCTTGGCGAACATATTGCAGTTTTGGCGCTGTTTATCGGAAAGATATGCGCGCGATCACGAAAACAAGCGAATGTCGTTGTGCGAGTAACGCGAATATTCATTCCGTCGTGCATTGGAAAGTACGGATGTTTAATCCGTTTATCGGCGGAATAACGGAAGCGTCGTGACGGAAAACTTTTAAGTAGGTCTTATAATTTACATATTTAGTCGGCGGTACCGCCATGAATAAAATTATACATTGATTTGCACGAATACGCAGATACATATTTGCATCTCTGTTTCGCGCGGGCTGCTTCGTGTTGAATTCATGCATGCATATGTATTAATATTACATGGTGTAAACCGCGCTGGTATCGTAGCTACGTCATACCAGAAAAGTCCTATTTACTTGACAAAGACGTGCTGAGAGGAATTCGAAATTTATTTAGTTTGCGCGAATTGATAGAAATATGCGGAACACTTCGATAAAGGTGAGCAATCTATCTCCGAATTGATAAAAATAAAATTCTTATAAAATTTGTTTCTACAACATCTTTTGTCATGATCAAAATTTATTTATTTTATATTGATCAAATATGTTCTCGGAAACAGTTAATTTTGACGAAATAAAGCGAGACTCCTTTTTCCAAAAATAAATGACAAAATATTTGAAAATATATAAGAAAAACCTATTGGTAAAATTAAAAGACTTGGAGATTATTTGACGTGACAAGAAATCACGATGTTTTAAAGATCTTTATTTAACAAAATAATTATTACAAATAAAAAATAATTATTGCAAATTATTACAATCTGCAGAATGATATAGAACTTATTTTTAAAAAATTCTTCTCAAATTTTAACTTTAAACATAAATATCTCGATAATGATATAAAAAAATTTTATAAGAACTTATGGAGTTATTTTTACTTGGTCTACATGTTTATGAGAGGAAATTATCCTTTGTATCGTACCACTTTGTATAATATTGAGGATTGGCGTAGCCAATGCTCGCGATTAATACTTCATTTAGTAAAGGATTGTCAAACAAGCATGGAATTTGGCTAGCAGCGGTAATTACCTCGTGGGACTGTCGTCGCCGATTAAAAAGTCATGTCAGTCGTTGGTAATTGCTAATTAAAAATTCCTACACCGCTGTGTATTCGCGGTTACTCTTCGCGCAATTATCAATATTCCGGTTTTCGAGTCAGCAAGCTATGCAGCAACTCAGCAATCCCACTGTGACAATTAAAATTGAAAACGCGCGTCCCATATTTACTTATCATTAATCAACGATAATTAAGTGCATTGCGGATTTTACGACAAATGGATAAATTATTTCATAATAAAGGATTTTATAATATAAAGATTTAACAAGAGGTATCATCATCGACACGTCCTTCCGAGTGAAATTTTGCGGATATAAAATAATAGTAATGACTTATGAAGATATGAAAATAAATTGTCGTTTTACAAACCTACATTTCATTATTTTAACTGTTCAAAATGTTTAGCATTTTTCGTGAAAGAAAATGTATATCATTTAACGTAATTTATAGCGGATATCAAATGCAACCAATCAACGTTTCTATAAAGAGATTGCTTTTAAAATCTTTAGTTATCAAATCTAAAAATAAAAAAGATATGAAAAATCGATTCAACATTATTTCTGTTCTAGAGCGATATTAAAACATTTCGTGCATTTTTTCTTATTTTCTAATTAAATTTCCTGCATGTGCTTTAGTTTCGGAAATAATTCTTCGGTCAATGATCTAAACATATCCAAATATTGAACATTTATTTTTGCTAATAAAGAGAATGTGCCCGAAATTACCAGACGGAAATATAATATATTATTTCTGTACAAAATAATAAAAAAGCTGAAGTTGAGCATAAAAAACAAATATGTACAAAAAAGTTCTAATTTCAATTGTCGCAGTGAGATAGGAATTTCGAGTTGCTAGATAGCTTGCTGATTCAAAAAAGTAAATAGATATTTAGTTAAATGTTTATAAAATTAATTCAGTCGATTAATTGCAACTGCCGATTTATTAATATATATTATTAATACTTATTATTAATATTCATAAGATAAATCTTAATCATAAAATTATAAGAAAGAAAATGTTTTTCACAAAATATATAATTAACATTTATAAAAATGTTCAAATTATATATATATATATATATATATATATATATATATATAATTATGCAATAAAAACTATACTATTTATAAAAATATTTGTAAAAATATGTATAATTAAATATTTATATAAAAATATATATTCTGTATATTATTAATATACAAAAATTATAATAACTTTATATATTTATATCATGCCTTAAAATTTTTTATATTTAATCTTCTCTAATGTCCATCTCTCTACAAAAATGATAAGGAAAAAATATCCGAGATTTGATATGCTAAATGACAGTTAAAAGACAAAAATGTAACAGGAAATTAAAGTAATGGTTTTAAAGAGAATACGAATAGAAATGAATATTAGGAATTTCAATTAGATTGACAGCTTACGTGTGCGATTGTACGATAATTGGCTACTTTCAAAGTGCTCAGATGCACGTGATTCAAGAAATTGGTTCTACAAGTTTCTATATCGGACCGCAGATCATTTAAATTTTAAATAATGAAAGATACACACGTAATATTCTACAAATTTATACAGTATGTTTCGGAATCGTAGTTTTAATGTAGCAACAAATCTCGAATGATCTTGCAATATAACATCATAAGCCTTTCATAAAGGCTTTCAGTAAGGCTTTCATAAATGTTTTGGATTTATAGGTACATAAATAATTACGCACTTGAGAAAAAAAAAACCTCCATTTTATGAAAGAAAGACAATCGATTCGCGTTTTAAAGATAATCTAGAGCTTTGTTATTAAGTATCAAAAATAAAAAATTATAAACTTATTTAGTTATTTTATTTTTAACTTAGCAATTTTTTTTACAATTATTTTTAACAAACAAGATATAATGAACGCTACGATGTCGACATGTGTTCCTAATATAACAATGCTTGAATTTGATCAGGACGTCCTAGAGACAAATCGTTTCCGACGTAGAAATGGCCGCGAAATCTTGGCGATATCAGTCATGGCGCTGAAGAGAAATAGGCAATCCAAATCGCTTTAGGAATCCTATGTAGTCTGGTAGACGATATATTCACGTTCTTGCAAACATTACCGAAGGTTTCCCATGCCAAGGAACAACTAAATCTCATGGCACGTAGTGCGCTCCTTTTATTTTTTATTTTCTTTTTTTTTACTTTATCCTCGAAATGTTCAGAGAAATTTGTCTGCCTTAAGTACGGCTCGGAAAATCGTCGCGTTTAACTACGAGTCTGATAAATTACGGCGTACCCGTATAATACTATTTTCCCCCCTCAGCACTAAATACGTGAAGACTAAAACGACAACATCAACAACGTAAAAGCAATCGAGGCACGATCGAATAAGTGTATTACGTATATATAATTTTAAATCACCTTTTATAAAATCCCATTTATTTCTCAACAGCACGTAAATATAATGTGTTTTTAACATAATTAGTTGCCATAGTTTTGACGTGATATTCAATTAATATTAATATTAATATTAAATCTATCTCGAATACAAATCTAAATTTGTTTGCAGAAATATAATTAATATTATCATACATAATTACGTTTACACATTCCACGGATAGCAGATTTAAATGCAAAGCTAGAAAATAGAGTGTGACTTATGTCAGAAACTTTAATAAAATTAAAATAATAATTCTTAGAAATTGTTAGTAATAATTAGACTTAAATAATAAATGTTTGTGATACTATCGAGGTATGATGGTATGAAGAATCTTACTCAAAGTCAGAATAAAGCACTTTTACGAGCTACTAAATGGCCAGTAGTAGAAGGAATTCTGATCTACCGCGGAATCAGCCCATCGTAATCCAAATCTCCTTAGAGAGAAACGAAATGGAACTTTCCATAAAATATATTTCCCTTCCTAAGAACACACACACACTTAGGGTCGAATCCTATATAACTCACTGCTGGCCAAGTTTATATTGCCGTACCAAGTCATCGCTGATCGTGATTGCAAGAGTTGTAGGTCACAAATTAAAGTTAAAATTCAATAATTTCATCAGTATAAAAATATTTACATTAAAAATATTAACATTTAAATCATAGATATAATTCACTTATCAAATTTCTGAAAGGAAAACAGAAATCATTTATGAGTTATTATTTTACAAAAAATATATAATAATAATAATAATAAATATAATAATAAATATAATAATAATTACACAGGCCTGCGAGGGTCAGTTACAAAAAGCAGAGTAGGTGAATCTGATAGATTTTTTGACGCTGAAAATGAATCTAGAATTTTCCCAGCACGTCAGGTTTCTGAGTAATTTATAGTTAAATGATGGATCTGTCATATTAATGCCTATGTAAATTTTTTTTAATATAAATTTTCTTATAACTTCATTGTACATTTCAGCGAAAAAAAATCATGCGGCAGCAATCGGAAATGGATTTGAAGACTAATACTATGCCAATGGTAGAAATATTTCAAAAAATTAGGTTCTTCCATAATAAATTCATGAAATTTGCCGAAATTGCCATTTTTGAACTATTTAGCCACAAATTACTCAAAAACCTGACATACTGGAGATATTCTGCGGCCACATTCGTTTTCAATATCAAAAAATCGATCAGATTCCTACTTCGTTTTTTGTAATTAATTAAACCTAAAATTTCGCAGACCTGTGTTATTATAGATATAGATATTTATAATATATAATATATAATATATCTGAATGTGCCTACTGAAATATACAATATTGGTCAAAAGTATCATATTATTCACACAATACAGAAAAGCTTCCTTTTCTCTCAAAGCTGTTTTGCTCATGTTCATAAAATATGAAAAGTGTACATTATCATTATTACTCGAGGTTCCTGAAGTTAGTTAATGTGTAATTATTATAATATAGTTAATGTGTAATTATTATAATATTTGCTTTAATATTATTTAAAATGCATTATATTAAAATGCATTATATTACCAGTACTTTTTAACATAATTAGTTGTAAACAGTTTCTACATATTAACAATATATGTTATGTAAATATATTATTTATTTTTTTTCTTCATTCTAAATCTTTCTTAACAATTATAGAAATATTTACAAACATGCTAGAAGAAAGTATTAGTAACAACTAAAAGAACTGTCAAGAATATTGTAAATATTCAAATATTGTACAGTAGTGTTGAAAACAAAGGGAGATTATTTTGAAGAACCAAAAATTTGATTTTTTTTTTATTATTTATAATTTATAATTTTTACGATATATTAAATCATAAAATAACAATAAAAACGTGTAATTAATTATACTAATATATACTACAATAATAATTATATACACATATTTTTAATCATTAAAGTATTAATTTCTCTATTTTTATAAGCGACAATATTTTCGACCACTAGTGTATGTAATTTTATCTCCTACGTTTCTCTTCAGGATACATAATTAGAATTTTATTTCTTTAATTTCGAAGTTCGACAAGTAACATTTCGAGAACTGAGAAATTGACTTATATCAACGCGAGGTTAATTCGATAGATAATTCGATAACAACGTTATTTGTGCTTGAAATGATTTTTCACTCGACAAATACTGCATCTCTCTCGCTAGATATGACAATATAACATTCTTGCCTGGTGCCGATCCTCAAAATACATAAAATCGAGAGACGTTTGGATATCAGACGCGGATCGTCGGTAACGGAACGATGCTGAGGCCCCCCTGAAAGATATTTCGGCAGAAACGGATAGCTATGGAGCCTGCCAACGTCCATTGAATTTCAAGCAAGTCCGTTTGCTGAACTCGAGAGAAAAAGAGAGAGAGAGAGAGAGAGAGAGAGAGAGAGAGGCGAGGTCACGTCCGCGCAAGTGCTCTCCGCGAAGAATCGACCCACCTAACTTCGATTTATATCCTGCATGCTGGCACCCATCTCACTTTTATCGCGCTTTTAATTTGGCTTTTCGCCGTTCTGTTAAACGAATTAGAAAAACGCGGCGCGATGCTACTTCGTTCGCCGGGGTCGACTGGGAACCAGAGATTCTTGATAACTTTATAACACGATGGGGCGGTCTTGTTCGAAGAAATATCGCGAAAAGACAGGATGTAAAGATTGAGCGTTAAAATAAACGGTGTTCTGCGGTTAACTTCCGTAACTATCCCTTTATTCTACATTAGAACTCATAAAACTTTCGGAAGTTCGTCTTCCATCTCTGATAGCTCCTGCTGTAGCGTTGTGGCGGATGGAACTTTAAAGAGTGCTTTTAACCAACTCTGAAAAATCGGGTTAACGCTACAAAAAGTCGGTGCCACTCTACGATGTTTTCAAAAGTTTCGGCAAAATCATCGGTTTTGCTGATGTACGCTTTTTCCCGCGTGCGATTCCTTCCGGGGGAGATTTTTCCACATCCTTTTCGCTGAAAACTTGGCGAGTGTTTTAGGATTACACGCCGTGCGTACAGAGCTTTGCATTAAAAAAACGGGCGAATTACGCCGCATTCTTGACATTAAGCTTGAAAAACTTGCCGGCGTATCCCAAAGCAAATTAAAAGCTTGCCCCGGATTTAAAGTTTCTTTAGTAAGCGTCCATATGGGAGATGTACCTCACGTGAAAAATATGATAGCGCGTTATGACATAGTCTAAACTTTTCATATAAGCTTACCACAAATAGTAGCAGCGAAGTATGTTTAGAAAGAAGAAAATTATTTTGTGAACTGACCTAAAAACAGCTGTCCCATCTTCTACTTGTTTCTACTATCTACGATACTATGAACAGCGGTGCATTTTTTCTAGAAATAGCGAGATACCTACGAAGCAGGTTGTAGATAGCCTCAACAACTGCGCAGCTCCTAATGGACTATCTTTTGTCTGCTACCTATTTTTTAGCAAAATGTGGAAATATGACATCAAAAGAAAGAGAGAGAGAGGAAAAAACAATAAATCTGCAATTTAAAAGAAATGAAAAGATAACTTAAGTTAGAGAGAGAGAGAGAGAGAGAGAGTACGCGTTAGAGAAAGAGATAGTAGAATTTTTATTTTAATTTAGTACAACTAAAAGAGAAGGAGGGAAAACGCTTAATTTTACTTTTACAGTGTATTTTATAATGATAATTTATTTTCCAGCGCATGTGATTTTCTTTTTGCTCTATAAATTCTTTGCTTCAACGCAACTTTGCCGCTTTAATCACGAGATAATTTCTGATAAAGTTTTTAAAAGTAAGAGGGATACTATCCAGGAGATTAAATGACTATCGAGCTTTATAAAATCTTCACCTAAGCTCATGACTATAATAAATATTTCAGTTGGCAATCGCGGAGTGGGAATTTTTCATGATCTCCGAATGCCGTAGCACGTTTTTAGCTTGTAATAAAAAAAATATATATATTCGGATGGATATTACTTGTTAAAACTCCAATGCGACAAATCTCCGAAACGCGGTGTGGAATTGATTACGGCGGCTTTTTTGACGTTAATTCGTCCATTGAATTTTTGATATCCGCGCAGTTATTTATTTCTACTCTTTTAATGTATTACAGTGTTCTGGATCGACGGAAATATCGTTGATTCGCATCTTCGCGTACAAAGGAAGTTGACATATTGTCGGTGTTTGTGTGTTTCGAGTCGGCGAACACGGCCAGCAAACTCGCGGAGAAACGCGCGATTTTATCCTGCTTGTCCTCTAAAGCCACGTTTAATACGCTAAACGAGCATTGTTGGACAAACACTATCGAACGAATAGATTTGCAGTAATGTGTACATACGTACAAGGATTCAGAACAAATATGCTCGTTCAGTTGCGTTTGCTACTGATTCTCTGCTCACATTGATGTCTGATATTCTTGGACATTCATCGCAGATATTAATGTCCTGTGAAATATCAATATTCCTATATGTTTATTAATTATCGTGTTTTATTTATGCAAAAATAGTCTCAGAATTTATAAGTTATTAAAAATTATTATTATTCTATTTTATATATAAGGGAATTTAATAAAATTATTTACTCTTAATTATTATTAATTTAGGAATATATATTTCTTATATATACATATATAAAAAATAATAAAATAGTAAATAATAAATAACAAATAATACTAATAATAATAATAAATAATAAAACATAATAATTCTGGATTACTTAATATTTTATAAATATTAAGTATAATAAATATTAATTATTTAATATTTTATAATGTTTAACAAAAAATATAGGTAGCTAGATACTTTAATCTGCATTTTATGTGTAAATAAATGGATAAGTTAATCATAAAATATAATCACAAAATCAATACATTCGATATCTATAAAAATAAATTGTTCTTTTCTAAGGCTAATTACATAATGTCACTCTCTGCCCACATAATATTCGATATTCTTGTGCATTCATTGCATAAATGCAAATGTCCTTTAATGTCAATATTGCTATACCTTTATTAATACTATCGTATCGTATTTTACTTATGTGAAAAGAGTTTCACATCTATAAAATTATTAAAAATTATTCTATTTTAAGGGAATTTAATAAAATTATTTATTCTTAATTATTAATTTAAGGATATATATTTCTTGACATGCTCACATATAAAAATGACTCTGGATTAACTACTTAGTATTTTATAATGTTTAACAGAAAGTGAAGAATCAATAGTTTAATTTGCATTTTATATATATAAATAAATGGATGAATTAATTATAAAATATAAAAATCGATACATTTAATATTTGTAAGAATAAATTGCCTTTTCTAAGACTGATTACATAACATCACTCTGTTCACGTAATATCCGATATTCTTGGACACATCGCACAAATGCAAATGTACCGTAATATTAATATTCTTTTACTAATACCATCGCTTTATTTATATAAAAAAAGCCTCACATCTATGGAAGTTATTAAAAATTATTCTAATCTAAGGGAATTGAATAAAATTATTTATTTAATTATTATTTTGGGGATATCCTCGATATAATTATATATAAAAATAATAATTCTGAATTTAGTATTTTATGATGTTTAACAGAAACTGGGAAATAGATGCTTTAATCTCTATTTATAAATCGATAAATTAATTATAAAATATATAACACATATAAAAAAATATAAAAATACAAACATTCTGTAAAAGTAAACTGTTCTTATTACATTAAGCAAATAGAATTATAGTTATGCTAGCTCATTATTATTTTAGTTATTATCGAAATTGTGAAGGAATTTTGCTCGCAGTGCAAACGCTTCTACTAACATCTCTCTAGTCGACGTACGTTCGTCCAGTAATGCTGGCAGCGTAAACCCGCGTGACTTGGTAAACTTGCGGCTAAACAGCCGACGGCATTAGGAAGAGTCAGCTCGCGACGACGAGAAAGAGAAGACAAACTTTCCTAATAAATTATTATTACCGTCGACAGAGATAGTTCTCTGTGGTATGCGTGCCAAATTCGCAGCCATAGTATGCAACTACAAAAATTGCCCGAAGGCTAATAAAAGCTGCTTAAATCTTGGAAGTTTTGAAACATTAACATTGGTACAACGCGTTTTTACTTAGTGTCATTAACAACAAGTCCTTAATTATTAACTCTTTAGAAAAAGAAGAACATACATCCACGCATTTTCTGCTAAACAGACCTAATATGGTCAGAAAAAAATAATTATCTGTTATAGAAAACGCAATTTGCTCCCTTGACATTCACAATCCTTTTAGAATTATAAAACATTGAATCTTCTGTCATATTATACATTGTTATATACATTGTTCAATATGCATTAACTTGTAGAGATGAAAATTTTAGCTAACATGAATCTTGTTATCATTAATTTAATTTATTCCTTTCTGAAAATTAAAGCAAGGAAAATTTCTTAATATGACGGAAAGTTGGGAACTAAATGTCTTATTTCCTGGTTTATTATATTTTCAAATCTTTTTAACAGATATAATTTCTGTTTTCACGGAAATGTAAAAAGATTAAGTGTGAATACCACGAAATAAATTGCGCTTTAGCTTAAATATTTAATAATTTTTTTCTATCTGTTAATTGACTTTGATAACGAGTTTCATTATGCAGCAATGTTGCATTTTATTATTTGTTGCAGAGTTACATTGTAGGAACGTATCAAAACTTGTTGCTCTCGACTTATCGATTGATGAACGAAAAACCTTCTAAAGAAATTCTGTCGCTCAAGATTTCCGTGTTAAATCCCATTAATTAATCTCCTTGGATGTTCTTCGGTGCTTGTCTGCCTAAATCAAAATCCAGTTCGCGCGAGCAAAGCTCCTCTTTTCACGAGGATCGCTACTACTCGAGTATCTCGAGAGCAAAATTCTGTGCCCTCTTATTGCGCAAGTGGCAATCAAAAGAAGTTTTACAGCGTCGACAACGAGAGACGGAAACTGCCAACATTGCGTCTTAAATGCCGAGAATGGTCGCACTGAAGTAGTAAAGTGAGAAGTTATATGTACAAGAGAAGTGTACGAAAAAAAACTTCGAAAAAATCTCTCTCTAAACTTAATTCTCCAGATATTTTATTTCTCATTTCATAATTTTTTATAATATGTTCTTTGTGATACACACAGCTTATATAATTCTAGTTTTACTTAAAAACTAAAAAACTAAAAAAATTATTTTGTATATACAGCTATAGAAAAACCATTTTTTAACAACAGAAAAAACATTGACAAAGAAACACATATTCTTTTTCATTGAAAGAAACAAATTTAATATTTCTCATAATTTTATTAATGTAATATCATTTTTTCTCGCGAATTTTTTTATTAATATAATAAATAAATTAAAAATCTTATATTTTTAATTTTTGTTCGAAAGTAATTTTAATGAATTAATAAGACTTTTGCGGCAAATTACATTCAAATAATATTCAGTTAAATGTAAAAAAAATTGTATTATTCATCTAATTAAAAATTATCCGAATTATGTCACGTTTGATATCATTTTAATCGCAAAAGTCTTAATCAATTAAAATTACTTTCGAAAAAAATAAATTAAAAATGTAAGAACTTTTTAGTTTTTGATGTTATATTAGAATATCTATTAGAATATTAATTAAAATAAGTCTTAATAATTAAAATACATTTTTTTTAAATTACACACTGCGTTTTTGTGTTTATAATAAAGATAATTTATTTAAATTTAATTTTGATTGTTTTGGATAATTTACCTAATTAAAAATAAGAATTACATAACTATATAGCCAATTGGAATGCGATCTATATTTAAGATAGTGATGGTTTGCTTAAATCTATCATTTATAAAATAAAAAATAACTCGTAATAATCAAAATATAAAGATATTAAATATCTGAAAAGACTCAAATTTTGAATAAAATAAAAATAAAAAGGCTTCTGTGTAAATAAACTTAAAAACAATCGAGCTTTAAGGAGCAAAATTATATGTTAAAGTCAAAAACAATCATTTAAATTTAATGTGCAGAAATACATGATAAAAAGTTAATCGCAAATATAAGTTGTAAAATTGGTAATGAAAAAAGTTAATCGCAAATCAAATTTTGAAAAAAAAGAAAAAAACAAAACTTGTCTTTTCTATTTACATTTCTAATTATATATATCCTTTATTCCTCTATTCCATGTATTCTTTACATGGAATTGAAAGAATTAGCAGTCTTTTCCTTTCCAATATTTTGCGCAATTTCATCGTCTATCGTCGCACGTACAATTACTTATTACGCTTCTGTGTCTCATCGCACGACGTTGAAATGAACGCATGGCCAATGCAATTACACCAAAGCGTAGCCGCATAGCGAGGTATCGGAGCAGAGAAGACGAGCCGGAGAGATGCGAGACGAGAGGAGATAGAGAGGAAGAGACACACGGAGCGGTGTTCAAACGCTATTCGCAAATTCGCTTCTGCTCACACGACTACGCCAGGACCACGCCAGAACCTGGTTGTAAATTCAAACACGTAGGTCTATATCGATCGCATGAAATATATCTCTTTGATCGTGCTTAGAAACCTATCCTCGATACGATATAACAATTCCTCATATTGTCTTCGTGTAACATTTAAATATTTAATATCTCTGCGAAAGAGACATCGATGAGACATGTCGATTCGCGGGATTAAGTAATCGGGTGATTTAATCGCGCATTTTAGGACGCTCCCGTTAATTGAACGCGTGTATCACGACAGTGTACCACTTATTCAAATAGCGCTTCCGCCGGCCGAATGGACGTGTTGACACTGGTCAGTTCGCTGTGTCCGCAAACCAAGGCTCGTTCTATTCAACCACCGGAACTATTGTTCATCTACGAATTTACAAGTGCTAGCACACGAGACTCGATCTGTCAGAGACTGGATGTGTGCCATCTCAATGCGATTAATAGTCGTCAAGCCGCGGTCTCTTACATCTATACATCTATGCTCACGCACAACTTAATCATAACAAGATCTCTCTCTCCCTCTCTCCCGGCTTTTACCCTCGGGGAGACGCAGGCTTTACAATAATAACAGCAAAACATAACTGTGCTCCGTAAACCGATGTTATTTCACATGCTTGCTATGAGATAGTCGCAAAGGATGAAGCAGACTGCGGATTGATAATTAAAATAAATTTGTTATTACAATTTAAAATTGAAATCTAAGGAAATGTTTCAACAAATGCGAAACACATCTATATCTTATTTTCTACGATAGTAAAATGATATTATTAAGAATTACACAAATTAATGATAAAGAGATTAGAAAATGATAAGATTATGATTAAGATAGTCAACAGCACAATTTTTAAAAACGCTGTCAACCAAGGGAGAATATGCAAAATTATACATATATCATAATTATTATCATAAATATTATTTAATACGATCACCAATAATGAAAGCTTTACTTGTACTTGGATTATCTCCACTGAAACATTTTTGGAAAATTATTTACCACTTTTATTTGAATCAACTAGGGGAATATACATAGATTAAAAAAACACTAAATGCATTTATTTATAATGAAGATTCTTTATGAGGCTCACGGGACAGTTTTTCCTCTATTTTAAAACAAAGATAAAACTTACTTTAGACAATTTATAATTCGCAACATTTAAAATGTATATTCTGGTATACATACGCTTATTCTAAATGCATGTATGTGTTTTCTTGTATATACATATATACTTTATGTATACATGCTCTCATATTTTGCTTCTGTATTTTAAATATTTTATATATGTACATACCCGAGAGAGAGACACAAAATTACAAATACGATTCTGTCCCAAATTCTATCTCAAATTATTGATTGTCCAAAATAGACAATCAATACTTTTAGATAATATCCTTATTCTACATTTATTCTACATTTACTAGATTAAGACTGCATCAACGTTATTTTAGCTCTAAGCGAAACTGAAATATATGTCTGTCTTTATTTATTTAAAAAAAAAAGATAAAGATAGGCATATATTCAAGTCTCGTGTAAAGCTAAAATAACGTTGGTGCAACCGGGCCTAAGATTATCGAATTTATTTTATAAAGAATCTGTGCATTTCAATCTATAGGATTTTGCATTTTGAAATACTTTAAGTGCATATGCATATTTTAAGTAAAAAATATATTTCTCTAAATATTGCTTAATTTATGAAATCTATTTTTCTTTCAATTCACTTTTCTTTTTCAGGAACAATTTTTATGCGACGATGTTTATTTGTAGCTCTGTAACATTTAAAATTAAATACTTTAATAATTATAGATCTGATACAGAATAGCACTTAAATAATAAAATTCTTTACTTATATTAAATAAATAATAAGTATACATAATGAGCATGAATAGATAAGAGTCGGAATTATTTCAAGATTATCTGGAATCTCTTATTTGAAAAGATGATTTTTTTCTTGCATTTCCAAATATTTATATAACTTTATTCTTTATAATCCACTTTGACCAAAGAACCAAAAAAGAAGAATAAAGCCTGACTTTGGTCGAAATAAATTCTTGTCTCAACATTTTAATTCCAATTTCGAAACGTAGGGCAAAAATAGAAAAATCAGGAGTATCGCGGACATTGCGCGATATGGAAAAATTTCCATGATTTCTAATACATATGCATTTAAATGCGAACTTTTAACTGGCTGCGCCCTTTCAATACCCGCGGGCGCAATTACTCCCGATGTAACTTTGCGCGCGGGTTCTACGAGGACCGAGATTCGATTAATTAAACAAGCGGCACGATTAACCCATTTCTGAAGCTGCTCGAAGCGCCAGCAAATCAGGCAAACATAAGAGAGTGTAGTTAGTATGTATGCGACTGACTCGCATACAGCTTCGCTTTATTGTTACGAATGCGGATCATCGGTTAAATTAATTATTGCGTTACGTATGGGGAAGGAACGGAGTAACGGAGAAATTTTAAGGCTGCAGTTATTATTTATAATCGCATGTAACGTGCTGGAAAAGTACACATGCGCGCGCGTGCATTAAGTGACGGAGATTACGATGGATTATTGTCGTAAGCTCGCTTAAAGCTACTCGTTTTGTAAAATGTCAAAATCTAATCTCTCCTCGGCTAGCATATAATAGAAATTTTCAGATAAGAGGATGATCAATAGCAATCCTATTTTTAATTTATTGATCCATCTCATCTTTTAATATGCATAATTTAAAATAATTAATTATTTCAATCGCTTTTCTCGGTGCTGAGCGATTTAACAGTTTTCTTATTTTTTTTTTTTTAATTTAAAACAGTTTTATTGGAGATACGTATTTAATGATATTCCATTAAAGCGTAACTTTATCTTTATCAAGTTGTATCTTTTATGATTCAGTGTTCGAGTAAATTAATCTCAAATATGTTATGAATACGGCGAGAATCAATAAAGCTCTAGATTTGTGGCATCAATATGTCTTCGAAATTATTTTTTTGCAATTCATTAGAGTTATTTCTCAATTTTGTATTAATAACAAAACCGTTTTTAATCCATCGATCCGTCTCATCTTTTAATACGCATAGTTTAATCATTCCAATTAAATCTCTTGATTTAACAACTTTCTCGTTTTTTCCAAAAATTGAAAACAAATTTAATACTTATTAAAGTCGTACATTCAATGGCTTTTCAATGAAACTTGATCTTTGCGAAGTTATATCTTTTATAGTTCGGCGTTCACGTAATCAATATACGGCGTCGAAAATCAATAAGGCTCTAGATTTGCGGCGTCAATATGTCTTCGAGATCGGTTATTTGCGATTCATTAAAGTTACCGCTCAACTTTGTACGGTTTATTCGCTGAAAGCACTCTTGAACTGATTAATACGCGATCGTAACCCAACTCTGAGATAATCACGTTCGTGCTAACAGTATCGCCAAGTTCTACGAGACGTGCGACGGCGGCAATACCGATGCGGGATTAGAGAACGATGAAGTGAAATCGCGGATGTTTAATGCGCAGCCACCGCAGAGTCCCGCGGGTAATCGAGGAAGGAAGGAAGGAAGGAAGTGGCCGCTCGCAGATCGTCCAATCTCGCGTTGAAACACCTCGGCGGAACAATAGACGACGCGATAGATAACGTGGCATCTCTCCATGGACCAAACTATAACGATGACGCCTCGTCGTCGTTACAGTCATCGTCGTCGTTCAACAGTAGAATGGACCAAATTCAGTTACATCGCTCGCGCCGAGCGTCCATTATAATAATTACATGCGCGGGACTCGGATCTATTTCGGCGAGCCACCGAAAGTCGAAACTGTCCCGTAGGAGAACCCTCAGAATTTCGACGAGGAATATTTCCCGCGTGACTGCAATTTCGCGACTGTATTTGCACGACAACGACGACGGCGGTCGTAGGGAGGCACGTACATATGTGCATGTGCTGGGGAATCGTTGCCCTTTATGAAAACCGCTGAACGAAGCTGGACGGAGTATCCTTCGACGTCCCTATGTCGGGGGAGCGAAGGAAGAGGGTGGTTTGTAACGCGATGAAACGATCTTACGTGAAATTCGACTGACTGATTTCAGAGCAGACGTCGTTATCGCGACAGACAAATCGCCGGTTGCATGAGAGAAAGAGAAAAAGAGAGAAAGAGAGAGAGAGAGAAAGAGAGAGAGAGAGAGAGAGAGAGAGAGAGAGCTGTTTCAGCACGTTACTACTCTTCCTTCCTTATCGCTCCTTCTGATAATGTGTTGTTGGCAACATCAGCGAGAATTTCTAAGCGGTGAATCTCGACGTTTACTGAGTCTTCGATACAAGAAGGAACAGCAAAGTGAATAAGGAGCCTTTATCTTGGAGTAATTTATGACTGCATCTAATTTGCAGCAATAAATCAAAGCTGATGCCAGTAATACGATAATTATTATTACTGCTACAACAGTCACCAATCATCGCGAGTAAAAAAAAATACAATATAAAATAAATATAATATATAATAAATAAACTACGTCATTGTTATTTAATCTAGATCACTCTAGATTTTCAGTCACAAATATTCAAATCGCTCGATTAATTACTCTTTCTTTTTGAAAATAATTAATCTTTAAAAATTAATTATCAATTTCTATAAAGTAATTATCTTTTCCATTCAAATATAATCGAATGTAAAGAATAGATTCGAGATTTTACACATTAATATGTTCGATTTTATAATCGTATTAAAGTATTTAGAATTTTTAATTGGATTTGTTAATTAATATTAATATAAGTGACAATTTCTCGTTTTTAGTAGGCTTGAATGCGCAATAAAAGGAGTAATTTCATTCAAATATTCGATTTATGTTGCCTCGCTTCTGTTTTTATTTCGCGCTATAATTTCGAGTTTATTTCGCTCTTTGTACAGTGCGCATCAACGATTCTGTCCTCGGTGGGGCAAGGGGAGCACAGAACTGGCCAATCAGCCGGCAGTGTAGCAATGGCTGATTGGCCAGTTCTAAGCTCCCCTTGCCCTGCATAGGATAAGATCGTTGACACGCACTATACACACGTCGGCTCAGAGAGGGTCGACGTTTCAAACTTGGAATTAGCTATTCGCAATGTGGGAAGCAATACACTTTATGCATATTTAACATGTTCTGATACAACGCGCAGTACAGTTATGTAATGCACTTTATTAATCTTTTATGAACGTATAAAGAAACGAGGAGAGACGGCACTTCATAAATACAGAGAAGCGCGGAGAACACACAATCTGCAATTTATTAATGTTGAAATCTCCATTAAAATTGTGACGCCTAACTATATTACGTTCTGTAAAAACCTCGTGTATGTATGCATACATATTTTTGCGGAAACACGAGTAACGAAAGGAGAAGAAACGGACGAGAAGTGTTTACCGTAGTGGCAGATTTGACATAAAATTACACGCGAAACGGGATCGCGTGAATAAGCGTTAGATATCAATTGAAATTGATTTTAATTCACCTTATCGGTTACGAATAAAACTTGGAAAAGTATTTCTTTACTAATTGAATAATTTGCTCAGTAAACGGCAGCGCCATTCGAATTGAGTCTAACTAGTTCCAAGACGTTTCGGTACCACCGACGTGTACGGAATTGGCGAGAAAGTTAGTGCAAAGACGTCTCGTATAACTACCAACGGCATCGGCCTGTCAGCACGATCTCGTTACGTCGCTTAATCGCGGCTAACTTTAAAACAGCAGTCTAAATCGATCGTCGTGATTTATCCGACGTGTTTGTTAATGCATTGCCGATTATTAATGGAAGACGCCGATGCTGATGAATCTCTCTTTTGCCTCGCGAACGACTAATTATTTCAAGCCTAACTGAATTAAATTGCATTTCGAAAATCAATACGTAAGTTCGAAGTCGTACATATACAGGGTGTCCCGCAACTACCGCTCAATATTTTAAAGGTAGATTCTCTGGCCAATTTCAAAACAATTTTTCCTCAGCGAAAATGTCGAGGCACTAATAGTTTTCGAGTTATAAATGATTGAAAATAAAGGGTTTTTCGCAAACTAAGCCTTATGGAAATATTAATAAAATCACATTCTTTAGTTAATTTTAGGCAGAGTTTACTTTAATAGAATTTTAATTTAAGGCTTAGTTAGAAAGATACATCATGACAAAAATTAGGAATATGCAAAAAATAATGATCTTCTTCGGCATTCTACCTTTAAAATATGGAGCGGTAGTTGCGGGACACCCTGTATATGTGAATTATGTTTCTGAACGCGAGATAATTATGTGTAACTCGCTTTTCCTCAAGTTTCATGCACGTAAGCTTTTATTTTAGTTAATAAAATGGAAAAATATCTCTTTTTACGACTGAGATTATTCGCGAAACTAAAGTCGCGAAAAAAATATTATATTATTGCATTTTTTTCCCCTTGATAAAGGGAGGTATTGTTTCTCTCTCTCTATCTGCGTGTTCATATTTTATAATATTTCAGTACTAAAAAAAATACTATAAAAAACTTTTCCATTTTACGCGATAAACTAACTTTCGCGTTCGTATCAGTTTACTAACTCTGTGTGCCCATATGGATGACACACGCGGAATACAAATAATAAATCTCACAGCAAAGCGTAATCGACGTGGCCTGATTTTTCGAAATATCGTCTCATCGACATTCATTATACGGCCAGGATTAATTACATCGCATAGAGGGGCAGGTGGTTCGAATTATGAAGTGTTGCTCGCTAAATCCATTTTGGATTTTAGGGATCCAAAGTTTTACAATTAGAGGTACAACAACGAGAGGAAATACAATTTCGCGTATCAATTCGATACTCATTTTAAAATTGTAGCTTTTAATGAACATCCTTTATATAAGCTCAAAGTGATTTAGTCAATCACATTGATAGCAACCTTTCACGTATCCTTTTGATATCGGATAATCATGCGTATAAAAATATTTCAATTAATATCTAACACACACAATGTAATATTCATCATAAATATAACATTAAGCAGAATTATTGATTTTATCATATATTATTTATTATCATCATATATTCATATATTCATCATATATTGTTTTCGGTATTTTATTTAATTTTTATTTCTCTCCTCGCAATAAAATGAAATTATTTAAATATCTCATTTTAAAGCATTTATTATTTCTACAATTGTTAATTTAAACACTACGTTGGGAGAATAATATCTTTCAGCTGAAATCAATTCTTCTACAATTAACATATTTAAATAGTCATAAAAATTTGAATTGTCAGGTATATTTTAATCAATTAGAAAGCATTTCTAATCGATTTCTAATCTTAGAAATGCTTTCTAATTGATTAAAATATACCTGACAATTATATTGACATTTTTCAGAAAATCATGTCATGTTTCACATTTACATGTACACGCGACATTAATATCACTAATCTATGTATCTTTGTCCTTTCTCCGCTCTTGCAGTCTCGAACCACATCTCAACTGTGTTTGCATAATTTATTCTGGTGACGTATGCGCACGCATTATGCTGCGACTGAAATTAACGGCACCCGTTCACCGCGAATAAATCGCTATAATTATCGGTGCGGCCAAATGAATTGTACTTGCGGCTCGCACGCGGTGCCTCGTCGTAAAGTTCGCACGTCGGCCAAACTTGCTCGCTTTCCGAGCGATTTGCGCCGACTTTCGCGGTGAATTCTGTTCTCCCTCTCCCCTTCCTTTTCTTCTTCTCCCTCTCGTTATCTTGTATTTCGCTTCATCCAAGGATTGATCGTGACTTTTCCGTTCGTAATCTTCCGTAATCTTTCCGTTAGTATCTTTGACTTATAAAACACCTGACAATTTGATCGAAATTATCGAAATATTTTGGATTTTTACCTCTCGCAGTGGATCATGAATATGAATGTTTAAATTTGTAAAACTGTAAATCTAATATTTGACAAATAATATCGAGATTGAAATACTATAATAAATACTATAAAAATATTAATAATCCACTCGTTATTTGTAATTGATTGATAGCTTATACATTCAAAAATATAATACTAATTGTAAATCATACACACATAATGAAATAATTGAAAAAAAATGTTAAAACTATGCTGCTTTTATTGACCCTGAATCCTTTACATATCTTGCGAATCTCTCGATTAATTTGCGATCAATTTTCTCAATTGCCTCAGCAAGCATTTCATTAGATACAGCTAAAGCTTTATCCAATATCGATATCTTTAACGACTAGTTGTCTGATTAAAATTCTATTGCAGCGAAATTGAAATAGAACAAGTTTGGAATATGGTATTTCGTATTATTATCGATGAATGTAAAAAATGTGATTTTTTTAAAGTCGAAATAATACGAAAGTATCGAAACAAAAGTAAAGTATATCTTATATTGTTGCATTATTACAGTGCGACTGTAACGAGTCGTATCATCGCTTGAATGTACGTCATATAAAACGTGTCCTGACAGTTTCAAGTTGTGTACCCAGGTGGGTGTCACATCGAAAATTCAAAAACTACATTACTATGTCCGCTATGTTGTCACGTAGACTTACAATGCGAAAGAAGACCGAGGATGTAGAACGATACAGTCACACATAAGATAATTTTTAACAAATGCGATGCGGAAAAACGATTTACCGGGACAAAAAAAGAGAGGAAGAGAAAAGAGTTATAATTTATTGTTGCGAAAAACTTTTCTAGTTGCATGCAATGCAAGATTCAACTGCCGGAGAACAATTCTAGAATTTTCAACGCGATGCATCGGCGATTCACGTTTATAACGTAATTTGCATATTATGCGGGGAATACAATCTATATTTTTATTTTTTGTTATTGATTTTTGTGAGGAAAAATTGTTTTTTATGTTTTTTTTTTTTGTCAAATAGACAGATCTTGTTAATATTTCCATATCGTTAAATATAACTCTTGGTTAAATTATTATTGTTATTTTACATTATTCTTGATGGTGAGAGGTTTTATTCAAAACCCCCCTGAATACGCTCTGGCGAACATAATGAAATTGAGAATAATCGATTCATAATATCTATGGTGGATGCATTTCGCGACTAATAATACGACGTCTACGTGCCCGATTGTTCGCGAACGACACGGTCGACGTGGCAAAGTTCGCGTTCTAGCTACTACCCGTGCAATTAGAGTTTCACGGCATGTGTACCGCCATGTTTGCAATATGTCGGCATGTCTTGCCGCAAAGAGCGAGATTAATTGGCGTGAATTACTCTGGTTGCTCCATTCTCAAATGCGAGCGGCGACCCACGTTTGAATCACTACCGATCGCGTTACAGGTCGCGACCAGAAACATAGTCTGTACTTTACCACACGATATACACGTATGTGTTTTGCGAGTTGTGATTTGTGACGAAAGCATACGCGATGGAAGATTGTTCCTCTGAATTTTTTACGATACCACGAAAGCGAATATAATCCACGGGAATAGAAGAGACCGATTTCTAATTTTATCGCTGTTGGCGTATTTCATTTTAGCTAACAAACTCAATTCCACAGGATGATTGAAACATTTATTTTTAAACATCTATACTTAACTTTGTAACTAGTTTGCATATGATCTTAAAGTCGTAAATAAGATTGCAAAAGTCAAGTCAATACGTAAAAAAATATGCCAACTTGTATAAAAAAGTTTTAAAAAATATTTTTCTCTAAAACTTAAAAAGTAATAAAAACTAAAAATAATTTTCTTCTAAAAAGTGTCCTCTGGAAAATAAAATATGTAAAACTAAATATGAAATTAATAATTATAACTTTGTTTGAGAGTTTATAATTTGAAATAATATTTACCATAAAATCATTACATTATGTTACATTTATAAATATTAAACATAGATTTTTCCCATGAAATTAAAACGCATTTGTAGAGTAACTTGATTAAAATAGAACTTTAAAAAAAAATTTTTTTTTAAATAAGTTTAATTTTTCTATGATAAATATTTATATAAACTTCATCACAAATAGACCCAAATTAAAATCAAAATGTCATAGAAAAACTTGGTATGTCCCAGTCGTATATCTTATATTTTTACTAATATGTTGATAATAATTTCTGATAATAATGTGCAAATTTTTATACAATTCGTGAATCTTGATTTTGAATATTTGCTAAAGATATATAAGTTATATAATGCGATCCGCACGCGCGCGGGCACGCGTAGTCATAATATGGTTATACAGAAAAAGATTACCAACATATATAATTATAAATAAATGTATATAATTATTCTATAATATATTATTAGAATTAGTAATAAATTAATAGAGAAGAAATTAGAAGAAATCACTTTTCTCTTTTGCATTATTTTATATTTTTATAACCTTTAATCACTTTATCATTTCTCTTCCTTGTATTATTCCGCGAAACTCTTATATCTTACACGCATATAATTTTATCTTTTAAAATGTATTTACACACTTAAGCGAATACATGAGCGTACATGAATGCTGTAAATGCAGTTTGAGGGAACAAAATTGCTTTATGTACGTGCGAACGTATGTAAGAGTCTGAATCTTATTATGTGGAGAAGAATGAAAAATATCATAATTCTGATATACGATTATCATTTTTCAGAATTGACTGCGCCAATCTTAATTGAACCAATAATCGAAAAAATTGTATTCACATAATAATAATTCACATAATAAAAGTGCCGTTAGATTTTTTACTACATCTTTAGTTTCTAAAATTTTTCGAAATTTTACTTGATGTGCGATATTCCGAATAAACTATTTGATAATGCCGTGACTTCTGCACATAAGCAAAACTGTTGACAAGCCGAAAATAATGTTTATGAATTTGGTGTCGCGATGCTCTCTTGAGATGTATTCATAAAATATTGTATTAATATTGAAATTTTCCGAAAATTTAAATTTCGTCTTGGTCCTAAATGAATTTTTGTGGCAAAAATCTTATTTTGTATCTTGTCTTGTCTCGATTTTATTAATAATTTTTATCTAATACTGAATAATTATTTAAAATAATATTTAACATAATTAAAATAATTTATGTAATAATTTATATAATTTATATTTATAATTAAAATAATTATTACTATTTATGAATTATTTTTTGTTACTAACATTGTTACTAACATTTGGTGAAGCTAAAGCTTGTGTAAAATTTTATATTGTTTATTTATTGTTTATTTTGTTTATTGTATTAATTATTTTTAGGTTTGTTAATATAAATGTTTTTATTCATTAAATAAATTTTTTTAAGTTCGTATATAATATAGTGATTTTTTTCTCATCTAAATTACAAGTATATATTTTAGCTTTTTTTTTTAAATCAATTAATTTTGACAAATATAATCTCAACAATCTTAATTTTGATATTAATAATTAATTAAAAACCTTGTTTTTGATTTTGCATCAATTTCTCGAATTTCGAGATAATACAAGATTAATCTGCAATCCAATATCGCAAACCTGTCATTAAAATATAACTCGATTAAAATATAATTCGACTCTTTCAATAATCCTGTCAAAGAAATTCGCAAATAGTCGGATAAAACTAATAAATTCGATAAATAAAATAATAATAAAAAATATGAAAATAACAAATATGTATTAAATGCTACATATTTATTATGTACTATTTACACAGAAATAATTGTGCTTAAATAATCTTTATATTTTATTTTCAATATATATAAATATTTGTGACAGTCAATAAATTGAGAATTGAAAAATTAAAGATTCATAACATAAGGAATTTTATAGAGCGCTTGACCTAATTGCTCGTTTAGCATACAGAGTAGTAATTACTTAAAATTTACATTATTGATCATGGAAGGGATCGAAAGACGGAGACTAAATAAAATTGATTGAAAACCATTATATAAGCTTAATAGTAAACGATGAACGCGTTTGCCGTTTTCATGAAAGCGTAAATAACAAAACTACAACAACAAAAAGCAGACAAACATACGCGAACGTTTCGATAAAAAATTAACTCCACAAAATAAACAGAAAGCTCTCTACAGAACATATCCGAAAAATTTTATATTATAGTTTTTTCTACTTGTTTTATTTTACATTAAAATCATTTGAAGCATTTTATTTCCGATTTACTTTTTCGCATTAATAAATAAAAATGATTCTAAAAATATAAGCAATCTCAAATATTCATAATATTTCTAGCGCGTAAAGAGCTGCGGAATCTCAAAAATAAAACATTGTAGCCGTATATAAGATGTCTGATTTTAATTGCCCCTGGCAAATATCTCGAAAAATATGAAAAATATGGAAAAACGAGACATTTTACGAGATATTTTATATTTTAATTTGACAAAATTTTACATAATTATGAAATATTTCGTAAAATATTCGTTTTTCGATTACCTTGCCTCAATACTTTTATGTACAAAATAATGAGAGGAATCAATTGGTATAAAAAATATATAGTTATTTTTAAGAAAAAATATGAATTTGCAACTAGCAGGTACATTTTATTTTAATAAAAGTATTTAAATTAAAAAAATGGATATTTTACGAGATATTTCATAGTTTATAAAATTTGTTAAATTTTGTCAAATTAAAGTATAAATTATTTAATTATTCCTGGTCATCCTACTCTTTATCCTTAACTTTTTATGCTAAATATTAGGAAGAATTGATTTATATAAAAAAATTAAAGGGATTTTATTAAAAAAAATTAAGTTGACCTTACATGAACCTACAACGAAGATCAAATTAATATCTCTTTTTTCTACTTTCGAGCCAAACAAATTTTGTTAAAACGTTTTTTCATATTTTTCCCCTTTTTTGAGATATTTACCCGGGATAATTAAAATGTGGGACACAGTATATAAATTTCAATTTAAATGTCATATTTTAGTAGCTTACTTTGATCCGAGAAGGAAGGAAAATCTTCGTGCTATGATCCTTAATCATTTAATGTACGATATGCTAATCCTCATATAGCGAGAGCGAAAAAGAAAAAGATAAATTACGCGAGTGGTCCATTAGCGGAAACGAAACGTGCGTGGTTATCGCCGCCGGCTGGCTTTTCGTATACTTTGACAGACACGAAATGACGAGAGAAGCGAGATAGCTCGTTCACTCTAACGTCGTTCTCATTCGAGAGTACTTCTCGAAACAGGTCGTTATAAAAGTACAATGTTCATATCTCGGGTGTGTGTGTGTGTGTGTGTGTGTGTGTGTGTCACAGAAATCGCGAAGCGTTCGAAGTCCGATCTCTCGTCGCAAGTGCAAAATCTCTGCCGCGTTTCATTAGATTAATAACGAACGGATAACATTAATTGCTGAGTAATATTAGCAAAGAGAGCGTATCAAAGTGTGCAAAGGGACTGGAAATATATAAAAAGATCTTCGAGCATCCTATCAAAAGAATTTTTTCCATTCGTGGGAAAGGACAACTCGCGTATACTCTTCAGTAAATCCTAATTAGAATCCGGAAACTTCCGTTTGTATGATTGTTTACCCTACCGGAATTTCACCACAAAGATTGAATAGATTATATGAGAAATCCGGGATTACTCTCTCTCTGCAACATCAATTTATGTCCTTGATGTCGAACTCAAATTTAACTGAATATTGAGATGAAAGCGATGAGAGATTTGCACTTTTTTCTATCAAAGGTATAATTAAGATCAAACATTAAAAAACTTGTATCTAACTGATCATATATTAATTGACTAGCAGTATAATTCTCTCTCGTGTATAATCCTCTTTCCTGAAAAGATCATCCATATAAAAGTATTTTTATCTGCTCTTCAGATAAATCTTAGAATATAACTTCTTTCTACTTTTGTTCAGTAATATTTTCTGAAACGTGAAATCTGATCTTTAGAAAATCCGAGAAGGTATACAAAGGTATTTCATACTAAATTCACATATAACATATTAGTTGAATGAAGAATGCACCTCTCTTTTTACGGATCTAAAAAAAGAACTTTCGAAAAAAATATTTATCTTTTTTTTTTCCCCAAAAAAAGGTTAGCGAGTCTTTTTTCCGTCAGAGAATCATTTAGATGGATAAATAAAACATTAAAGAAAAGTATATAAGTGTATTTTTTTATGTATAATCCGATAAAGTATATAAATAGCAAAAGTGAGGGAAAGAGAAATAGAGAGCGAAAGAGAGAGATATATATATTTCCCCGGGCAATGCATTTTCCTCGCGCAATCACGGTTTTAAAAATGCAAGACATGCAGCGCACGATGCATCCGTTAAAGACTGTACGATGTTTGGCTAGCGATATTTCACGCGGTAATTATCCGCGAATTTGCAACCATGTGCAACGTTGAATCTCCGACAGCGTGTGTATTGAATATGCACGATTTTTTAATTGCACAAAGATTTATGCAGTTATCAATATTTCCAAATACCTCGCGATCAAATAATGTGATTATCAACTCAGTTCGTAACGAAAGTGCGTTTCTTGTTTCTTTATTTTTCTTTTTTCATGAAGAGAGATGGAAAATATGCGACTTACTTTTTATATTGAATATCATACTCAAATAACATTGAAACGAAGACAGTTCATAAATTTATGTGTAAGAGTTATTAACAGATTCACATGGCATTTGTTACAAATTAATTATCGCTGTAAATATTCAGAAAAAAAGAAGCAGCCTTTATATTTTTATAAATTATTTTTATAAATTTTTTTATTTGGTATACGTATTTGTTTTTATATATAAAAATTTTATAGAAAATTATATAGAAAAATTTTATATAGAAAATTTTATATAGAAAAATTTTATAAGAAAATTATATAGAAAAAAATTATAATTTGTATTTATAAAAAAATTATAGAAATTAATGGAGATTATAATGTAACAAAAAATTTCCTTACATTTTTTTCGTAAAAATATTTGGTACAAATTCTATAGGGAATTAAGATCAAAATTGGCAAAATTCCACATTTTGCGGATAAATTCCATGCCAATAATGAAAACCGGTATTGTCTGGAAAACAAACTAATCTCTTCTATTAAAAATGTTAAAGTAAATATAAAATCTTTGTATCAATATTCGAGAGAGTGTTTTTTAATTTAAGTATTATCCAAAATAAAATCTGTTATAAGTTACAAATTGATGTAGCAAATAAATTAGTTTTTGATTAAATGTTGAAGGTAAGAGTGCTCTATATTGGTAAAAATTTTTAATTTTATTATTGCATTTTTCTTATTAAATTAAAAATTAATGTAAAATTTAGTAACATTTATTTAGTAACATTTACTTTCTCCAAAGTGTTTATTTTAAAAATTTTATATATTAATATAAATTAAAAAAGACTTTATTATTATACTGATTTCATTTTTTTAAACTATAATGATTAATATAATTCATTAATTAAAGCAAAGATATGTATAAATTTGTGTATAAATTTGTGTATAAATTTATATAAATATGTAAATATATTTATTATATATTAGATATTTTTTCTAGTTTTATCAGTTTATTCTATTCGATAAAATACGAGAAAGTAAAAACCGGAATTTACAATAGTTTTTTTCATTCACTGAACATTTCCCGGCTAATATGTATATATATTTGTCACATTTCTGTTTAACATAACATATATCCGTGCTTCTCTAAAATATAACTTTACCAAAGTTAAATTCGATCTCTGCAGAATAATTCTATCTCATAAGCATTCACATGTGTTGTTCACATTACAGCAAAGAAGCAAATTATAATAATATCGAGATAAAGGCATTGTGCACGATCTAGTAAACGATCATGCCCTTTATATAGTAGGCGATATAGAGAATGTGTTGTATCAAGGGAGAAGGTCTCTTTCTGTGGTTTAGCCATGATGCAGCAACAAACTTGGAATAGCTTGTTAGCCGGAGGCGTCCACTAGCAATCGAGAGGACAGCCATCTCTTAACATCGGAATGCAGAACTTTAATTAAGATGTAACACGGTTAAGTCAAGTAATGAATTTTCCTGGACCATGTTCCGAATTCTGTATGGAATGTTGATTATTAATTTTTATTACCCTATGTTTGTGGAACGAATACAATACCAGCTAAAAATATCGACGATTAATAAAAAAAATATAAAAAATATAAATATATTGAAAAATGAAAAACGAAATAAAAATAGAAAACACAAGTAAATGATTAAGTTTTTATTTTTTTCTCCGAATTATCTATTTTGTTAAAAAAAAAATGGTTAAAGCATAAAATAACAGTAATAAAATGTAATTTGATAATATTTATATATGTGTTTGTTTTCGTTATACAGTAACGATTTCTATAACTGATGCAATACTTTTGACTGATCCTTTGTACGGTAAATTGAACGAAATATATACTTTATAACATATCCACATTCGCATTGTATAGAAGAATTTTATATCCCACAAGTTTCAATGATCAAAATTTCTCTCACAGATTTATTTTGCGTAGCTTTTCTAGTGCAAGAAGTATATCGATATCGTTTTACAAAAAATAGGAATTTGGCCAAAAATTGACATGCTAGAAACATATTTGTCACTCAGAATATAACGTGATGAATTGAAATTTATTCTGATACGTCTATTCTATTCTTACATCTGTTCTATTTTTTCTGTTTTATATATTCTATAAAATCACTGGGATAAAAATCATTGGGATAAAAATTGATAGAATATATTTATTTAAAATTTCTTTTACAATCAAAGATAAGAATTTATTCGCATGAATATTATAAAAGATTCGCGATAAGGGATTTAAAATAGAAATCTAAATTCATACCTCACATATTCTCTAATACGTGTGTGTATCCGATGTATATTTATTGTGTATGTGTATATTTCAAGTATTTTCTGTACGACACATGAAATTATAAGTAGCATTTATTTCGAATCTTATCATCGAGTTATAAGATCATCTAAAGTAGGTCTAACAGGAAAGTTTGGAAAAACAGTACGTGCCATATCTAAGATGAAATTTTCCTCAACGTTTACGTCAACAATCAAGTCTTAATTCGATCGCGGGGTTGAGAGGGTAACGCGGTGCCACGTGGTGTCGCTTCTCTCGGGCAGAGCTAATACTGATCAAACAATCCATCACTCTCGAATAACTCGGCTTTCCACGCGACGTGCACTGTACAGAAGCAGCATCGAAGGAGAGCAAGAGATAGATAGAGAGAAGACGGAGAAAGGTAGAAGGAGAAACGTTGTCTGCGAGGGCGCGCGCGAAATAAACGGGTGTCATGTTGTCTATATAGGGAACAAGGGTGGATATAGGAAGCGGAGGGATGAAAGCGAAGGGGAGGAGGCAAGCAAGTTTCGCACTCTATCTGGAGAGAAGAGGCCACGAGGTTTCCCCGAAGCGGGCGGCTGCAGCAAAGTTCGAATGGCTTGTTAGCCAGGAGGATTCCGCGGACGTAATCGAGGGAGTAGACTGGGGTGGGTTGCGCGGCGGGGGAAAAGGTAGCATGGACTGGTAGTTACCCTACCGCTAGGGTGGTGTGCGCGCGCGGGCGGGCGTCTATAAGCCCATCAACCACCGGTGAACCATAACTGGCCCGTCACTAACTTGTCGGAGCACCCGCCAGCTTACTGACGAGCCGCTGATTCATAAATCAAATCGCGCGGCCCGGTTCGGCTCGGCTCGGCTCAGCTTGGCTCAGCTCAGCTCAGCTCGGCCCGGCGCGGCGTGCGGTCACGCGAAGGTGCCAACCGCACCGTTTAACGCTGCCAACCGATTCTAATGCCGTTACAGTTAGCTCCGATGCACGCGCGGCCGGATATCCGTGTTACAAACATCGGACTACCTCCCGCATACGTGGGATACACGTGCGGTTCGCCACGCGGAATCTCGTATGTATCGAGCGAGCCTCGGAAAGTATGGAGTCTGGAAATACGATGGAGTGGAAAACTCTAGCTTATGAATAATTGAGGAGTTAAAAATATCAATTTAGATTTCTATTGACGGTGTCGTTGCAACAAAGAAGCTATGTAATTGTTAAGATTTTTTATAATTATTTAAATTTAGAAGTAATGAAGGAAGAATGTGCGAAAAGTATAGAGTCTGGAAATACAAAAACGGAGTAGAAAACATTAATCTAATTAAAGAGCCAAAAATATTAATTAGATTTCTATCGACGGTGTCGTTGCAACAAAGAAGCTATGTAATTGTTAAGATTTTTTATAATTATTTAAATTTAGAATTAATGAAGGAAGAATGTGCGAAAAGTATAGAGTCTGGAAATACAAAAACGGAGTAGAAAACATTAATCTAATTAAAGAGCCAAAAATATCAATTAGATTTCTATTGATGGTGTCGTTACAACTAGTAACAAAGAAGCTACGTAATTCTTAATCAAAGATTTTTTTATAATAATTCAAGTTTTAAATCAATGAAGAAAGAATGTGCGAAAAATGGAGAGTCTGAAAATACAAAAACGGAGCAGAAAACATTAGTCTGTGAATAATTAAAGAGCCAAAAATATCAATTAGGTTTCTATTGATGTTAACGTTGCAACTAATAACAAAGAAGCTATGTAATTGTTAAGATTTTTTTATAATTATTTAAATTTAGAATTAATGAAGGAAGAATGTGCGAAAAGTATAGAGTCTGGAAATACAAAAACGGGTAGAAAACATTAATTTAATTAAAGAGCCAAAAATATCAATTAGATTTCTATTGATGGTGTCGTTGCAACTAGTAACAAAGAAGCTACGTAATTCTTAATCAAAGACTTTTTTATAATAATTCAAGTTTTAAATCAATGAAGAAAGAATGTGCGAAAAATGGAGAGTCTGAAAATACAAAAACGGAGCAGAAAACATTAGTCTGTGAATAATTAAAGAGCCAAAAATATCAATTAGGTTTCTATTGATGTTAACGTTGCAACTAATAACAAAGAAGCTATGTAATTGTTAAGATTTTTTATAATTATTTAAATTTAGAATTAATGAAGGAAGAATGTGCGAAAAGTATAGAGTCTGGAAATACAAAAACGGAGTAGAAAACATTAATCTAATTAAAGAGCCAAAAATATCAATTAGATTTCTATTGATGGTGTCGTTGCAATTAATAACAAAGAAGCTATGTAATTGTTAAGATTTTTTATAATTATTTAAATTTAGAATTAATGAAGGAAGAATGTGCGAAAAGTATAGAGTCTGGAAATACAAAAACGGAATAGAAAACGTTAGTCTATGAATAATTAAAGAGCCAAAAATATCAATTAGATTTCGTTTGATGGTGTCGTTGCAGTTAGTAATAAAGAAGCTATGTAATTTTTAATTAAAGATTTTTTATAATGATTCAAGTTTGGAATTAATGAATGAAGAACGTACGAAAAATGTCTGAAAGAATCTGAAAATACAAAAACGGAGTAGAAAACATTAGTCTATGAATAATTAAAAAGTCAAAAATATTAATTAGGTCTCTATTGATGGTGACGTTGCAATTAGTAACAAAGAAGCTACGTAATTTTTAATCAGATTTTTTTATAGTGATTCAAGTTTGAAATCAATGAAGAAAGAACGTGAGAAAAATATAGAGTCTAGAAATACGAAGACGGAGTGCAAGACGTTAGCCTATGAATAATTTGAAAAGAAATGTTAGTTTATGAATAGTTAAAGAGTCAAAAATATCAATTAAATTTCTATTGATAGTGTCATTACAATTAGTAACAAAAAAGCTATGTAATTTTTAATCAAAAATTTTTTATAATAACTCAAGTTTGAAATCAATGAAGGAAGAATGTGCAAAAAATAGAGTCTGAAAATACGAAAACGAAGTGCAAAATGTTAGTCTATGAATAATTGAAGAATCAAAAATATCAATTAAATTTCGCTTGGTTGTTGCGATTAATAATGAAAAAGCTGCGTAATTTTTAATCAAAGACTTTTTTTAATGACTCAAGTTTGGAATCAATAAAGGTAGAACGTGCAAAACGTGCAGCGATTTTCTCCTTGGCTTAAATAAACTTGTTGTTATTTTAATCAAACCACGCAGTTTTAAGAGATCCGTTTTTGTAGGAAATTAAGTTCGTAATTTTAATGTAAAAGCTAAAAGCGCTGGAAATCATTACAGATTACCAAAATACAAACTCAATCATGTGAAACAACATCCAAAAACGTATGCGTCATAATGTACACTATCGATCAAAAAATGTTACTTATATAAAAATAAGCAAATCATTACTTTAGTGAACAAGAATATATGTAAATATTATTAAATTATATTATTATATTATTTTATTACCGTTATTTTATGCTTTAATATAACAAATATTGAAAATTAGCAAATAATAACGGAAATATTAAGTTTTTTTTAAAATAGCCTCGCTTTGCTTTCAATATTGCCGTAAAAAATTCTTTTGGAATTCTTGACTAGTTCTTTCTAATTCTTGAATAGTTGTTTTAAAGTTGTTATTAATATTTGATTCCAGCGTGTTTGCAAATACTTTCACAATTCTTGAGGGATATTGTAGAAGGGAGAAATAAATAATACATAACAGAAACTATTTATAACTATATTAATTAGCGTCAGTAATATAAATATATAATAATTGTATTATATTATTAAGTATATATGTATTTCATTTATCGTATGTGCCTTATTTATATTATGCCTTTTTCACTTTCTCTCTCTCTTTCTCTTTGTCTCTCTCCCACACTTTACATTGTAATCAAGGCGTTGCCATGTAATTTTTACAACAGGAAGTAAGTTTACGTCAGTTATACCGGATAGCGTTAAAGAAACAAGCGAGCATGGCCGCTTGTAAAGCAGCTCATAATCAAGTTACATTGTGAAACACGCTTATTTCTATGTAGTGATGGCGGAGAGGAAATAAAATAGGGCTCCTTATGGTCCTTGGTTTTAGCGTCATGTACAAAGCAAGACCGAGACCGAACACCGGCGCACTAACTCTTTTAACGCGGTCCCGACTTCGAAGGAGGTTAAACGTTCTCTCTAGCACCGTAAACTTACTGACTGCACCGACGAGTACAAACAACGGGGGCGGCCACCGTGAAATAACGTTGTCCGGGCTAAAGTGTTACATTTTCTTAAACTTTTTTTTCGGGAAGAAAAACCAACGCAGAAAAAACGAAATAGGAAATAATTGAATTCCAATCGAAATTTCAATATATTCTTGGGATTTACCTTAATTTTCTGGCTTTACATAAATGTAATTATAATTTTCCCTCTTACTATTTTGTTTACGAATAACACAGATAAAATTAAAATATCTTGGAAAATATATAATTTATATTAAAAGTCGGAAAGTAAAAAATGTAATAAAAAAGAACAAAAAAAAACAATTATTTTGATCTATTTCAATCAATATTGAATTTTAGAAATTGATGTCGCATTTTAAAAAATTGCATTCAAATTATACTCACTCAAATGGACAAGACTCACAAGAAATATTTCTTTTTAAGTGTAGTTTAAAACTTTTGTAGAAAACTTTTCTCTCTCTTTCTTTCTTTTCATAGTAGCGAGTATATAAACAAAAAGATATAAAAATAAAACTTATTTTTGCCTTACAAACTTCGGGTTTCTGAAAATTTCTTGTGAAATATACAGGCAATCCTTGTGATAGATTCATGCTAGTTGCATGTAACGAGGCACGCACAGTAAAACAGCACAAGATCTATCAGGGAAAATAGACAACGAGACAGCTTGCAACGAGCATTGTTGCAAGCAGAAACATGCACAGCGGTAGGCAAGGTAGCTTGTCGAGAATAAAGCAACAAAACGCGCTTTGTATATGAACCGTGAGCTTAAAGCTCGCGTTTTGTTGTCTCGCAAATCTATTGTATCTCGCACTGGTTGCATTTCAGATTCGCTGTAGATGAGAATTTTTCGGTCCGCTGTTTGCAGAAGTAATTTTAAATCAATTAAATTACACGCGTCTGTCTCCCGCGCGACAAAGTAAACTTGTGTAGTTTACAGCTCCGCTTTATGCAAACAACAGGAAGCCCGACAACAATGTTTCGTCCTCGATATATATCGCGGATCTCAGTCTCGCATCTCGAACTCGTCGACGACGATGCGATGAATAAGTGAATCCCTGACGGAGACGTGAAATTTTGTCTCAGAATCTTTTCATTTTCAAGCTTCCGTTCGTCGCGACCGGAAATAAACTTTTTACCGACGATGCCTTCTCGGGGCCTTCAAGCGTTCCGCAAGTTATAGACGTACAAACGCCCGTTAAATGCATTTTTCATCGAAATCGGAATGACGAGACGACTAACGAAAGAATTGACGTCTTTTGCTGCGAGGAGAGAAAATTTTACATCGAACCGATCGGAGATACAATATCAATGAAAAATATCACATCACTCCCAAAAAGTACACGAAATGCAAGTAACTGATTAAGTTTTTTTATTTTTCTCCCCAGTTATTTTGCTTGTGAAATATGAAAATATATTATCTGTCATTCTTCTAAAATTTCTAAAATTAATAAATAATAAATAATCATCTAAAATTAATAATTAATAAATAAGGTTTCTGAAATTAGTGAATCGGAGATACAATATCAATGAAAAATATCACATCACTCCCAAAAAGTACATGAAATGCAAGTAACTGATTTTTTTTATTTTTCTCCCCAGTTATTTTGCTTGTGAAATATGAAAATATATTATCTGTCATTCTTCTAAAATTTCTAAAATTAATAAATAATAAATAATCATCTAAAATTAATAATTAATAAATAATAAATTAATAAATAAGGTTTCTGAAAATATATTATCTGTCATTCTTCTAAAATTTCTAAAATTAATAAATAATAAATAATCATCTAAAATTAATAATTAATAAATAATAAATTAATAAATAAGGTTTCTGAAATTAGTGAATCGGAGATACAATATCAATGAAAAATATCACATCACTCCCAAAAAGTACACGAAATGCAAGTAACTGATTAAGTTTTTTATTTCTCTCCCCAGTTATTTTGCTTGTGAAATATGAAAATATATTATCTGTCATTCTTCTAAAATTTCTAAAATTAATAAATAATAAATAATCATCTAAAATTAATAATTAATAAATAATAAATTAATAAATAAGATTTCTGAAATTAATGAATGTATAATTGTTATAATACTTGTTTTAATACTGTTTAAAGTGCGTTATATATTATCACTTTTTAATATAATTGCGTTAGTTATAAACAGTTTCTATACAAGAACGATATACGTTACGTAAATTAACAATCTATTTTTCCTTCTCTAAAATCCCCCTCAACAATTACGGGAGTATTTGCAAACTGCATGCTGTGAAATCAAATATCTGTAACAACTTTAAAACAACTATTATCAAAAATCCCAAGAGAATGTTGCAATATTGAAAATAAAGGGAGGCTATTTTGATCAGAAATTTAATATTTCTGTTATATTTTTTAATTTTTGCTTGAATTAAAGCATAAATTAACAGTAATAAAATATAATTACTAATATTATACATGTTTTTGTTCTTAAAATAGCGACTTCCTGTTTCTATAACTGGTGCAATATTTTTGAGCGGTGGTAGATCATATATTTTGTACGATAAAAAAAGAAATCCATTCGCGGCAAATAGAATGATATTTTAAGAAAACTCAAATTTATCCTTTATTAAAGTTTCATCGGACGTTAACTTCAGTTGTGATTTTTAACGTTTCAATATATTGAGATTCTAATATATATCTCGGTAAATACAAGTTGAGAGACCAGCTGAAATTTTGGAAAAGCGTCCTATTATACGAACAATTTTTCTTTACGTAAAAATGCGCGCTTTTTCACGCGCAGAAATTTCGCGCACTCTTATTTTAAGAGCTGCCTTGTTAGGGGTTTTGGAGTTTAAATAACAAGCAATCCGCAAGTGTAACGGCGCGAACGAATAAATGTATCCCACGTATCCGATGGAACTTGGTCTCGAGACACGTTCGTTTCCGCGTTTCTTGTTTTCCAGCAAAAATAAACTTTTTACGTGCTTCTCGAAGTATATATTGCCAGCCGCGTATACCGGGTGAGCAACCAAGCATGCATTAAATCTCTCTCTCTCTCTTTCTCTCTCTCTCTCTCTCTCTCTCTCTCTCTCTCACACACACACACACACACCCCCCCCCCCCCCCCCCCATTTTCTCACTCTCTCTCTTCCTCCGTTGACTTTGAAACTTGTATTAGCGATAGAATGGAGGCCCAGTCTGACGGTATTTTGCCGGCTCATGACGATTTCTAGACGTGGGGAATCAAGAATATTGCAAATAATACTGAAACTTGCCTCGTAGGAAGAATATTTTCTTATACGCTTCAGAAAATGTAAAACGCACTAAGAGGAATTTTCTGATAAAATTTATTAGTATAATATAAAGCATAAAATTATACAGTGAAATAATATACGATATAAAAATAGTTTTATATTCCTCTCTCTCTTTCTTTTATCTTGAAGCATGTAATACAAGGTGCTTCGAGCGATCGCTTCAGCGATAGCCGGTTTCTTGAAACGATCCTACATCAAAGGAATAACACGCGAGCACCTCGGAATAACGTTGTACGCTTGACAAACACTTCGGAAATTTCTTTGAAACTTCGATCAAGCTGTACTTTGGCACGGAGCAAGTTTGAGGTTTCGATCGATGACAAAAGCAACGAGGTTTACGGCGTGAAAAGATTTACAGATAACAGAATTATCGATTATGTCCCGTTAAAATTACGAATGTGGAAAGACGTATAAAATGACGATATATTATATTTTAATGTGTTTGATTATATTTTATAACAAAAGAAAAAAAAATGCGGAGTAATTAAAAACTGGCAGTGTTATAAACACTCGCATTCTTCGAGAAAATATTCCTCAAGAATCTTTACAAAAACATGTATGATATATTATATTTTAATGTGTTTGATTTTATTTTATAAAGAAAAAAAATGCGGAGTAATTAAAAACTGGCAGTGTTATAAACACTCGCATTCTTCGAGAAAATATTCCTCAAGAATCTTTACAAAAACATGTATGATATATTATATTTTAATGTGTTTGATTTTATTTTATAAAGAAAAAAATTGCGGAGTAATTAAAAACTGGCAGTGTTATAAACACTCGCATTCTTCGAGAAAATATTCCTCAAGAATCTTTACAAAAACATATGTGATTCTACTTTATGTGTCGTGTAGAAATAAATCTACTCTCTTTTATTTATTCTTAGTAATCTATTAATTCTTAGTAATTTATTCTTAGATACCTATTCATCCTACATTGCTGATAAATATTGGCAACTTTTCTTGAGAGCCCGAAGAGAAGATTCCGAATCAACTTTTATTTGATTAAAAGAAAGAGCGTTCGTTAAACAGCGGGCGTTTTCCTCGTAGACGAGGAACTGAACCGTGGATCTTCGCTCGGCAGAGACAAAAGGATTTGCCGAAGGATCACAGGAGTGACGCTACGAAAATCGGGGCAAAGGGACAACCGTATCCAATACTAGAAATTATCCGCTCTCACGATTCTCAGTCTGTTAGATCAAAGTTATTTCCAATATACCAGAAATATACACTCTTCAATCCCTCTCCTTTCCGGAGCAGAGTTACGAACTGCTTCATAAATATACACAGGCCGAGCGAGGACGTTGGATCGGGCTCCCTAAATTACTTTTACATCGTAACGCTTTGGAACGAACGGCTCTGACCAGCTGACAGAGAAATAACGCTGGTCCAGTCGACAAAAAGTTTCGAAATATCCCTTTGAAGTTACGGGACACGGGAGCTTTTCGGGAGAGCAATGGAAACTTCGAATGTACACCAAAACGCATGAACCTAAACGAATTTCTCTGTGTGAGAGAGAGAGAGGGGGGGAGAGGGAGAGAGGGAGAGAGAGAGAGGGGGGGAGAGGGAGAGAGAGAGAGAGAGAGAGAGAGAGAGAGAGAGAGAGAGAGAGAGAGAGTAGAATTCTTTTTTCCCTTCTTTGCCATATCGAACGGTATCTTCGCAAAAGTATAGGCGTCTGGGGACAAAGTCATATTAATTAAAAGGCCGAGGTGCGTAGATTACAAGTTTGCTCTTTCCGCGTTTTAAATTGCTCTTCATTATGTCGCGCGCTGCGAGGAATATAATTCACGAGGAACGACTTTCTGCCGGGCTGCAGGCTGTAAGATATGCAATTTCGTCTCAAATAATCGTGGTCCCTTCAGTAGATTCGCGTCGCGCAAATTGCAGCTTCTCCAAGTAGAAAGAGGGAGAAACTGAGATAGAGACAGATAAATAGATGGATAGATAAGGAGAAAGAGAGGAAGAGAGAAGAGCATATTTGTAACGCTCGATATATGAAACTACCATTTGCAGAAGTATAATGCACTGAGCTAGCGCGAAATGACGGAAATTTCCTATTTTACGCAATAACGACAGCTGAAATTAATACTCATTCAAGTTGCTATTTTACGAACAATGCGAAAATATAATTGTCAAGCGCGCTATAAAATAAAATGTTAGAAATGGTTTAATATTCATTATAACGTGAACGATAAAGCACAAGCGGATGTATCTATTGAATTTTTCAGCGATGAGAGAGAGACTATTACCGGAAAAAATCCATAATCTCAGAGTGAATTATATGGAAATGATTTAAAGTGTTCTCTTTCACCGATATTATTTTCTACATCTTTGAATTAAAACAAATTTTCTCGTAAAATAGATTATTACGAATTATGTTTAACTTTTTTGATATTATGGAGATTAAATAAATGAAAAAAGGAGTACTTTTATTCCGCCGTCCATTATGAAATACATCGTGTTTATAATCAAGTATTATATTAATAAAAAATTATTATATATCATTATATTTTTTATATATTATATATATATATTTTATATATTATATTATTTCTATATTATATATTATAAAATATGGAAAATCTTTTCTTTACAGACAAAATACCACATTAGTATATAAAAAGTATAAATGTTAATATTATTTTTTGTATCCTTCAAATCACTTATAATCACTGTAAATTTTAAAATATGTAATTTCAATAACTGAGAAATATCTTTAAAAAAACCTTAGAAAAAACTTTCTATATTTGATCTAAAATTCTCTTTTTTCGACAAGGATATTATTGAAAAAATCCAGACTCACAAATTGAATTATATGCAAATGATTAAAGTGCACTTTTTCATCGATGCTATTTTTTATATCTTTGAATTTAAAAAATAATTTCTTTGTAAAAAATATATATTCTGGATTATATGTGTTAGCATATTGATTGATATTATAGTGATTAAATAAATTAGAAGCGTTTTTACAACGTGCTGTGCAAACGTACATTTTTTTTTTAAATTATGGATATTATATTTTTGTAAGTCATGGATTTTTTTTTAAATCGCATATCATGGATATTATATGTTTTTAAATCATGAATATTAATCAAAAATTATGTCATTTTCTATTATATATTACGTTAAGGAGGTAAAATCTTTTCTCTACTACAGACAAAATACGTATTAATATACAGAAATTACATTTTTTTCTCGCATTCTTCTTCGTATCTCTTACAAACTGCAAATTTAAAAGCTGTAATTTCTGTAGCTGATAAAAATATCTTTGGAAAAAAAAAACTTTTTACACTCGATCTTGAATTCTTGTCATACAGCTACATTTTTGGCATACAAAGTTCGATCGTGTGTGAGCAGAAACTCGTATTAAGCACCCACAGAGGATCGCAGCGAACACAGACGAAAAATCGCGTGGAACGGATGTGTTTACGATCCCGCCGAGATCCAGCGACAGGGTCCGCTATTGACGCAGCGCCGGCTTGACATTCTCCGGGGAGGATGAGAGACCTGAGAATTGCTCGTGCAAACAGGACCGGGTTTGTCGAACGCGAAGAAACCGCGCGCGGGTGAAGAGTCCGTGAAACGATGGCGAAAAAAGAAAAAGGGGAAAAAAATAGACACACTCGCGCACACTCTCTCCCTCGGCGACGATGCCTCGAGTGTGTCATCCCCGTAGTCGCGAACGGAATAAGTAATGCGAGCCGCGACAGGAGATTTAGCATGGGAGCTTCTTCTTCGTACACAACCTCATTACGTGCCGGGGACGTATTTTTTGGGTCTGAGCTGCCGTAACAACATCATAAATTGCGGCAATCGCTCAGCAACTCGTTCCCCTTCCCTCTTTCGTGCGACCTCCACCCCGTCGAGTCGATTCATCTGCGTGAAAAGGAACGCGCGGATGAAATGAGTCGAGGTCATATCTGAATTTTCGTGCGAAGGCTGTCGAGGCAATTACACGATAAGGGAAAATATTGCGGACGATGTTCCTCCTGCTCCAATTGTGTTTTTCGCAGAGTACTTTATATAAAAATATGTAGTATTTTATATAGCAGTGGTTGTGATAGCGGATGATATTTTATGTCAAATGTATTATACGTGTATTTTTTTTATAGAATGAAATGTCAACCATCCCTTCTCGACTCGACGATTTCAATTAAAATCGTATATGTTATTTCCCGCCAAAGTCAAAACGCGCGGTCTGAAAAGAGTTACGTTTTTATATTCCATATTTTATTTTGAAATTTATTTCACTTTCAAATTCTTTTGATCTAGATTTGATCCATTTGTCTGTTTTTTTGAAATAAGAATTTCACTGTTATTCGTGAGACCATGTTACATAACATGTGAGTTGCTTGAATTCGCATTATTGATGAAAACGAGATCGCAAAAATCGATTTTGGTACTAGGCCAACATGTTTATGCGCGGTAAAAACTGCATAATTTACGTTACACGACCAATTTTCCTAGAAATAAGTTTCCCTAGCAGCGATTCGCGTTTTAGGATCGCGATAATTTTGGATAATATTCAACTTTTATAATGAGATGCGGCTCGAGAATTATTTGAATTTCGTTAACAGAGATTTCCATTTAAAATCACGGCTTTTAATCAGCGCGGAATAAAAATTTTGAGCGCCGCTCTCTCTCTATCTGTCGGGCAAAAATTAAATAACACATCGTCGACGATAACCGCGCAAACATTAGCCCGGAATATCACGGGGCGACAAGAAGCATATCGCATCGCTGATTGGCATAAACGCATCGCTGAAGCGAGCAGGTAAAAGCATGGGGCTGTTAAAACGCGCGGCGCTTTAAAATGGCGAAAATCAGAATTTCCGTGTCTCGTAAAAGGAGTTTTGACATTCCGCATTAAAAGCCCACGCGCCATTTCGCGGAAACGCAAATATAACAATATATCGTTTCGTACAATGCAACTCTAAATTCTCGTACCACGTCCCGTGCCCCCCCTCTTCCCGCCCATTGTTTCCGTTCTCCATTCCGATTTCTCAACAATATTCCAATCAATATTTCGGTTTACAATTCCGTTTGTCAAGCAGGTCGGCGGACGCGGGCTCGTCGAAAATTTTCCTGCGAGCTTAAAAATTTTGGTGACATTTCATTTGACCATAAATCAATTTCGGGATCATTCGCGCATCAACTTCCGCTGATAAATCCATTTCAGTCTATTTCAGGAGATTAAAAACTAAAACAATAAAGTATTTTTTTCTCCATACGTATATATTTGTGGGAATGTATATGTGTATATGTCTGTGTATACATACAGGGGATAGACAAAATAATGTAAAGACCTGAAAAATAAATACTGTATTTGTTTGTTAATAAGATATTGGGCCATCATTTGCCTTCAATATAGCTTCAATTCTCCTTGGAATAGAATCACACAATTTTTGAATAGTCTTTAATAGAATATTGTCCCATTCTTCTATTAAATAATACCATTTTTCAAGATGTGTAATCACCCATACACACAGCTAAAAAAGTTCAATCTTGATTTGAACAGCATCAAAATGAACTTTAATATCTTCTCTGACCAGCATAATTACTCGATTTAAATATCATCAAACCATTATGGGCGATTTTAGAAAAGAGAGTGAGAAACAGATTTCCTCCTCCAACATTTTTAAAGCAATTGATATTAAATATTTTGATAAAATAATGGGACAATATTCCACTGGAAGACTATTTAAAAATTATATAGTTCTTTTCCAAGGAAAATTGAAGCTGTATTAAAGGCAAATAACCCAACACGTTATTAATAAATATAATGTATTTTTCAAGTGTTGATATTATTTCGTCTATTCCCTGTATATCTGCCCTTCCCTCAAAATTCATTACAAAACTATTAAAGTGTATCGCGTCCAACCCTTGCTGGTTAAGTGGACGTCAGGAAACGCAATTAAAAGATTAGAACGGGAGCGAACCGCGGTGTACGATCGAGTCTCATTTTCACACTGTGTGTGTGTGTGGGGGGTGTGTGTGTGTGTGTGTGTGTGTGTGTGTGTGTGTGTGTGTGTATATCGAGTAAGCCACCGAAATTTCCGGGCTGTCAATGAAACTGCGACTGCAGTTTACGTCATGAAACGACATTTGCTGTAAACCACATATGCCGTTTGATATATTGCACATCATTGTCTTGAAATGCGGAAATAATGGAAGAGACAAAATAAAAGCGAACATTATTAATATGGCAATGAATTATTTCTTTACCCCCTCGTATATATATGATATGAGCATTTTATTGATATTAAATATTAATAAATTCACAATATTTTATTAAATACCTTTATTAAAATGTGATATAAACGTGAAAAATATTTGCACATTTTTAGCTGTTTTTATCATTTTCATTAATTGTCCAATTCAGAGATCTAGTTAGATCCGTATCCGTATATCTGATAACTGAGAAATGTATAGTGATATGCAAATGATAATAAATATTAACGAGAAAATAGTGTTGTTAGACTTACTCTCGAAAGGTAAAAAAAATGATACAAATAATGAAATGCACTTGTCAAATATAATGTGACATGTGACACGATTATCGTATATTTATTTGGGCAAGTTTCTTGTATGCTTTCTTCTCAACAAGTGGAAGAAAATTGCAATCAAAGATCTCTCTCCCGAAACTATTTATCGCAACAAACGAGAACCCCGCGCACTTCATTCTCCCCTTGAAAGAAATACTTGGCGATCCTCGCGAAGTAAGATGAAGCGGCGCATTCGTCAATTGTTAATGTTCCTATACTCCTTATATCTAAATCTGGGTTAATGGAAAAGTATCAAAGTATCGGGAAACACGAAGCTTTCGCTTGCTAACTAAATGCAGAACGCGATATTTATGCGCGGATCCGTTTGAACAATTAAAAAGCGCATTTATAAGATGGATCTTCGCGAAAGTTTATTAAATCGCGCTTGTTTATTCACCCGGCTCGCGATTCCAGCAACGGTTACGATTGTACTTAAGATAATAGAGATTGACACGTACATAAGATCATAGATTATTCCGGGAACCTGCTAGTCAACGTCACTCCGATGCCAAATACGCAACTAATTTGGAAACACCTCGGCTTGTGCCATATCAATCTCACAGAGGAGAGAGAGAGATCAGTTAGTCCGTGAATACATATTGCTCTAAGAGGACAAAACACTCTGTCACGATATCCTATATTTCAATCTCCAAACATTCTAATATTATTGCTGATTTTTTATATATATTAGCCAATTATCAATTATTTTACATCAAGTATGGCATTTTAATATATCAGATATAATATAACTTTATATATAATTTTAATAACAAATATCATACTTTGTTTCATTCTTTCCTAGCTATTTCTTAGCTATTTTCATATACATTAGCCAATTATCAATTATTTTACATCAAGTATGTCATTTTAATATATCAGATATAATATAACTTTATATATAATTTTAGTTAATAACAAATATCATACGTTTCATTCTTTCCTAGCTATTTCCTAGCTATTTTCATATACATTAGCCAATTATCGATTATTTTACATCAAGTATGTCATTTTAATATATCAGATATAATATAACTTTATATATAATTTTAGTTAATAACAAATATCATACGTTTCATTCTTTCCTAGCTATTTCCTAGCTATTTTCATATACATTAGCTAATTATCGATTATTTTACATCAAGTATGTCATTTTAATATATCAGATATAATATAACTTTATATATAATTTTAGTTAATAACAAATATCATACGTTTCATTCTTTCCTAGCTATTTCCTAGCTATTTTCATATACATTAGCCAATTATCAATTATTTTACATCAAGTATGTCATTTTAATATATCAGATATAATATAACTTTATATATAATTTTAGTTAATAACAAATATACGTTTCATTCTTTTCTAGCTATTTCCTAGCTATTTTCATATACATTAGCTAATTATCGATTATTTTACATCAAGTATGTCATTTTAATATATCAGATATAATATAACTTTATATATAATTTTAGTTAATAACAAATATCATACGTTTCATTCTTTCCTAGCTATTTCCTAGCTATTTTCATATACATTAGCCAATTATCAATTATTTTACATCAAGTATGTCATTTTAATATATCAGATATAATATAACTTTATATATAATTTTAGTTAATAACAAATATTATACCTTGTTTGATTCTTTCCTAGCTATTTGCTGCGGGCAAAAGCGGTAAATTCAGCATAGCTCTCGTTTTAATGTATCGATTAGTCCTTCGTCAGGTAGTAAATTAATCATTTATAGTATTAGTGTACATTAATTAATGCGCACTTATATGAAACGCATGCTGCTATTGAAATGCACACAGCTTTAATAGATAGTAAGCCTAGCGTATTGAGTTAATCTCGAGATAATGAAGATACTATTCAGAATCATTCCCAAACTAATCTAGACCAGATCACAGACGGTATGCGTGCAATCTCTCTCTCTTTCTCTCTCTCCCTCTCTCGATTGATTGTTACTAGTAAACCGATCAAAAATCCGATTAATCGGATATTTAATTAAAACTATGAACCATGCGACGAAAGAGAGAGAGAAAGAGAGAGATAGAGAAAGAGAGGGAGAGAGACAAAGCGATTCTGTTAACGTCAGCTTGGGTCACGTGTTTTTGAAATTAATACCGGATATCGATCTAACTGTTTCAATGGCGTGCCTGATTACCTTCCACCTTCCACTGCGCTTTGACCTCAATCGAGCGGCTATATAACGGGCGTTTGCGAACTAATGTTTATCATGACCTTTTACCTTACCATCTTAAGCAGATTGTAAAATAACATTAAAAATGAATAGAATAAACAACTATCGAGACACAATGATCATCGCAATTTGGGTGAAATTAATAGAGTTTGCCTTCATTCTTCTTATTCTTTTTATTTAACCCTTTCGCACAAAATTAAGAGAGAGATTGTGTATTTATTACAAAAAGAAATAGCAATGTGATTTCTCTTCATATTTCTCATCTCCTCAATTTCATCCAAGAAACGAACTGTCAAATGATTATTTCATCGAAATCATGTTATCATATATTCAGTAATACTTAAAAAAAAAACAAAGTACATTTTATAATCATGAATGTATCGGAGAGGAAAGATTAATTTATTTTTCACATCGTACGAAGCTAACTATAATAGATTTAATTATGCAACATTTGTATGACCATCCCACTATGCATGAAGCCCGAACCGACTCCCGTAGCTGCACTTAAGATATTAAATTAGAAACACAGCACCGCGTATATTCCATAGGGCGCTTGGAGAATCGCAGAAACTCGTGCCGCATCGGTGCGGATATTCCGTAACGTAGATCCTGTGGGAACAAAATTATACGAATAAAGCAGATGGACTGGCTATAATCGGAAAAGTATTTTACCGTTCGGTGTCATCTCGTTCCGGTCGACGATTACGTAGAGACGTGTAATACGAGCGCGAGTATCCAGTAGTAATCGGTATCGCTGTCGCGACATCCAGGGAGAAAAACCCGGCCTCTTGTCCGCCACCGGGAGTATTACGTATCGAATAAAATTCGTCGCGCTCGCGTTGAAAGGAGGATCAATTTAACGATCCTCGCCGGTTCTCGCCCAGAAAGGGGAGCCGAACGACGAAGGAAAAGCTCCTTTATGCGACGGGTTACGCGCCTTTATCTTTATGATTACACTCACGTAGGATCGGGGTTTAATATAAAACCAGCTCTCTCTCTTTCTTCTTTTCTCAAGACGAGCGGGCTTACATCGTACGCTCTCGGCCACATCTATCTTGGAGGAGAAGCGCGAAAAAAAAAAAACAGAGGAAAAGAAAGACAAGTGGTTCGTAGCCGAAAAAAGAGAGCCCGAATGCATCAACTTAAATAAGAAAGTTTCGAGGAGCTTCGTTTCTCTTGGCCTTTGTCAATACGAGCGAAGAGCCCATCGCGCCCCTTCGTGTCAGTTGTTTGCAACAACCGCCTGGATACAATCAAAGACCTGTTTGCCTTTCGACATAAATCTCCCGAGAGATATTTTTTTTTGTCAGCTTGATATTCCTCACACGTTGTATTTAGCAAACAGGAAACGATCGCGAACGAAAGTTGTGGTTATATTTTTCTGGTTGTATAAACAAAGATGAGACGATATTAAGAAATTTTTCGATATAAATTGAATAAATATTATTCTATAAATTGAATAAATATTATTCCTTTTTTTTGTTATTTCTCAAAAAATGAGAAAAAAGATTTCGATAAAAGTGCGGGAAAGAAGTCATTTAAGATACTGCGACTTTGAAAGGGGATGAATGCGATCGACTTACGAGTTTTCCGGCGATTTTCGGGGGCAGCTATAAATGTGATTCGGAGGAAATATGTACACGAAAGCGGAACGGAAAGAGAGGGGGGGAGGGAAGGCACAAATCACCGGGTATCTAGAACGGTAAATTGCGAGCATTCATAACGCAACGAAGGAGCAGTTCGCGCCACTTACAGAACGACGATAACTTTGTCACCCTTTGGGAGCCTCGTGGCGATTTTGTATTATTCTACGCGCGCGTGTATCTGTCAACCGCAATAAATATTGCCGGAGCATCAGATTCCCAGCGTTTGGGAGAGCGAGCGTTAAAGTTATTCAACGTCGTTGAACGCATTCAAATTCATAATCGAGATATCGTCTTAGAATAATGGAATAATGGAAAGGTGCGATGGAAGATATGCGCTAGTTTATTAACGCGACGTTTTAATAATGTTTCCCACACACTCTCAGTTAGATTAATAACAATATACTTCTAATGCTTATACTTTCGAGATTTTCTACTAATCAAGATTAGAAAATAATTAATTAATATAATTAATTACTTATAATTAATATAATTTATTGTTAATTCGTATAATATATAATTTATATAATTAATTATTGAAAATAAATAATTAATTATTGATATAAATATAATTAATATATAAATAAGCGGTGAAAATGGCAAATAAGGACCAGGCGTAGGTTGCAAGGTAATTAGTAACTTAACGATTAAAAAAAATGTTGAATTTATTGTGGTAGTATACTACAATAAGCTCAACATTTTTTTAATCATTAAATTACTAATTATCTGGCTCTTATTTGGACCCATTTTTATTGTTTATTCACATGTTATATCTATTTTTTTAAATAATTTTTTTGTTAAATAATTAATAATTTAGAAATTGTCATGTACCTAAAGGGAAAATTAAATATTTTGCTGTAAAAACTAATCATTTTTTCAATCACTCCTTTTTGACATTTTTTTAATTAAAAATATTATTTTTATTATATTTCTATTCTATTTTTTTAATAAAAACCAAAAATTAATTAATTACGAAATATATATCGGCGAATGCCGTTTTTATTTTAATTAAAAGTTAATTTCCTTCTTTCCCCAATCTCATTCGCAAACGTTTTTTCATTTATATTCCACCTTACTTGACTCGAATGTTTCAACGGCGTCATAAATAAGCCAGATAGTTTATCCGGGACAACGTAACCCGGAACGTCCTAAGCACTCGTTACGGGCAGCGGAAAAAAAAAAGATAGCGCATATACTGCCGCGTTCGAGGCACAATAAGAGCTGTAATGTCCGGCGCCATAATTTCGCCGTTAAACGGTCGGCGAACGTCTGGCGTCATGAAAGCACGATGTGGCGATCGATCGCCTGACCGGCTTGATCGGCGTCCGTTATTGCGCGTGATGAAAAAATCGGGTCCCTTGGGCTCTCCCTTTCACAGTGACTCATTATGAATATCAATCAATTTGCGTCATTCGGCCCGCTCGTTATCGTACGCCAAAGTAACCTCGAACAAAGCGAGAGTCGAAAAAAGAAAATATTTTAAAATATTTTATATTAAATTACATATATTATTACATTTTTATTGTATCAAATTTTTATTTTTTATTAAACTGTTATAAAGGATTTAATTAAAAATTTTATTCGAGGTATAATCGAATTAAAAAATACATTCCATAGAAATAATCGAATAACAAATTATTTGAATTAAATACTATTTAGAAATAATAATTTATTTATCAAATTTTTTATAAAAAAAAAGAATTATAACATCGATATTATTTCGTTATATATATTCAATATACGAAAGTTCGAAGTATAATCGAGTAAAATAATACATCTAAAAGAATTGAATATTTTACAAACATATTTTGCATTACTTTTATTTATCGACTGTATATGCTCTTTGATTATGACTATTTATGATGGTATCAATAGACATTTTAAAAGACAGCGTTATAAAATCCCACATCGTTGTTCGATCACTTCTCCTCTAATTCTCTAACGCCTAGAAACAAAGCGAAAGGCACAAACGAGGAAAAAAAATAGATTTAAGAGGAACGCAGAATACAGTAAGGAGAAGTGACTTTATCTGCAACTCTCGATACGCGAATCGACGGCGAGCGATTCTTCATTTTCTCTTCTTTCGGCTTTTGTGCCGCCACGGTCTCGTTAATTAGAACCGCTGCCACCGGAATTCGTCCCAGATTCTCGTTACTCTTTTCCTCCTCCCACCTCCTCTTCTCCTCCTCCTGATAGACGAGGACAATTGTTTCTCCTATTGTGTCCTTCTTATCGATGAATGACGAAGATACTGCTTTGAAAAAGCCTGAACATCGCGCATAATAGAGATTAATCATTCCCATTTATGCAATCCCCTTCATTATTGTTATCTTTATTTCTTTTAGAAAAAAAATTGACGTACAGTATCGGTCAAAGGTATTACATCATTTACAGAAACAGGAAAGTTGTTGTTTCATGAAAAAAAAAAAAAATATATTTTTTTATATTATATATTATATTTTAATTCAAATATTATATTATATTACTACTATTTTTTGGTGTAATATCATAAAAATTATGACAAAATAATGATGGAATTTTTGATTCTTACAAAACAGCTCTTTTTACTCTCAATGCTGTCGTATTCATGATAACAGATTTTTTTTACGATTTTTTTACGATTTGATTTCAACAAGTTTGCAAATACTACAATAAATTTGAATTAATAGATCTCTCATTTTTTGGATTTCTATAAAATTCAACTCCCAATAGCTCTTGGAAAAATCCCATTGAGAGACTTTAAATTTTATTGAAAAATTTTAAAGAATTAAAAATTAATATTTCTGTTATTATTTATTATAATTTTTAATTTTTGCAATATTAAAACATAAAATAAATAAATAATAGTATTTTAGTAATTTAATACGTCGCGTTTAACATTTTATAATATATTTTGTTGATATTGCGCTGAAGAGAGGTCAATGATCCAAAACGTTCGTTTTTTTAACTAATATAATTATTTTTCTGTGGCTTTATTTGCCAATTACGATTTAATTATTATTATTTAAGCCAAATTTCAATTTATTTGATAAAATATAAGTTGACAAAATATTTATACATGTTTTCGTTCATTAAAATAACGGCATCCCTGTTTTTATAAGTAAAATATACTAAATGTTTTCGATCAATACCGAACATTACTTTTATTATTCTAACGAAACGAGAAACCGGATCACGATCAAAATCGCAATGTAATAAATAGAAAGACCGCACAGTGTAAAATAGGAAACGATTATTATCATTAAAATTAGCAAGGTTTTCCCGGTCCGGATTCTCTCACATAACGATCATTGAACGACACATTGTGAGTCTATTATTTCCGGAAATGTACTCGTCGTTCGTACATTGTATTTTCAGCAAATTCCGACGGCGTCCTCTGCGAAATGTGCTCTTGCATGGTAGGGAGAACATTATTTCGAGAGCTAGAGCTTATTTAGTTCCGCGAACTCCAACAGCTGGGATGTATGGGATGATGAAGTTCATATAATGCGAGTAAAACGTATCGAAGTTTGATTACCTCGGATCGCACACGGTGACATGGAGCCGGAGTTAGACGTCAGAATTTGCGTCTGTCATCAAGCAACTTTTGGCATTTAACGGGGAAAGCCTAATATACGTGCTCTGGAGAGCATTTACCTATTATTAGCCGCCGCTCTTCGGGAATGTACATATGTGCCTCACGTTCGTACGATTGGAGCAGTCCGGGAAATAGAACAGAATGCGAGCGCAATTACGATTAGCGCCGCGCTAATTACCCTCTAATTGCTTAATTACGAACGAGTGCTATCTATTTTCAAACTAAGAATTAATTTATTATCGAGAAGACATTGCACTGCGTGAGAAATGTATAAGAGGCATCATTAAGTATGTTCTGGGAAATATTAATTACTTTTTTTTTTATTTTTATGGAATTATTCTGACAAAAATGGATTCAGATAAAATATTGGTCAAATTTTGTAAAATAAATGAAAGATTTAGTATCGAAAAATGATATATTCATTAAGTTTAATTTAGATCAATTAATTTAGCATTCTGCAATATCACTAATCTTGCTTACAATATATGTACATGCGATATAAATTTAAAAATTTAAAAATGACATATTTATAAAGCGCGAAAACTTGAAAAATAATTCATAAATTTTGTGCGCTACATATATTTCCGTTACATTGTATTTTTTATATTACTAAACTATTAAAATTGTGTACAGTTTATTTTAAACAGTCTTTCTTTTAACTTAAAATAATCCGATTAATTATGTTTAATTATGTGTAATAAAATATTTCTCAAAATGGTTTATTTGTTTTCTCAAAATAAAAGAGAATTATAGCAAATTTAATACGAACAAATAAATCAGTTTCAAAAATAAATGGTATATCTTCTCTAAGAAAACACATAAATATTATATATATTTATATTTTATTAAGAAAATACATCTAATAGCGCATCTATCATTGTTTTATTAAATTTGAACGCAAATTCTTTCACGAATGTTCTCCCCGCATTCCAATTTATTTGCTTAAAATTCCTTTGTGTTAATTCTATAATTAATTAATCGTGAACGTATAAATAAATAATTAAAATTTTTACAGTTTATTTTAAATGTTCTCTTTTTTAACTTTAAATAATCTGATTAATAAGTTTAATATGTTTAATAAAAATGTTTAATAAAAAAGCTATGTTTAGCAAAAAATTTGTAGAAATGATTTATTTTTTAAAAATTAGTTTATTTATTTATTTATCTGTAGAAATAATTTATTTCTTAAAAATTTATTTATTTATCTCTCAAAAATAGGAGAATTGTGGATGAAATTTAATACGAACAGGACAATCAATTTTGAAAGTAAAAAATAGCATATTCTCTTCGGAAACTATTACATATATTCATATTTTATTCAGAAATTTGTGACATGCAGCGAATCATTTATCATTATTTCGTTAAATTTGGACGCAGATTTTTGTACGAATTTTTTTTTATTCCAATTTACATGCTTAAAATTTATTTATGTTAATTCCATAATTAATTATACGTGAACATATAAATTGATTATTGCGCACGGTATATACATTATTACGAAAGCTGCGTGAAATATTCACGGTTCAAACATAGTTCAAACAAATCCAACGTATCCACGCGTACGCATAATATAAATCAATCACCACGAAATACACACGAGGTAGTAAAACAAAAAGATTATCGCGCGAAACATTAGCGGGAGATTGTCACGAATTCGATTATAGTTTGCTATCCCACGAACATTATGTTACATTATGTTACGTTGCGTTACGTTATATTGCTCCATAATCGAAAATGCGCATAATATACGCGGGAAATCGATAACCATGTGACCTATCCTGGGTTTTGCTCTGACCGTACATGGGATCTTACGTATCTCGGGTGGAAAGTAAAGCGGACAGTTCGAGCTTATTATGCGCTCACGGCCAATAATAAGCAGCGTGTCAAATGCAGCGTGTATCAAGGTGATATTGTACCTGGTTGCAGCAGCACATATACACACTTACAGTACCGGACAAAAGTATCGCATCATCCTCAACAATACAGAAAACGTATAAATAAATGATTAAATTTTTTATATTTTATTATAAGCCGTTCTGCTCATGTTCGTAAAATATGAAAAATATATTCTCTCTCTCTCTTTCTCTTTCTGTCTATCTATCTCATTCAATTTATAAAATTAATTAATTATCATAACATCTGTTTTGACATTGTTAAAAATTCTTTATATCACCCATGCTTTTTTAATATAATCGCGTTAATTATAAACAGTTTCTACATGTCAACAACATGCATTACATAAGTGTATTAATTATTTTTTTCTTTTATAACCTTTTTCAACTATTATAGGAATATTTGTAAACATGCTGGAATAAAATGTTATATTAACAATTTAAAAAAAAAAATTATTGTCAAGAGAGAAAAAGAGAGAGAGAGAGAGAGAGAGAGAGAGAGAGAGAGAGAGAGAGAGAGAATATACGACAATGTTAAAAAAGGGAGAGGAATATTTTAAAGAATGAGAAGTTTAATATTTTTTATTTATATATTATATATTTTATTTATATATTTATATATTTTATTTTTATTTATATATTTATATATTTTATTTATATATTAATATTTTATATTAATATTTTATTTATACATTTAATATTTAATATTTTTGTTATTATTTATTTTATAACTTTTAATTTTTACAATAAAAACATAAAATAATAATAATAATAACATAATTTGATAATTTATCTTGTTTTTTTCATTAAAATAACAACTTTTATCTCTATAAATGATGCAATATTTTTGATCATTAATGTACACATGCATTCAAACGATTCTATGCCGGTCGTGAGATGTGCCAATTTTGCGACCAGCATTCGGGATGTCGCCACTAAGCTTTGGTTGCTTTTATGTACGGTTGCAAAACCGTATGATGAAGATAAGATCACCGACCATTGTCGCTATCATTGTCTTTGCGTATCACTCGTGCTTTGAAGCGATTTTCGTATACTTGTTGTTGTACGCGGATCCACGCAAATACAAGCCACAAACGACATATTGACTGTAAACTGTTTGCTTTGTTTGTAATTAGCAACAAATGGTCTAAGCGACGAATAATTTTTGCAAAAAATATATAGAAAAATGTAATAGAAAAATAATTGCACTGTGTATTCGCATTTCTTATATATTCATATTTTTTAAGTAAATAATAATATATTTAAAAAAAATATGAGAAATATATATATAATTCTAATATTTTATATTCTATATATTAATTATATAATAATTTATATATATATATATATATATATATATATAATTAACAATTAATATATAAATGCAACGAAATTTTTTCGTCGGGGTATTCCTTCAAAAATCTTAAACAGCAATAGAGGTTAAATGGTATATCATTTTAAAGATCTTCGATTCTCTGTATAATTCTCTTTCTTTAAAAAAAATATATATATATATATATATATATATATATATATATATATATATATATATATATATATACAGAGTTTATTTTAAAACTTTTCACCCGTTTATTTCATGATTGACTATTTTTTACGAAAAATGCCAAAAGACGTCAATTTTGTTTTCAAAGGAGACATTTAAGTACATTAAATGCAACGAAATTTTTTCGTCGGAGTAGCTATTCCTTCAAGAACCTCAAACAGCAATAGAGGTTAAATGTATATCATTTTAAAGATCTTCAATTCTCTGTACAATTCTCTTTCTTTAAAAAAAAAAATATATATATATATATATCATTTTTAAAAATATATATATATTTGAAGTTATCTCTCTCAATTAAAATTTTTTTAAAATATTGAATTCTGCATATTTTTAGAGAAAACTTTATATTAAATTCGCAATATCTATCAATTCTCTATATTAATTAATAGATACCTTTTCTCTCTGATATTTTTTATATATATTATAAATAAATTATCCATTATATTGAAAACTTTCGGAAAAATGGTACAGCCAGTCTCACGGTTACGTAAAAAAAGCACAGATAGTCGGCGTCATAAAATTCTTAGCAGCAGACACGCTTGATATGTCATGTGTAAAATGCGCTTATTTGGAAAACTTCCTTACCGTCGTAATTTGTGGTTTTATATAAAACGTCAAGGGAGCGACGTCTAATTAATACGTGATGCGCAACAAATGTTTACGGTGTAATGAAGTCCGTAACGCGGCAGGTATGCCTGGTTAACGCAGATTAGAATTTATCGTGTAATTCTGAAATATAACGTTACGTTGTAGCTGTGCGAATAAAGTAACAAAAGTAGCTATATTAATCGACGAGATAAACGAACCAAGCCACATAATAATCTTTCAAATAGAGAATAAAATATTAATAATAACAATTGTAAAACTTTCTCATTAAAAATAAATTGTTCTCGCTATTAACTTTATTGAGAAGATAATTTCATCTCCATCTTGCTAATTCATATGTTAAGAAACGAACAAATTAAGAGTGACAGGAAAGGAATGTTTTATACTACTTCTCGCATTTTTATTTAATTATAAAATGACGCTAAACAAACTTTTTTCAAAGATTTAATTTTGTAAGTGACATTTTGTATGGAACTTTTAGTTAATTTAATCGATATTGCAGCAATATTTTAATACAAAGAGGTCATTATATATAAATACATGATATTTGTTTTAAAAGCTTGAATATGTAGTTTTCTCATACATTTACACCGCTTGAAATAAATCTCTCATGACATTAGTTATTTAAAGACGCGCCGGCTCGATTGAAACTGCTATGTCAGATTACTTTCCCGCAAGTAATAAAGCCAATGCTTGAATAATGGATAATATTTAAATGACGCTGGGTCGATTAAGCGAGACGGATCGCGATTCGATCGTTTCTAACGAGTTGCAATCACGAGCTGCGCGACGTTTCCGGTAGCTCGATCGAAAATCGAACCTTACACATTCCCGCCACGTTGTTCCACGTGTGACATTGACGAGGAGAACGCGCATTCGTTAACATGCGCGACAGCTGACGATACCTGGCGTCTATCTGGTCACGTAGATTTAACTGTCCGATGTGTCCGAAACGACATTCAACTACAACTTTCTCTTAATATATTTGATTAATTCATCATATATGTATATCGCCGAACTCACACGTAACGTGCTGATACGAGATTCCTAACGTAAGTATTCAGCGAGAGACCGGGCGCAAAGTTTCTACACACATTTTCATCAACATCCATCAAATGTAATTTTAATTGGACTGGTTGTTCGCTTCCTCTGTAGCAGACAATTTAATTAATTAATCTCTCACTTCGCTCCGTTGAATAATATTATTATTCCTTTAATTTCAATAGTCGAGTCTTTCAAGAATCTCTTATTTATTTACATATTCATCATGACTCCTAGTTTATAGTTATGCCATAAGCTACCTTTTGCTAGTTTAATCTTAATTGGGTCTTTAATCACGCATTCTTGTGCTATAAACAGGTATTAATATTCTTGTGGCGTAGTAAATACATTACAGTCGGAATAAAATACATTTATAATAAGATACATTTATCAAAGAGATATACATGTGTGTATGTGTGTGCATAAATACGCATCCGTTATGAGTTTAATGAAGCCTAAAGAGTTTTTGTATCATGTACTATTCCACATTGTACTTGCAAAAGACTCTTCTTAATATTCGATATATTACTATTTTTATATACAACATAGTTTAATCAAAATAGCATCTTTGAATTCACATATATCGTCTTTGAATCAATGAGTTAAATAATTTTGATATAACAAATTTTTTTATAATAAAGATACTTAATACTTTTCATATGAAAATTATCCATTCGATAATGTTTTTTCAGCCTCAGACATCAGGGTACCTTTAAATCTTGTAAAAAATTCTCTTATCTTCAAGTATTTTCATTGAAAATTTTAGATGAAGAGAATACTTAATGATATTTTTTGGTGTAACTTTCTATAATAAATTTTTTTATTGCATGCATTTTTTAATGTTTTGCTCATACGAAGAAAAAATACGGAACTTTTTGAGTTTCGAATACTAAATCTTTTTGTAAATGTATCGAAATAAGCTGAATAATTTTCATAAAATAAAACATTTTTCACTTGCATAAAATTTTCATTTTCTTTAATTACTATAAATTATAATAAAGAATAAGTACTGCATATTCAATATTTTATCAAAATACTGAATACATGAAAAAAGATAGATATATGTTTATAAATTTTAAAGTCATAATTCACTTGGCTTACCCACTGTTTAATATGAGAGCAAAATTGTCGAAGAGAAATTTTTTTTTTATAAATTCCCTGAATAAAATTCCATAAGAATTCCCAGATCTTTTCAAAAGAAATTCTTGAGAGAATTCTAGATTTTTCATGTTTTTCCAGAAAGTAGAGATGCTAAGCATTCTAAACGCGAAATCCGGGAACAATTCAATGACGATAAAATTCACGATATTAAATCGCTCGGATTCAATTGTCGAAAATTGACGAGGTATTCGACCGGCGAGATGGTTTAATGGACAGATGTCATAAGTCGCATCACAAAAATTGCACGTGTCAAAATGACAGATCGTTGTATTCTGATTCTCGAAACCGATGAAATTAGAGAGTGAAAAGCGAAATGTAAACGAAGAACGATAAGAGCTTTACGCGGAATCATAATACAATTTTAAAGGTTCGAAAATTTCTCGTTTGCTTATTATATTTATAAATTTAGATCAAACATATGAAATTGTATCTTAAAGCACGTTATAAAATTAGCCACGATAACAGTTAAAGAAATAAGTCTTAATTGTACTTTTTTTTCTCTTCTTTTTTCTTTCCTATGCTCGCAGTTATTGACGATAAAATTTTCATTGCATAAATTAAAATTTCTTTAAAAGCATTTTTTAAAATCCTTTTATTTAAATCCTTTTATATCGACAATTTGAAAATTTAGATCATTGAGATTAAAGTTTGTAGCAAACAAACTATTTATTATTTTTGTTGTAATTTTGAAAAATTGGCACACTACTATTTACATTTTAAGATATCTTAAAGTTAATAATAATTATATTAACTTTGGGAGAAGTAAAATTACTTTATTTGTATCTGTAATTTAAGCTAGATCAGAATTATACTGACGTAATTATTGAATAACATGCGACAGTTTCGAAAATATGTTTATTTTGATTCAGCAGATTGAATTACCGTCACCTATGAATTAACGTTTCTGTGTATAATTGGTTTAATCATTTAACGCTTAAGTAGCAATCAGTATTGTTTAACATAATGCAGTCCGAAATGTATGTAAATCATAATGATTTGGGTTAATTCAGGTATCGCGAACCGATTTCTCGTACTAATCACGGAATGCATTATACACAGTGACATTTATAGTCGCGATCAATTGTATGCATGTATAACACTAAAACATTCCATATATTGCAAATATTTTACTTAATGCTAAAATTAATCTATTTGATAATCATGTTCTCGCATTGAATTTCAATAAACTCTCGTTTTATCAGCAAGAATCATTTCAAGTTGCCTGTCTCTCTATCGATAATTGAAAATAACTGAATATTTTGTCATATAAATACATACATATTTCAAAAATCTATTTATTTTCGTTTATACTACCAATATCGATTCATTTCAATTAAGTTCATATCCAATTTTGCGATAATAAATTGCATGAACAATAAAAATCGAGTGTTAAATATAAGTAAGAGCAAAAAGCGCTCTAAAATAACGCCATAAAGCAAAAACGCGTCCTATATTATTAATGTTCAGTAAAAATCAGTAGTTTATATGACAAAGAAAATGGAGAATAATAAATCAACGAAAATTAAAAGAGACGCGCGCATACACATACATTTTTTTAAATCATATAAAAATAACTCGTCAATTATAAAAATATTTCCAAACTTAAAATTTTTTCTCAAGATATTATTACCCATTCTTGGTAATTTATTCTTTTCCCACAACACTCTTCAATACGAGATGAAGGAGAAAAGAGAAGAAATTTTGGAAAATCGATATTTTCATGGAAAAAATTAATTTTGAAAGTTTAATAGAGATAATGAGTTGGTAAGCATAAAAAATGTGTTACATTATTCTTTTTACAGAGCGCGAATAAAGAAAATAACTAGAAGTAAAATAAAATTAAGAGTATTTATCTGCTTTTATTCGCGAAAAATATTCATGCAATTAAATTCTGCTATAACTAGATCGTAGTCGTTGCATTTATCACAACAAAAACGGGTTACAAATTTCGAATATGAGGGCTATTTGTAAGTAGGGGAGTTACGGTAATTCCATTGCTAAGTTTAGGATCGATGCGGGTGGAAGTTAAGTATTTAAGACACTGTTAAAGTTTCACAAACTTTCCCATGGACTCACTGCCTGGGCTCTTTTGAAGTGGGCAGCTGCGAGGAACTCCGTTATATATAAAGCACGATCAGAACATGCTCTTTCTTGCTCTTACTTTTGCTCCCTCTTTCTCTCTCTTCCTCTCTCTTTCTCTTTCATCGTCAGATACGCTCGGAAAATTCTTCTAAATATTTAATCACGTAGTCCAGCCCCGGATTTTACGGATCGCACAATAATCCTCACCGTGTACGCTCTCAACTAACTCAATTCCTCTCTCTCTCTTTCTCTCCTCGTCTTCTAATAACTCGACGAAAATTAAGCTTATTCTTGTTATCTCCTCTCTCAATTCGCGCACTTCGGGCTGCTTTCGTGCGCAGGATTAAATTTGTCTAACTCCGGCCGCATATTCTTTCCTAAGCAAAATAATTGACGTTGGCCTGATAAAGGAGAGTATAATGGGGTACACACCTGGTTACTCTTCGCAGCAAAAACCGTGAGATAAATAATATGAGATAAAATCTCCCACTTCTCTACTCTTAATATTACTGCGCTATTTATCGTTAATTCAATATCATCATAATTTAATATGCTAATTTTAATCTTTCAAGATTACATCAAGATTTTAGATCATCGCAACTATATCGAATTGTGGCGTAAACAATCAGTAATAGAAATTGTTTCATCGAAATAACTTTACTTTAACATTTCACCTTTTCATTATTCCACATTTGTTACCATATATGAAGCAATAGACTTATAAATTATGGCATTAATTTTATTTGTGACTTCTAATCAATAAACAGCTGTCAGGTTTAATTATGTATTAAACCTGACAGCGGTTTAATTATATAAATCTATTTTTGTTATTGGAAATATAAGATAAACTTATAGAGACAGAGAGAGAGAGAGAGAGAGAGAGAGAGAGAGAGAGAGAGAGAGAAAGAGAGAGAGAGAAAGAGAAAGAGAGAGAGAGACATCGGAGAAAAATTTGCTGTATCAAGTCTACTATTTTAATAATAATATGTGAAGGTTTTTCAGATATTCTCAGAATTGATGTAACAGAAAATTTATAAGTTTTGAAATATGCATGAATTCTCGCCTCTGATGTCACAATCGAACTGCCATGACCGGTTCAAAGCCTTAACATAGCAAATTCTATTTCCAGTATAATTACAATGACATAATGATATATGCAATATTACATTTTGTTATAATAAATCTTCTGTCATTATATGTATATCGTATATTAGATACAGCATAAATTGAATTTATTTAATTAATATTAATGAATGCAGTCTACATAATTTTTAAATATATCTTTTAACAAAACAGGATAGTAAATTAATGCAGTGTAGCTTCGTTGAAAAGAACGTTTATAATTACTTCTGTACAAATGGTAGCATATTTATTCAGTATATAATAAGGTACTTTAAAAACATTTGGATGTTTAAAAAAATTTTGACTCTTTACAATTTTTACTAAAGCGAAAATTTCCGATAATTATTCTAAAGTATTTTATTACGACAATATAAATAAGAAATGTCAAAAATAATTCTATAAAAAAATATTAATACATATAATTATAATAGTAGGATAATTTTGTGTGTACAGAAAAATTGAATATTATTTATATAACACTTTTTATTTAAATAGCTTCATTTATTAACATAATAACATTTTTACCTCATTTTAAGAATTGTATTTTCAAAAAAAACGTTCCAGCATTATACAAAATGTTCGAATTTTTTCCAATTTGATATCGAAATCTTCTTTAATGTAATAAAAAAAGGATATTGTCCATGTAAATATAAAGCGATTTTATTTTTAAATGTTGTGTTCACATAATTTTTATTCTTTCGTGCATATAAAATACAAATCAAAGTGTCCATTTCAATTTGTGAAACATGGAAATATAAATCTCTAATATAAATGTACATATTATTCTCTTATGTTAACATATCGAAATGTCGACACTTAGAAGAGATCTTTAAATTTTTTTCATTCTTTCTTTTAAAATTTAAACGCGTTATAGCGATTAAATTTAAATCTAAATAGTTCTCAATATTTTTCAAAACGTCGTCCACAAATCTCTCTTTTTTTAACATTCTCATGTACATAAAATACATTCGAATTAACATTAACAGAGACAAAAACCTAATCAAAAGATTATATCAAACGATGCGATTTTAGGTATTATACATGTCGAATATAAATGATCCGCATGAGCAGACACCTCCCCTCCCTTCTATACTTTATAACAGGCTTTAGCTTTCGAGACGACTGACGTTCCATAACACAGTCGTCCTCAGACATCTCGTGCAGAACGTTCGCAGCGAAAGATAGTCGGAAATTGTGACATCAATTACGATTAAAATCGTTAGTGTACAGTGTCTGACATTTTTCTATCATTTCGCGATACATATAAACAGCTATTATGATCAAATTGTTGTACGAGGCAGTATTTTTCTCGATATTTAAATTTACGTTCTGGCTATACGTTTAATGATAAAATTGCTAAATATTAGCTATATTAAATTTTGTTAAATAAAATTGTAAATTAATAAAGAATTCAGATGAGTTTGGAAATATTTATTAATTACGCGTTTTTCGAATTTCAATTTTTAACTATGGTGCGAGAACCCATGAAAATGAAATAATCTATTTATGCGCCAAACATATACATTTTATCTACTTGAAAGAGCATATTTATCCAATATTAACAAATTTAGAACACATTTTACGATTTTCTGCAAATATAGATGTACACGTGCATATATCGCTATTGCAAAAAATCTCGTGTGTGCTCTTATTTCTTTGAATTAAAAAAAGTATTATTCATATTTATGTGGTAATAAAAACGTTAATGTAATGATGATTTGCTGTGTTGATACACATACATTTATCATTTTCCTTCATGAAATATTTTATCGGTCAAGTGGATAGGGATAGATGAACATTGCCGGTACAATCCGGGACGACTTTTCAACTGTACAAATCCGCGGCAGTTGTTTCGGGAACGAAAAAAAAAGTATTACAACTGCAGCGGACTAACACGACCGGTGAAGAGGAAAAAAAAAGAAAACAAGCTTTTGCACCGACCGAAAACCGTAAAATGCACCGTAAAGCGCGTTACTGCGGGCCATTTAGAAAGATCGATCGATCCCATGAACACTTTCAGAATGATCGATGCACCGTCCCAGTATGCCGGTTCCTTTTTCCAAAATAGAAGACTGGAATTGTTGCCTGTGTGCGGAGATAAATCACCGATTTTCTCCAGTAGTGTGTATTGAAAAATACGGGAATCATAAATTGTGTGATAATCTCTCGGTAGTATACAAAGTTATAAGAATCAATGTGTATTTTGTACGCATATTTAAAAATAATTTTTTTATACTTATTAGACAGAAGAATACTTACTTGCGTCAAAAAATGCGATCGATTTAATCGATTGATTCGTCATTAAAAAACTAGACGTCGCTCGAATCAGAAATTGCGTATATATCTGGTTATGCGATTATTTCTCAACACGATAAATCGATATCTTTTTTTTTTTGGCTGCAAACCCTCTTAATACATAAATACGATGTCGGTTAAAAAATATACATATACATATACATATCTTTATTACATAAATATAAATATACATATACATATCTTTATTTTTATATTTATCTTTTATACATATCTTTATTTTTATATTTATACTCTTTTTAAACTTTGATATTTTACAACAAAAGTGCCTTAATGCGAGCTTGCGAATAGTGTCGTTTACGAAAGGAAGAAAGGACGTAGCAGAAACGAGATTCGTGAAACAAGACAATGAACTTTATATGTCGTACGATAGTCTACTATTTCCTGGCTATTTATTTAAAGGGTTTGCTGCAATCTTTGAAGCTATACTCCGGCCATCCACCAGATCTTGTAAAATGCACTGCTGACTTTGACGTAAGTACACTTCTACTTTTACTACTATCTACATATAATCTCAAATAAGAGGATGTTAAAAGGTATATTTATTACACTTTACTTCGGTTTATGAAATATATTTAAAATAAATATCGTATTTCCCTCTGATCAACAAGTAAACACGTGGAAATCATTTTGGAGAAATTTACATAACTATGTTTACCTCTGCCTGCCTTCATATTTATTATAACTTAATTACGTAATTTATATTTGTACAGTTTTTCTATAACAAATTTAAAGTTTATTAAAAATATTTTAAATTCCGTTTGATATAAAAATAAATATATGATATTTTACATTTTCCATATCTTCTTTCTTTGATCAGCAATAATTTTGATTGAACATTTCGTCTTTTTCATTTAATACATTTTTTATAATAAAACAAATTTATGAAATTAAATAAAAATATATGAATTAAAATTTTTATTAAAATAAAATAAAATAAATTTGTGAAATTAATTAATTAAACAACAAGTATTCCTTCTTTATTCGTCCCTAAATCGTGTCTAAATTGTCTAAAAGCTTGATCATAACTTCTAAAAATTATTTTCAAATTCAAAAAGTCAAAAAGAATTCGTAGAAGAATAATGTTAAATTTGGAACAAAAATCTCCTTACAATATATATAATATAAAATAATATTGTATGTCGCACACACATGAAAGAAAATTACATTTGTCGATAATACTCGTCATAATAGAAGTTTATTAATAAGTGGAGATATATAATCTACGATATTTGCCCGAGAAAGGATGCGCCGCGATACTTGCTCGATCATGTGGTCTTATCCGTGATTATCGTACAGGATATCCTCGACAATTTTCGAAGTCTGGCTTCTCCATAGCTCACCTGTGCCGCCCGGTGAGGTCGGCGAGTACCCCTTGCGGGCAGCAATGTGCCGCGAACGGATCGCGGTGAGTCAGCAACGATAAATCGAACGATTTATGAAGCGGCACGACCAACGACCATCCTCGAGGAATAATATCGGGATCGATCCACGACGTTGAGGCGGGCCGTCAGAATTTTCGAGCGTCCGTCAGCCTTGTTAATTGTCTCAGATAAGAGTCGAGACGTCTTTTTATATATAGCATCAGACGATTAAATCGATTCTTGTCGATCGTAACGTCGGATTATATTTCGAAACACGCGCGACGCGTTGAAGTATGTTTCAATCCTGCATACTTTAATTTGATAAACAAAATGACTCGCGAATAGCTCCCACATCGACTTATGATCTCGTAAATTTTATATCCATGTTAATAAAAATCGATTTCTCATACCCCGTCAGGTATAAGGCTCGTATAAAGAGTACTTCAGAACTTCCATCATCGACTTTTACGCCAGAAACTTTTGATTTAATTTGAAATTAATTGCTTTTTCAAGACAAATCGCGGTTGGCGATTATTATTAGCGAAAAAGAGATTATTATTTGTTTTGAGAAATAAACTTTGGAGAAAATAAACGTAATCTAAAGTAGCTTTTATATTTATAGGAAATCTGTCAGCGTTGAATTCGAGATTGGCATCACGTAATGTAATCAAGCTAATAAATAATATTAACAGTTATTTTATTAGCGGATAAAATATTTTGCGCAAAATTTGAAAATCACAGTCTCAAATGTATTTGCCAAAGTATTCAGCAAAGCCCCAATTATCTTACGATATCTTCCACAATTTCCTTAATAACTTTTATCGAACGGTGCTAATTTAATCGATCACGCAAAAAGCTGCACAGCTAATTAGTATCATACTTTTTACACCTATTTTACGATCTAGATATTATGCCACGTGGCCATTAGCGATATTACAAGATCACATCACAGCTTGTGTCGCGATGAATCACTGTAGCATTACACAGAAGAGTATGATTTGTAAAATACGGTACTTTTATGCGAGAAATTATCGGGCATGGTAATCTATTGATTATTCACCTGACATATAATATAACATTATTAGATTTATTAATACGCAAATTATTAATGATATTGAAAACTTATATAGAAAAAAGTTTATAAATATAGATTTTGTACTTAGCTTCTCTCTCTTTGTAGTCTTTCTAACATTAAATATTTTAATAATTAAACGTCACATTAAAATTCTGTTCAAGCAAATTCACTTGAAATTAACTGAATAATAAAGACTCATTATCTTCATTTACATTTATTGGAAGTTACATTTTTCATTAAAGGTTATTTAATTTCTTGTGGCTTCAAAAGGCCAAGCTCATGAGAACTCTTTTTTCATTTTTTATTGCATTTTTAAAGCGTAAAAATTTGTACGTATAGTTATTTTTTTCAATTATCGTCAGCAATAATTATCTTTTTCTTACAAATCATATAAAAATTGCAATATACCCGCAGAGGAAATTTTGAGTTGTTATATAATCTTGTTAGGAATTATGCAAAGATTTTGATAACATGCCACGTAAGCGCGAACGATATTTGGAATATATTATTACGTGTAGTAACGAATTCCTATGGTAACAAATTTTACTCAGATTCTCTCCCGATGTTCCTACGGACTACAATGTTACTATAATGATCGCCCGAACCTGAATACCGCGGTTTCGGATTTTCTCGGATCCAAATACGTTCATCTGCTGGTTCATTCGTATATCGTATTCTTTACTCTACGAAATTGCAAAATTTAGAAAGTAGATATTCGTATTTGCTATTTCAATGGAAATTAATTAAGCGCGACATTTATTCAAACGGACATTCATATATACAGGGTGAGCCATTTTAATTAACGCACGCAATTATTTCGGAAACAAAGCATTTTAGAGAAAAATGTTTCAGACAAAAGTTTTATGGTTTCGAGGGGGCCATAAAATGGTATCATTGGTTTGACACTGAAGAGTCATTTGAAGGTTACGTGAAGGCCACTTCAATTTTTTTAAATGGAACACCCTAGAAAAAATATGTAATTTGCAATTAACAATTCCATATTTTTTCTTAGAAACAACTATGTGTTTTCTTTACACCAATTGATTCCTCTCATTATTTTGTACATAAAAGTATTAAGAGAGGATAATCGAAAAATGAATATTTTACTAGATATTTTACGGTTTATGTAAAATTAAGAAATGATTTCAAGCCTCATAACTCGGAATGTACTTAATGAAGACTAACTTAATTATAGTGTTTTGGAAAGTTCTCGAGATGAGCTATAAGAATGTGCAAAAATATATAGGGTGTTCCATTTAAAAAAATTGAAGTGGCCTTTACGTAACCTTCAAATGACTCTTCAGTGTCAAACCAATGATACCATCTTATGGCCCCCTCGAAACCATAAAACTTTTGTCTGAAACATTTTTCTCTAAAATGCTTTGTTTCCGAAATAATTGCGTGCGTTAATTAAAATGGCTCACCCTGTATATACATATATTATGTTACAATATTTTTGCGAGCACTTTAATGCAACTGACATAAAATTCAAGAATTTCATTAAGATTCGAGCCGTTGCTTAGGTTACAGCGTCTAAAATTTCAAGGAAAAAAATCATTTGTAAGACAATGTTATTTTTTCTCCGTCCAACTCGCTCCTTTCATCGCATGCAAAATACAAACAATTGTCGTGTTATTGACCTGTAAGCTTTGAAGACACTTTGTATTTTGCTCGTTGCATATTACCTTAGTTTCGCGATCACATTGTTGATAATTAAAAGTCAACGTACGGGCTGAGCGTTCTCTCCAGAGTCTACGGAATGCGCAATAAAAATTCATTAAGTCGACACGCTTTCTGCTTAAAAATAAAACTCGGTCGGCCAACAATGATTTTTAACAATATTGTCGCGCTGGTATTAAACTCCGTTGTTTTATTCGCCGGTTCTTCTGATTAGAATTGTCTTTCGGAAACTGAGAGTAGTTTTTTATGAATTAATACGTTTCATAATCTACATGATTGAAAAAGTTGGTAATAAGCAGATAAAAGAAAGTATTGGATAAAGCGTTATTCAATGTCTATTAATTCCATCGTATCATGAATATATAAAATAAAGTACAGATTTTATTCGTCGACAAAATCCTCACTTTAAAAAATATTTAACAAAATAGTAAAATGTTATATTTGATACACAAGTAACACTTATATTTGATGTACATATAAACATAAATGGATAAACAATAAATTTCTTATCTTTAACAAAACTCAAATAAGTTTGGCGATAACCGAAATATTTAAATTGTTTGCAAATTTTTTATAAATTTGTAAAGAAAAAATTCTAAATATATTTTATTATAACCGGATTATTAAGATAATATAATAAAAAAATGTTTTCCAATAACAAACAGCGATTTTGTAGCAAAAGAAGAGATTATATATATAAAATTTATATATGAACAAAAGACACAAATTTATTTTTTATTAACTATTTCTTTAGAGAAGACTATTATTATTCCTACTTTTTACTAATAGCATCTGTTGCATTCTTATTTACATGATTTTATTACACACATTTTGTTCGCAATCATTCTATTATATATTCCGCTGTTTAATTCACCAATTTTTCTGATTAAAACTATCGAAAACTCAGTATACTGTTTAATGGATTAATGCACTTCATAATCTACGCAATTGAAAAAGTTCGTAATATGCAAACAAAGCATCAGATAAAGCTTTATTCGATGTCTATCAATTTCTGTATCATGAATATATAAAATAAAGTGCAGATTTTTTATTTATCGAGAAAATATATTTGCTTTGAAAAATGTGAAAAAAATAAAATACTTATATTTGATATACATGTATAAGCATATGTGGATAAAAAGTAGTTTTCTATTTTTGAAATCGAATTTTTCGGTAAAACTCAATTAAATTTGATAATAAATATTTATTGTATTTATCTTGCAAATTATAAATTTGTATCAAAAAACATTGTATTATTACTAAATTATTATTATTCCCTCTTAAAATAATGAAAGTTATTTTCAAATAACAAACTCTTCTGTTTTTTTTTAAAACAAAAGAGATTATACGTGTAAACAAGCAAACGATAAATTCGTTTTTCACTAACCATTACTTTAAACGAGAACATTATTATTTCTACTTTTTGTTAACAGCATCTGTAATATTTTTATTGACATGATTTACTGCACACATGTTCGCAATTGTTCCACGTTTCGATCGTAAATAAGCACACAACGATTAATAGACCGATGCATTTGTGAAAATTTCTTTCCCAGCAATCGAGTCCGGGCGCGAATCGAACGCGGGCTCTAAATAACGGATCAAACATCCCAAATATTTTGTACGGGACCGACATGTGTGGGAAGTACAATTTGTCCGGCATATCGGCGCGCGGGAAAAAAATAGTTTCCAATTGAATTTAATACCCCACACTGGCTGCGTACGCTCCAATCAGTCGGAGTATCAAAGAGCGAGCGAGAGAGCCGATAAACGATCCAGGACGAGGAGAAGGAGAAAATGTGAAAGGATGAAGACGAAGGACAGCAAAGGAGGGAATAAATAACGAAGTAAAGAAAAAGAAAGAGAGAGAGAAAGAAAGAGAGAGAGAGAGAGAGAGAGAGAGAGAGAGAGAGAGAGCTCGATGTTCGATCTTTTTTTTCCGCTGTCTCGTCTAATCGGCTTATTCGTAATATGTACGAGCAAACACCCCCGCGTTACTTGAATGTAATTTATCGCGCTAAATGAATAATCCCCACGTCCTTATTCTCCGGCAATTCGCAGTCGCCCATTTAATTTGCCGGTATCATCTGCTCCGATTTCGTTTATCGCGGACGTATCCCGCGTCGTATAATCCTCAAACTCGAAGGGACTTGGAAATTGCAATTATCGCAAATAATACGGCGTTGCAAATGGATTTTCGTGCAACAGAAGTGAGATGAAATATGGAAAAGCTACCGCGCTAATTCTTGATTGTGATACGGATATCTCATTTTCTCCATTATGGCGATAAACCCGCGCGCTGCCAGTTCTTAACCAACGGTTTTGTTATAAATAAGCCAGCCTTAACCATGCCCAATTTATACGCGTCCCCCTTAAGAGCCCCCGATTCGCGGTGTATACCATAAATATCCTCCCTTGCGCGTCCCGTCTCATTTTCCAATCTCTCTTGGGTTATACGGCAACGCGATAATACCGCCTTTACATGGTAACATAAAAGATAACAGAATCTCCCATTTTCGTTGTAACGACGAGCTATCGAGGCACGCATAATGAAATAGGACAGTATTATTTCAACTACACAATGCGTAATTACCTTACTTTTGCCGTAGTTGGTAAACAAGAAATCAAATCTTGGAAAATACAGATACTTTTTATGCATTCATTATCAAGGATACACGCTATGATATGATAAAAGAAAAATTCTACAAGCAAATATCTTGAAAAATATTCCGTTTCTTTGTCATTATAGTTAAATAAAAAGTTATTCGTAATAAAAAAAAAAAACCTAAAAATGGCCCGCATATTTGCGAGACGCTTATTTCCTTTATTTTTTGCAATTATTATTTTGTCTCTCTCTCTCTTTCTCTCTCTGTATAAATAGACATTAGACTTGAAAAAATATAAAGCTCTTACGTAACCTATATATTTCTCAATACGAGGAAATATAATACGTTTGTAAAAAATCCGATAAATTTTTCCTTTCACATATAAATTTTTTAGAGGATGGAATTTTATCATGCATTTTTCATCAATGACAATATGATGGAAACAAATAAAAACGAACAAAAAACGGTCGCTTCGATTAATCAAAACTTTAGCCGCGTTTTTTAATCAAAGTATTTTTCATTTATTTCTCAGATTACATGAGAATGGAGTTTTGTTGCCGGTTCTCGACATATAATATGTTCAGGATAGCTATTTCGATTCTCGCTACAAAAATGCAGCAAATTTCGCGTATTCTTAAATTCCTTCTAAAAATAGAGATGATTTTAATCAATATGTGTGATTGGATGTCAACATATATGTCATGTTGGTCAATTTTACAATGCTCGCAGAAAGAGAAAGAAAGAAAGTGTTCTTGTACCGCAATTTTATGCACGAGCTCCGGCATTTTTCTCTTCGATAGACATTATATATTTCACATACTTTTCTTTCAGTTCTAATAAAAATATTTGGTCCATTTTATACATACTATTTTTAGCTCTAGTTTTATTCTCTCCTCAAAAAAGAAAAATTAAAGAGAATGTTATTCCTTGCAGTTTCCAACCGCAAAAATGTGATTTTATGTAATTATAAATGTACATATATTTATAATAATTATTTTATTAAAGATAAAGTTTGTATGTTTAGAAAATATAATAATTTAGAGGTATCTTGATGTATCTTGATATGCAAGATCTCGAAATTTTTATAATTTAACAATATCGTTGAAACTAAGATTTCAAAAATATTGATGTTTATTGTAGGAAGCATTTTCATTATAACGATATAAAAATGGAAAAGATTGGATGAAATGCTGTGAAAAATGTCAAAAGTGCTCAACAAAAAGCGTGATGGATGCAGAAAAACTGGACTTTATATGTGAAAACTGTGTTTAGATAGCTTTATTTATTTTATTCATTTATTTTTCATAATATTTTTATATTTAAAAAAAATATTATATCAATTCAACATTACAAACAAAATATCCGAATTTTTCCAAATATTATTTCAATATTACAAACAAAATATCCGAATTTTTCTTATAGGTATCCACATCTTCCTTAACGCAATAAGAAAAAAAGCATTTCAAACGAAATTATGTTCATAATAACTCATAAATGTTTTATAATTTGCATTTTTTTGTACATAAAAGATAAAAATTAATATATTTATTTCTCGATTGAAATACTAATAGTTATTAATATAAAATTATTTCCATATTTATTATTACGATATGTGTGACTCAAATATTTTATTCTGCCACAAATATTTTTGTATTAAATTTTATTAAATTTTTGAGAAATTTTATAATAATCATAATTTTTTTTGTAATAGAGAATTTTATGTAAAGAATTTCCAATATAGATTTCATCTTATTGTATTCATAGGAGCTTATACATCCTTCTCAATATATCGGGAATAATTCCAAGGAGATGTATAAGTACTAACTTCGATTTAAACTTGTTGCGTTAAACAAGCCTCGTACTGTCCACGGACGCATCGAAAATAGCAATCAACCACATCAAAGACGAAACTTTACGCGTGCAATCCGAATTCCACATAGCGGACTTGAATTTCAAACGGTTGAATTTGTGTGACAATTGCTAAAATTCAAAATACATTTACGGTTGTCCACAGGAATACAAATCATATAGAATAAAATTTCAGGGCGCATCAAGAAATCAAAGACCTTCTATCGATACATCAATTTACAACAAATAGAAATTATAATTACATTACAATTTAATAATATTTTTCTTATATTTTTTACGATAAAGCACATCTCTCCGGAAAGATATTGATAGTGCTGCGACTATTTTAAAGCTTGTAAACCTAGATAAAATATAAATATAAAAAATAAACAAAACGAAATAAGAATATTAATTAATTTAGAAAAAATTATATCACGAATACATGTGTATTTTTGGTTAGTGTATTGGACATAGAATAAATTCCCTCCAAAAATAATCTCGAAATTATTTTAACTATATAGCAAATAAACTTTTTTTAACATTCAATGTAAATTTATATATTGATTAACAAGAGAATATTGAATTTCAATCTATTGCACAGAATATATCATATAATAGTTAATGAAAAATAAAAATAGGATATATATATATATATATATAAATTAAATAAAAAAAAGTTTATACGTATATATAAATTAAATAACTTGCTATATAATTAAATTAATTTCGCGAATATTCTCGGAAAAGCTTCATTGTAAATTCAATATTAAGGTCATCAGAAATATACATACATGTATTTTATATTATTTTAATTGAAGAATTATAAATTTATAATGTTATCAATCATAAATTTATAATATAATTAATTATATAATAAAGTTCAGGAATCTTATTTCGTTTTCCATTATCTTGATTACGTTGATATCTTAAGTTGATAACTAGGCATACACACACACACACACACACACACACATACACAAATAATTTTATCTTTATTAATATTTGCATTACATATTTAGATCTGTCACTTTCTGCAAATTTAAATTAATATATGCATTTAAGGAGAAATAATAATTCCGAAATAGAATCGTTAACGTCGTATTTATTGGATAGATGGATACGGTCGATTATTGCCGTGCACGATACGTTTCTGTGTCTAAACAACGGGACGCCTTCGGATATCCTTCGGAACGTGCCGTTAATCATGCGATCCGCCCTAAAGTTTGCTTAGAGTCTGGCTCCCGATTAAGTAAAGAGGTTACGAGAATATATAGGAGAATCCTGACACGTGATCGTTAAGGTTTCAAACGGCACATAGAGGATGGTTTCGACGTTGAAGCCACGGTAATTATCCAATCCCGAAGAGAGCCCCGATACGATCTCGCAAATCTCGCATACATCTATTTTTGATACGAGAATAACGCCAGCTATAAATCACACGACACGTGCCGTATACACGTGTAATATATATTATATAGTTAAATGCTTCTAACAAATGCGACTTTAATAACATACTTAATATTACATGTACTTTATACTTAATATTAATATTGCAAACGAAACATGAATACATCGAAGGGCGAAAAGTAGGAGAACCAGAATTCGATAAACGATGGTAGCGATTCGGAAACGGCGGTGATTGGAAAATCCGCTGATAGAAATTCCTGTTGGAAATATGCGCGCGCTCGTTCAATGTAACGACAAGATAAACATTACGGAAGCGGTTCGGAAAATCGACGTAGCGCGTATTTTTACAATAAACGAAATGTCCGGCGCCAACTCGGATTGCTTAATATAACTAAAACCAGTTCGGGAACACGGCAGATATAATACAGATATGAGACAATATTATTTTACTCTTGTCCGTCGACGAGTTATTTTTGTTCTTCGTCCCGATTCTACATCCAGTTATTCCTATTGCCTTAGTTATCGGCTGAAAAATAATCTTCAATAATTAACTCGCCAAAAATATATACAAAAAATTGTCTAGAATCGCTGAATAAAAATATGCAGAGTAAATATACACGTGATACATTCGATGATGAATAATCGTTAACGATTAAATCGCACAATCGAATCGCGTGTTCTCTTCTCTCTATTCGAACTATATATATACTAGCTGATCGATAAGTCAGCATCCTCTTCTCGTATATAACGCTAACGATGAATAAAATTAGACTTTAATAGTCTCATGTTGAAAAGTGCCACAATAATGCACATGCGCGCGTTACTCATTCATTATTAAATAAATAATTCTTATTAAAAATAATTCTTATTAATATAAAACTGGATTATATAATTTCTCGTGCGTTGTATTTCACGCAATTATCGTTTTTCAAACAAAAGAGCGACTTTAGAGGTATCATTAATCGACGTGATAATGAACGTCGCTATTCTCTCTCTTCTCTTCCTTCTCCTCTGAACAAAATTCGAAATAAATCATTCATTAATCGCGAGCTCGCCAGAAGCTGCCGTTTCGATATGGTAATTAAGAGTTATCCCCGGGCGCAGTTTAATTCGGCGAAACTCGGTTGATCGATTCGCATCAAGCAGAGACCGGAATTTATCGCCACTTAAACTACCCTCTCTTTTTTAATTTTCAACAGTTACGCATCGCGCTCGTTAGAGTGTTGGAAATTCCCAATAATGGTGCCGCGAATGATCGAATCGACCGCTGTGACCGTTAAAAATTTTCAGCGCAGAGAACTCTTTCGCCTTTTCCTTTTTCCTCCGAAGCTATCTATTTCTCTTGTAGTAGACCGATTAATTTGATCGAAGCGCGAACGAATGCTCGCGCGACGATATTACGAGGCTTGCTTCATAAAGCCCCCTTCTCCTATGCATTCGTTTTGCGTGAGGAAATCTCGTGGAATGGCATTTCTTCCTTCTAGGATTGCATGAGATTAGTCTCGACATTCCAGGCAAGATCAAGACGGGTTTTTTAATTATCAGGATTAAGATTGCCAAGATTGTGTGATCTTAACGATAATTGTTTTTTTAAAACAAGAAAAAATATAATATGTATATTTGTAAATTACATGAGAAAAATTATAGTATATATATATTTAAAAAATTTTATTTAATAAATAAAAACATTTATATTAACAAATTTAGAAACAATATAAAATTTTACATGATTATTTAACTACACAAAACTTTGAACACATGTACGCGATAATTCTGATTGTGTGATACACACTGACATTTGTACTGGCATTGCATTTTGACATCACTGAAGACAACTACCTTTTCGAAAAAATTATATATATATATAATGTTTTGAAAAATAAATGCGAAAGTAATAATATATAACAATAATAATTATAATAATTATTATCTTAAATTATAAAGATGAAAGATAAATGATAAAGACGTTAAATATATATAATTTTAAACGATCATTCAATATTAGATAATAATTATTATTAAAATCGAAACAAGGCAATACGAAGAAAAACGAGATTTTTGCTATAAAAATTTGCTCAAGTCCAAGACAAGATTTAAAAATATATATAAATATATATATATATATATATATATATATATAACGTTTTGAAAAATAAATGCGAAAGTAATAATATATAACAATAATAATTATAATAATTATTATCTTAAATTATAAAGATGAAAGATAAATTATAAAGACGTTAAATATATATAATTTTAAACGATCATTCAATATTAGATAATAATTATTATTAAAATCGAGAACAAGGCAATACGAAGAAAAATGAGATTTTTGCTATAAAAATTTGCTCAAGTCCAAGACAAGATTTAAAAAATAATATATATATATATATATAAATAATGTTTTGAAAAATAAATGCGAAAGTAATAATATATAACAATAATAATATATATTATTATCTTAAATTATAAAGATGAAAGATAAATTATAAAGACGTTAAATATATATAATTTTAAACGATCATTCAATATTAGATAATAATTATTATTAAAATCAAAACAAGGCAACGAAGAAAAACGAGATTTTTGCTATAAAAATTTGCTCAAGTCCAAGACAAGATTTAAAAATATATATAAATATATATATATAAATAATGTTTTGAAAAATAAATGCGAAAGTAATAATATATAACAATAATAATTATAATAATTATTATCTTAAATTATAAAGATGAAAGATAAATTAAAGACGTTAAATATATATAATTTTAAACGATCATTCAATATTAGATAATAATTATTATTAAAATCGAGACAAGGCAATATGAAGAAAAACGAGATTTTTAAAAATTTGCTCAAGTCCAAGACAAGATTTAAAAGATTTCGAAAATTTTCGATATCACATTGCAATATTTGTACAAATACCGTCTTGACTCGAGTCTTTCGCAACTTTCTTCCTCGCGACGCCAACGTAACGTGGTGTAACTGAACGCGTCGCGCGATAACACTTATAATTTTATCACTTAATTTTCGCGGCGCGAAGAAACACCCTATCATAAGGGCGCGTTCATGTAAGTCCATAATGCAAAATCACGACTGTAATATGGTGCGGCACCGCCACCGCCCCTGAACTGAAATTGCCGGGACGTAAACACCCGTCGTCGCGCGGAGCGACACGTAAATCAATAAAGCGTAAACGTCCGCCGAAGAATCGTAAAAATGCTCGACGACGACCTGGAACGTGTGGACGAGATTTTCAATCTTTCGAGATCGATAATCGAAGGGTTGTTGAAAAAACGAGAGATTGTCACAGAGAGGATGTAAGAAACGCGCCCGTTTTCGCGCGACCTCCACGGAAAATACAGGGGATTCATCCTCCTTGGAAATGGAAATGGACTACCGATGTTGAATAACACAGGCAGCACGACTGACTATCGCCGCGAAGTAAAACAAAGTTGTGTGCGCGAGCGTTATTGAAATCCCGAGCGAGCGAGTGAGCGATTCTGCCTGAATGCCCGTTGCCTTCTACATCCATTATTGCTCGTCTTTCGTTGCGAGAAAAAGTATTTTTCTCGAGATCGCATTTTGCGAGAGTTCATATTTATATAATAGCTACATTATAGCTGATCAGAATTATTAAACTAGGATGAAAAATATAGAAGAAGATAGATCCTCTGATGGATTCAAGTCTAAAATTGAAACTCAAGATAATATTCAAATATATACAAGATAATAAGTAAAAATATTGTATTGAAAATTTCCTAAAACTTATAAACCTTGACTTGCTCTTGAGTGAACTTTTTCAAAAATCTTATCTTGTATGTCTTGATTTTATTAACAATTTTTAACTGATAGTGAACAATTACTTCAAATAATATAATTAACATAATCTTTATAATATAAGGTAATTATCACTATTTATGTCATTTACCAATTATGTCATTTAATTTACTATTTATGTCATTGATATTTATGTCATTTACTAATTATATCATTTAATAATTATTACTATTCTTGTCATTTATTTCCAAAAAATACATATATATATATATATATACATATTCATATAATAACAATGAATATATATATATATATATATATATATATATGCATTGTTTTTATATTAAAAAAATTGCATACAGTAGAATGTCAGAATACAGATGCAGTTCACAATCAGAGAACCATGTGCAACCATATGTGCAAAGTTTTATGTATTACTAAATAATTGTAAAATATTTAGAAAATTAATAATAGAAAATATACAGTAAGTTTTTTTACATAATTTGTTAAATAATTGTAAATATATAATATATTTATATTGTAAATATATTTTATAAATTTTCTTTATTATATTAATTGTTTAAAAGTTTGCTGTAATAAAATTTCAATCCATTAAAGAAAATTTTTTAAATTATTAATTTGTATAATTCTTTCCTCATTTAATTTACAAATAATTATTCCAATTTTTTTATATCAATAATCTTGATCAATAATCTTTTAATAATCTTAGCCTTGACAATTAATGAAAATCTTCTTTTGATCTTGAATTTCGAAACAAGACTAATCTTGATATCTCGTACAATCCTATTTAAGAAACATTTCTTTTTTTACAAAAATTCAACCCGTCTTTAGAAGACCTTTATGTGCAAATCTCTTCTCTCTGTATATTATATATTTACTACGATTGTGTTTCTGTTCAACTTTAATTGTTTTTCTCAAAGCTGCCGGAAACGTGAGGATTACGAAGACAATGCAAGATATTAAATCCGCGAAGGAAAGGAATTGCTTGTCGATACGGAGACCAATTTCTTCGATGATAAGCGCATTTATCTTGATCCCTGGTCGGGCGTCTTTTATCGCGACACAAATCTTACGGTTAATATCGCTCCTCGTCGAATCTTGCGAAAGTTATGAGTTTTCTCCTCGTTCATCCTGACCATCCTAAGAAAGAACGGCGCTGGTACTTTTACCTAAGTATTAATTCACGCGTATGAAGAATGTGACAGCGCGCGGTGAGAAGAAATGGCCATGTGTATTTTCGCGATCTCATATAAATTTTAGAAAATTTTTGACGTAAAATGTGAGTGAGAATACAAATACCTTCGCGACACACGCTCGACAGGAATGCGAAACAACAGCACCGATATAAATCAAATTTCTTCCGGTAGCGTTGCGACTTCTGAGCGATGTTCGTGCAGCATGAAATAAGCTGCTCCTAATTCGTTTTGCGTAGAAAACCATTCAAAAGGATCGCAAAGTTTATTAGAATACAAATTAATTTTTGTTAAAAGCTATAGAGAGAATCTTCTTCGAAAAATTATTTTCTATTTCTAAAATATTTATTTAAATATATATACGTAAAAACAAATCATATTTCTAGAATTAATATCGAAGAGAATAATTTATAGAAGAGAATAATTTATAATTTTGTTATAACTTTGATAAAAGGAATTCTTTTTTATCATAAAATATTAGTTCATCTTTTTCTTTTGCAAAGCAAGCAATTTTTTTTTCTTCAGTTAAAGAGGAACATTGAAAAGAATGCCAGCTAATAATTACTTCTCATTCCGAAGTAGATTGAAAATAATGTAAACCATTAATAAAACGAAATTCTCGTTATATATCACGATGGAAAATGAAGAGATCGAGCGATTCCGTTAGGGATCGGATAATCAAATTGACGCAACGCTCAACGCGTCGATGAATTCACCAAAATCTATGCTAATAACGATAATCGAAATTTGAGTATAGGGCCTGGGTTCTCACGTCGGCCAATTCACACGAGGATGAAAAGGGGGGGAAAAAGCCCGGCACCGACGTCGGTGAATCGTTACGACATGGTCGATCGGTATCTCAGGATGAAGGCGTGAAGATTGGTTGATCTTGAGAGCGGTGAAACAAATGGGCGAAAGAAAAGCAAAGAAACGAAAGTAAGAACGGCGAAATCACGGTGTTCACCATGAGGGAGAAAGAGGGAGCGAGAGGTGTGTCGGATCCTCGTGAATTCTAATCATCGAGCATAGTATTTTCAACGCGATACAATGGGACGGATTTATTTATGCGTTGAATTTACGGAATAAATTCAACATGATTTTAAACGCAAATTCTAATTATAATCCATTCAAAGCTACGGCTATTACAAACAAGTCTCTGAATAAGCAAAAACGGCAGGATTAATTTTAAATTATCGTAATATTACTTTTCGATTTAAAGATAGCTTTGTCTAGAGAAATATAATAAATATTAAATAAATATCAAATAGGCACAAAATATATATTTAGAGTACATATTTCTGATAACACAATAAATTTATAGCTGTTGTATAGAAGTAAAACAGAAATATGTAGAACAGCATTTAATGTATATAATAAAATTAAATAGAAAAAAGGAAAGAATAATAAAAAATATAAAAAAAGATTTGACATATTATTTTAAATTGACTGTCTAAGTAATTTAATATTTTCTATATAATGATAAAAAAAGGAAAAAAATTAAATAATGATTAAAAATAAGCAATATCTTTTGTCATAAATAAAGACAGATTAAATATGCATAACAAAAAATAAAAAAAATGTTTGATTATGTTTGATAATGTATACAATGTATAATCAAACATTTCTTTTATTTTTTGTTATGCATATTTAACCTGTCTTTATTTATGACAAAAGATATTGCTGCAATGTATACATTGTATAATCGAACATTTCTTTTATTTTTTGTTATGCATATTTAACCTGTCTTTATTTATGACAAAAGATTTTGCTTTTTAATCATTATTTAATCATTATTTAATCATTATTTAATCATTATTTAATTTTTTTCCTTTTTTTATCATTATATGGAAAATATTAAATTACTTGGACAGTCAATTGGATCAATTTAAAATAATATGTCAAATCTTTTTTTATATTTTTTATTATTCTTTCCTTTTTTCTATTTAATTTTATTATATACATTAAATGCTGTTCTACATATTTCTGTTCTAGTTCTATATAATCATCTAAAAATATAGTTACAGCACTTATTGTAATAAAAATATAAAAGTAAAAATGCTCTATTTATATACAAATATTTTAAAATCATTATATGTATTTATTATAATAAAAAATGTAAATTTATGTAAAAGATATCCTTTCTTATATTATGAAAAATATATGTAAACAATAGCAAATAAAAATCCAAGTATAATTATAAAATACTTATAATGATAATATTATTGAAATGATAGAGGAATATACAAGATATCTAAAAAAAATTAAAACTACATTTATATACATACACACACATATATATATATATATAATAAATTTTTAACAATTCAATGAGTCTCTACATGTTTCAATTTCAGTATGGTTTTATTTGTTCAATTTGACCCATTCTGATATCTTTTTTAATATTACTTTGATTATAATAACATATTTACAAAATTATGTGGAAGGAATTATTTCTGATAGTGATATTAAAATAAAAAACTTGTTTGGTGTATGGAAATTATAAATTCAATAAAAATAGTTTTTTTAATGAATCATAAGTATTTTTAATAATATATTATTAAATAGAGGTTTGTACAAACCTTGTTCCCAACATTGAGACTGTACAAATATAGCTCTAAACTTTTTGAACACTTTCTATAATTGCAGAATAATAATAATTATTAAAAAACTAATAAAAATATAATTTTGTGTAAACGTCATGACGTGAAAGAGTCAAGCTGTTTCTCATTCTTTTGATGGTCGCGACGACATTTTAATTTCATGGGACGTTAAATATATTCTCGAAGACGAAAAAAGAGAGAAAGTAAAAATGAAGAAAATCTACAATGAGAAAAGAAAAAAAGAGGACAGAATAACCGGGTTTCGCGAGAGTACATGTGTGAGTATATATACATATACGTATGTGTGTGTACTTTCTGATTATAATATAAAATCCGTGGTTAATTCGAAAAATTCGCAGCTTAAATTTTATATAAAAGACTTAACCATCTTTTGCATAGCGCGAAAATTTTTCATCCTCTACATTTTCGCGTAGAATAAATCTAACTTTAACTACAAATTTGTCTCTCTTTGATCGTAAAGGAAACAAATAATAACGTTAATTCGCGATAAGAATCGACAAAATTAATTTGATTAAGATTGTTTCATGAGGGACGAGCAAAAAAAAGCATCGTCACGCCTTTTAGATTAAAATCAAGTACAAATCGAAATACTCGACGTCACTTCGCGATATCCCAATCAAACTTGGAGCTTCCTATGAATTATTCATATTATAATCTAACTGAAATATTGGAAATACGTCATTGTGTGAGAAGTCGCCTAACTGGACATTGTACAGACTGAGGCTTGAAGAGATACTCCTACGTTTCAAATATTTTACATTTAGTTATTTATATTAAACGATTAAAAACAATTTTTTTTGAGAATATAACGAAAGATTTCAGTGTATGTGTTATATAATATTGAAAACTAATAATTGTGATAAAACAGATTATTTTTTATAAAACCTTTTGAAAGAAGAATAAATTATTTAATCATCCGGTTGTAAAATAAAGGAAGGAAATATCGAATGTTTAATGGGTAAAAGCGTCTCGCAGAATGTCGAGTGAGTTTCATGAAACCCTTATTAAGCGTATTTCGTGTAAAGTTTTTCACGAACAATGCTTATTAATAAAAAATCGCCAATATATATGTTAGAAAGATTCGATTCGCAGTCGTGAATCGAATTAATTCGCGTTCACACGTGCCTCACGTAAATTTGTTCAGACGTGGTTAAACGCACGCGCCGATATAATGCCCTTCTATAAAATGTAAACGTATCGAAAAAGGCATAAAATCTTGTGAGAAAAGGGGAGAGGAAAAAAAGAGAGAACATCCCGGCGGCCGCTCGCGTAAATCGAGTTACCGCACGCTTTATTTCGTTTTGCAACTCGCGGCAAGTTGGAATTATCGTTATTTGCAGCTAGCGGTCATGAATTTAGAAGCAGCCTGTATATGTATGCGATAATTCGCAATCGCGAATAATGTTAACCCTGTAGATCTTACATACAAGGGTTATAGCGAAAGCTATACAAGCGACGTGTCCGTTTTTTCGCAAAAAGTAAATTATATTGAGCTTAAATAATTATATATATATATATATATATATATATATATATATATATACGTGTGTGTGTGTGTATGTGTGTGTGTGTGTGTATATTTCCCCCCAAAAATACAGAATAAAGAGAAATAAGTAAATGATTAAGTTATTTTTTCCTCTTAATGATTCTACTCATATTCATAAAATATGAAAAGTGTATATAATTTGTCATGTTTAATGATTTCTAAAATTAGTTTATATACAATTATTATAATATTTGTTTTGATATTATTTAAAATGTTATATTACTGATACTTTTTACAGCCGCGTTATAAATTTCTATATGTCCAAAATAACATATTTATCAATTTTTTTGTAAAAAAATAACATACATTATATATATGTATCACCTATTTTTTTCCTCTACAATCTCGCTCAACAATTGTGAGAGTATTTACAAATATGCTGAAATTAAATATCAGTAACTTTAAAACAACTATTATCAAGAATGCCAAGAGAATGTGCAGCAATATTGAAAGCAAAGAGAGGCTATTTTGAGATCAAAAGTTTAATGTTTCTATTATATTATTTATTATAATTTTTAATATTTACGATATTGAAGCATAACACAATAATTTGATAATATTTATATATGTTTTTCTTTATTAAAGTAAGACTTCTTTATTTCTATAAGTTCTTCTACAATATTTTTGACTAGTATTGTACAAATCTTTTAAATATTTCACTAAGAAAGAAAAATTTTTTAATACTAACTTTTATTTTTATTCTAGTTTTTATAGAGAATTTTAGAAACCTTTACTAAAGCGTATAATTATAGATACATCAATATTTTCTGTTTAATTAAATAGATCAGTTTTTCTTTTTTACAAATATAATGAGAATTTCAATATTTCTTCTTATAAATAAAAAGTTCTTTATTTGAAAATATTGACACATAAAATTGATGGAAATTTAAAATTAATGCGATATTTTTCGAATCGACTTAATCATTCGTTTTATGCATAACGTCATGACAACCTAAAAGAGGTGCGCCGATTTTTAAGTTTACTTTACTGTTTAGCATCGCGCAAGAAACAGGCGGACCCCGCACTTACTTTTCACGTTCTATGGGATATTGCACCACAAGCCCCTTTCACAGCCTTTCTCTGCTTCATAACATTCTCCATCGGATTTTACAGCTTTTTGTTCCCTTATATGTATATGATTCACACATTGTGCATCCTCGTTTCTCGCACGTGAAATTAAAAGATTCTTTCAGAGATTCTTCTTATATCTCATATCTTTTATATATATATATATATATATATATATATATCGATCTATAAATCACACATTAATCACAAATTAAATTTAAAAAAAAATAATAGAATATTATTTCTCAATTTATATTTAGATAAAAATCTACTTTAAATAAAAAAAAAATGAGAAATTATATTATCATTTTATCTATTTTTATTACATTATTATACATTTATTTTATTACATTATTATATATTTATTATACATTTATTACATTTCAATTATCTTGTATATATATTCCTGAACAAAATTAATGCATAATTTTTTTGCACTTTCTCTTTAAAAGCTGATATTTAAATTTTAACGAAAAATTAAAAAAAAATTTTTTTAAATGTGAAAAAAAATTATATATATATAATTTTATTTTAATTAAATATTTTATTTCTCAATCAATTGAAAGTAGATTTTATCTACTTTAAATTAAATGTGAAAATTTTAAATTATATTAATTATATTTTATCTATTACATATTTTTTATCTATTATTTTTTTATTTTTATATATTATTATTATTTATTTTATCTTAAAAGAATTGTCTGATTTGAAAGAGAAAGAAAATTAATTAGAAAATCAAATATTAAACTTCCAAAAATTAAATACAAATATTTAATATATAGTATATATAAGAATGTTTTTAATGTTCTTTTTTTTACCATCAATTCTTCAAGTTAAAACTAATTTAAGATTGACTCCTTCGCTATGAATAAACGTTGCATTTATCTTCTAATATAATAATTCTGGAAAAATTTGTGTATACTTTTGTTTCAAATATGATAAGCAGCTTTCTCAAAGAATCGGCATATTGCATAGACTAATACTTTCGTCCTGTAATCCGTACCAGATATCGTAAAATATTCACTGCACAAATACAGCGATATTTTATCCCTCTATATCATTCCGAATATTTTGGGTTTGTCTGTGACCGAGAGGTCGAGTGCTCTTTCCTTCAAGTGCTTCGCTCTCGAAGATACGTTTATTCGATACCAGTTCCGAGAAATTTCAGGAAAATGCCGACGTTTAAGCACCAATCAACGTGCACTGACAGAGGAAGTACCTAAAAATAAAATATCTGAGATTACTAACGCGCGATATTCGTCATATGTGCAGCAACTATCTACAAAAATAAAAAAGAAGCTAAGCTTAAAATAAATTCTATTTCTTAAATATTATTAAAATTTCAAAATCGAAAACTGTTAAAGCATCCATTGCTGTAAAATAACTTGCTGAAATAAATTAATCAAGTCAATTGCCAGTATTACATAATAAACCGATTGACTCGATATGCGCAGCTTTCTCTGAAATTTCGATATGAGTATCATGTTTGATAGACACATATGTTCATTCTGTAGTACGATATGCATTGCAATTGATTGGAATATGAAATTCTGGAATTATCGAATAATACAGAATTCTAATTTTAAACAAATGAAATCCATAACTGAAATACGTAGAAAATCAGATGCGATTCTAATTTGTTTAAAATCAAAATACGTTACTAATTGCATACATTTAATACTTGTTGTTGATGATAATAAATATGTTATTAAAATGTTTATGTTGACATACTATTGAGCAAAACTCAAAAACAAATTTTCGAATAAAGTTATCATAGAAATATATATTAATATTTGACATTGATAAACGATCATTAATTTTGTATCCCTCATTACGAATGAATATATTTTAATTATTAAATAGATATATAAGATAATGAATGCATATATGTAATATAAGAAGAATTTAAATTTTATTTTGACGATATATTCTATTGTTATATAGCACAATGTGATAAATTTTAAATAAAATTTAACGTGAGGTTAATTGTAAGATTAAATACTATTCTAATCCGCGATAATTATTTCTGTTCTTTGCCTTAATATTATATTATAATATAAATATGCAAATATATAATTATAATATAAATATGCAAATATTTGAAAAGGATAGGTAATAAATTATTTCAAACGCGATTAAATAAAATAATTTCTTGCATATATCCACTATACATCTCATATAATATTTCCAATGCATATTTCGAATACTCATATAGCTCTCTCTAATAACATAGAAAAATCAGCTAGAAGAATATTGCCACAAAATATTATATCAACTATTATAAACGTTTATGATATCAGTAAACTAAACTTAAATAAATTCTTTTTAGATTCTCTTTTTCGTTGTTTGCACTTTTCGTTGTTATGCTCGTTACATCGACCCCGTTTAAGGAAACGATATTCAACGTTAACATCGGTCTCTAATAAAAATTTATAATTTATTAGTATCCATTCATTAATGCCACATGTTTTTATAGTTTTCAGACGAAGAGCACAGCTCTGGTGATTACGATTCCGACTTGTTCGATGGTTCTGGCAGCAATGATTTGACTAAGGTAGACGTGAGCTCGCCGCAAATTGCGCTCCAGCTTTTACTAAATTGTACGCTATATTGACACTGTATGCACTAACTAATTATTCATTGAATCACACCACTAGACCACTAACTCATAACGGTTGATATGAAGCTTGGGTAATTTACTAACGGATTTGAAAATCCGCATGGAACGTCACCATAAAAATAATTGTTTAATGGGGAAGTAACATTTAATTTATGAATATGCCTAGACATAAATATGTCTCTCTGATCGCAAATATATTTTATATACGTCATAAAGAACTATATATATTTCATTTTTTTACCTTATTATTCTTATAACTTATTTTTTTTTTAGTTAAATAATATTTTAAGGAAACTAAACTGAAAATTATTTTAGCTGTGCTAAAAGAAAATGATGTTCTTCTACTATAATTTTATCATTGCAATTCCATAGACAGAATTTAAAAAAAAATTATTATGGATAAATGCATATACAAGATATTACATTTTAACTAGCACAAAAAATTAATAATTCTAACCATTAAACGTAGGAAACAAGATATAGATCATAGGAAGTATAAGTTTTTTTTGCTTTAAAGCATATCATAATTTATAATTTATAATATTTTTAAAGCATTTATAATTATAATTATAATATTTAGAATTTTGATTTTTTATCTTATTAAAGATGAAGACTAGTACTCTACAACTAGTACTCTACAACTAGTACTATACCATGACATTAGCAGAAATATTTCAAAATTTAGATTTCTCTATAATAAATTTACGATTTGACCGAAATCAATTTTTGGATTATTTAAACACACCTTACTCAAAAACCAGATGTGCTAAGGACATTCTGGTCAGATTCGTTTTCAGCGTGAAAAAATTTATTAGCTTCACTACTATTCTGCTTTTTGTAACTGACTCGCAGGTCTGTGTAATCTATAAATGGAATAGACTATAAGTAATTATATATATGATCACTTATAAATAATCTTTTGGACTTACACATTATTGATTTTGGAAATTTACCGACAACATTATAGTTTATATCCTCCAAATTAACTAATCCTTATAATGGACCAAAGTTTTAATGAGAACTTTCTTAAAAGCTGTCGGCCATTATAAGAAAGTAGAGAAGGGAAGGGAGAAAGAGAAACGAGAAATTAGGTTACGTAGATAATCTCGTAAATACCAAGAGGCTAATCTCTCTAAAATTCTGTTAGAATTTCGCATTGGCAACTTCGCTTACCCGAAATGTCCTGTCGCCGCTCTATCTTTGCCATCCATCCGCAGTCATTACGAAGTTGGATGTAATCCGAATGAAATTTCGGTATGCTTTAGAAACGCATATAAACTACGTTAAGCTATTAAGGTTACTCTCAAAAGAAATGTGCATCAATATATATCGAAATAATATATCTCGAGTATTATAAAATAAATATAAATTATAAAATAAACAGATTCGGTTACTTGGATTAGTCAATTAAAACTACACGCACATTGCATTTTTTAATCAAACAGGAAATTAATATTCAGAAAATTTGAAAAAAATTTATTTGTCAGCGAAATCAATTTGTGACATTAATTGATTGTTTTTTTAAAAGTGATTTTTGAATTGTTTCTCTTTATTAACGTCAGTCTTAAATTGTAAAACTACAGAATTCGATATATAACGCAAATGAAGCACATTGCGTGCAAGAAGAGTTTTAGTTCTGGTCTCTTCGAGAGCAAATCACACACGGTCAACTAACTTCCGACAAGTCGCAGCGATGTGTCGCATAGAAATTCGCTAGATTACGTAATGAATTCCCGCTACATGTGTGTCACATGTATGTCCTACCTTTGCGGAAGTTGAAACGAGCGTTTGAACAATGATCGACGATGTGCGATGCCGTGTCAATAACAGTTTGATGAATACATCTTCGTCTTCGATTCAATTTCCGACACACTTTTAAGGTTTATTAAATTCATTGAGTCAATCCGATTCGCGTATACTGCACATACTGTTTTTCCGTTCATCGGAACTAGTTATTGATATTTTTCCCTTTTACTCTGATGTCACAAAATTTTTAATATGCTTTTACTGATATCTCTCTTTATATAAACACGCAATATTGAATCTATGATATTGCAAGCAAGTATTAAAACGGTTACATATTCATCTTGAAAAAAAAAAATATGCAATTTATTTTATAATTTAATTTAATAGTTAATGATTTAGAAACGTAGAGAACTTACTAATTTAAAATTTTCACTTTCGTCCTAATTTTGTATTATGAAATATCGAATTGTATTCTTTTTTTATCTCACACATTCAAAGATTAAAGTTACTAAAATATTAATATATTCTATTCATTATTTATTAAATTTATTGTATCAAATTAGTGTTACTGGTAACTTTTCTCAAATTATTATTCTAAATAATTTTAATTATTATAATCAATATTATTATAATCAATATAAATAAATAAATAATATAATCAATATAAATAAATAAATAATATATAAATAAAAATTAATAAATCAATATTATGTATAAATCAATATTATATTATTAATATTTGTGTACTTATTATTCTCACGGACCTTTTAAATAATATTTTATTTAAATAATTATTTTCAATGCATTAGAAATGCACTCACACTATCTGTTGATATCTCATTATCACGAATACATATTTGATATTAAAGATTGTTTCTTTCTTAAAGGTCATATATAATGTTATTTGTAAGAATTCTACGTTAAATGTTGGAGATATAAAAAACTGATATTAATTAACTGTTTTCAAACACAAATCCATTCTCGTAAGCGTGAATGTAACGACAAATAACAACTCCGCGAGCCAATTCCGATTCGACCGACCTTATTCCATTCGAAATTGCAGAGAAATACATCGACCAAATAACCGTAAATGCGTATATTCTTATGATAGCAATCCTGCATTATCACGAATCCTCCGAGGGATATCCTACCTCCCTTGCGCTCGCCCGGAGATTCAGACAAGCTTGTGGCGCGAGCTTTTCTTCGCGAAGAGAGAAGGAAAGAACGGAATTTATTTCACCTGTAAAATCCCGCACTCTGCGAAAAGCTTCGAGAATACGCTACGGTATGGTGGCGAGACGCAAAGACGTGGTCGTGCATAGGAGAGCTGATCAGGTATATATACCGGATGAGCGATTTCAGCGATGGATGTGTCGTTGCAGGATCGTTTTTGCTACGTGTTATTGCGATCGTACGGCAGGTGTTACGCGTTATTTTGCGTGTACGTGTGCGGATGCCGCGTAATTCCACCATCCTAAACGTATATGGGAAAAAAGCGCACGAATTAAACATGACGAGCGTTTGCAGCAGAGCCAGCTGAAACTTCATTCGTTGAAACTGAAACCCCGCTCATATTCCCAGCGCGCACGTTTCCCTCAGTTTGCGATGTATATAACTTCTCGCGTGTATAAGTCAAAATACATAATTATTCAAGCTGCGCTGATCGCGCACTGTGAATTTCGCGCGGCGGTAGAATATTGAAATGACGTAAGAATTACAGATTGTTATTATATTGTGCACGGTAATATAAATAAAAGAGCACGTTGTCTCGAACAAAGGGAAAAGTGTAACAATCGACCGATTATTTTAGCGTTCCGAAATGTTTTCTTTGTGCAACGCTCGGGTTGAAATAGATATAATAACGAGGTACATTATTTTATATAACCTCCCGTTATAATTACCGTAATGCTCGCTCGTGCATTATCATTATTATTTTATTTTCTAAATTCCGGTTGCATGAATGCGCTGTGTAATCATAAATAATCTACATTATGCCCTTAATAATAAATGGCATTCATTTAAAAATGCGACATTATAAATCCACCGCAACGTGAAATAAGCGAATCCGCGTGCAATAAATGCAAGCTACGGGATAGCTACATGCCTGATGCTGAGAGTGCTCCTTTTGTTTTATTCGATACCTACGCGTTATTGCAATTGCGCAACAGATGCGACGAATGCGTTTTTTGTTCGTACGCACGCACGTGTCGGTGACGTTCGAATACGCAACGGAACCGTTAAAAAAAATGTTCACAAAATCCGTATTCAAAAAAAAAAAAAATCAGAATCTTCATTGTGACGAGAAATACGATCTGGTGTGAAAAATTTCCTTTCATTGAATCATTTCGAAAAAAATATTTGGCAATCGTACAAAAAAGTATTAGCTTGCGAAGAATAATAGTTTGCAAAAAAATATTAAAAAATATTAATTTTTCTGCACATTATAATAAATGGCCGTGAATAATTCCGTGAAGAGATAGAATTGAGAATTTTAAAAACTGAGTTATTAGTATTACTTATGTTTTTTGGATGTAAGATGTTTGTCGCGTTTCTTTTGGAAAGTAAAGATGTACGAAATAAGTATTATTTTAACGCTTTTATACTTGCATATAGATTCTGATGAATTTATATATATATGCTGCAGATTATAATTATTATACAAGTTGTACCATTTATACGACTCACTTTAAATATCGTTGCATTTTAGATTTTATAAATAAATAATTATTAAACAATCTGTACTTTCATGTTTTTACTAAGTAATGAATCAATTTATGAAAGCTTGAAAGCTTCCTGAATAAATTATGAAAGCTATGTAAACATACAGAAGGTAAGATATTTTAAAATCTCATCGAACTATATTAATATTCAATCTTGTGTAATTAACGTGTCTAACGTTTAAATAATATATTTTATATATTAATATTATATCTCTCTTTTCATATATTTTAATATTGTATATTTTCAATAATTATTATACATATATCGTAAATTATTTAATACTCATCATATATTATAAATTATATATATCTTAATTATATATATCTTATATATATCTTAATATGTTTTCTGCATTATATGTATCTCTCTTTTCGTATAATATTAATATATCATGTATCTTCAGATATAAGAAAATTTTTAAAATTCAAGATTGTAATTTCGATGAATTTAAGCAAATTGACAGATTTCTCGTGGCGCAAATTGGGAACGATATTTTTTGTGATGCAAGCAAGAACGCGTTCGATCGACGAAAAATCCTAACCGGACGTCGACTCAGCCCGATAAAGCGCCGTCGTTACCGATAATTATCGGAAAATACTTAGGGCTGGTGTCATGTGTGCTAACCATACTGCCTGATTGGCTTGGAAGTTCATTAATCACCGTCACTGCTTGATGTATTATTCGCTTTTAACGTACAAGACAGGTCCGGTATCACGTCTGGAGAACTTTACTTGGGCATTGCATTGTTCACAACTGGCGCATGCGATCATTTATACTACTAGCTAATAATTTGCGACAGCAGGCCATGACAAGATCCGGATCGGGACACGATGAGACATACGAGCAAAATATCGCATATAAGATTGTCTCGTTACATAAATACATACTACATATATATTAATAACAATATTTCATTTCTTATTTAGGTGTGTATTGTGTGTGTTAGTTCCTTTTACGTTTTATCGTGTCTCTGGATTCTTGAATTTCATCCACTATTTGTACATAATTATAAACTCATTTCAGGTCGATCTTGATTCTCGTTTCTTGTCAGGGCTCGAAAGTTTCCGTTAACGTTAGTTTCATGAATTTCAATGACGTTATACAAGCACTACGCAAATATTTGGCGCCCTTTCGCGAAGCTAATCAAAAACGGTCGACACATTGCCGCGTGTCGCTTCAACATTGTAGTTTACACAATATATACATATATATATACTTGTAATTTGCATATAAAATAACTAATCAGCAAACGATCGATAAACCACCGCGCTGTTTAACTATCTTCGTCGCAACCCAATGTTGTAAATAATGTTTACGCTGTATTTGTTATTCGCACGCCTGTCTCAAGTCCTGAATTGGCAATCGACGGTGACGACTACAATAATCGTCCTATTATGTATCGACAGGATGGCGTAATCCGATCTTATCGGCATTGCCTATAATACATTTTCAGATCAGTCGGGATGCGGACGAAGACAAAAGCGAGGAGAGTAACCCGCCGCCATTCATCACGCCTCCACCCCCGAATCCAGATTGTAAGTAAAGTTATCAAATATTAATCGCGATAACGATAATCTTTAATTGTTCGTAAAATATAACAGTATATGAATGAAGCATCCTAGCAATTTTTGCTATTTCATTCGTGTAAATATTAGATATATGGAAAATGATTGATTTACGAAATTATCCCTGTGTCAATAAGACACAGGGATAATTTCGTTAGGATTGATCTAAATTAAATAAAATTATCTATCATCAATATTTTTCATTTCAAATAATTGATATTAATAATACATTTCAAATAATTGATATTATTTATTCGATGTTTCCATTTTTTTATTTCTTGTCACAATTAGCACGAGACAATTTATTTGTATACATTTATTAAAATGTATTAATTTCTCTTTTAATTAAAGCATGCAAAATAAATTTTTGTATCGATTTTCTTGCGATCGAATATATTTTTATTATTTTTTTTATTATATTCATAATATTTTTCCAATCTATCATATAATAGCTTGCAAAAATCATATACTGACGTTATTCAAATTATCGTTAAATGTATCGTAACGATGTTTTGAAATAATCGAACAGTTTTTTAATTAATTAATGCATCGGAACATCAATATTATATTTTCTCTTTTTTTTAAATCTGATATTCCTAGTAAAGATGGGACGGCGCGTTAGAAAAATCGTTTATTAATTTCGCCATAGCTGATGTCGATGTGCACCGTCGACTTTGGAGGTATCGCATCGAAGAAACGATGATAAAATATGAAGCAAACTTTTTTAATCTACTTTTCGCGCGCATAAATCACCCCGGCGTGTCAAAATAAAAAGTGACGAAGTTGCGACTTACGGACACATATTCGTTCTTTTTTTTCAGATAAAGGACCCAAAGGCGAAAAGGGCGACAAAGGCGACAAAGGGGAAAGCGTCAGAGGTCCTCCTGGCCCTCCGGGCCCACCTGGTCGCGATGAGGTGAGTGCATTATTCAATCAAGACTTTTTTATAGACTAATTACGAATGGCCACAAAGAAATGATTCTTTCAAAGAAACATTTTTTTATTGATTCATTTTTCGATATTTCTTTATTTCTTTTTTTAATAATTTCTAAACCGATATATTTGAGTCATTAATAGAAATTAAATAATATATCGATCACTTAAAATGATAATAGCACTTATATTAAGAACTTATATTAACTTACTCTAATAAAAAATATATTTCTTTTTATTTCATCGCATGTGTGTTGTGACTATCTATGTATATTGGGATTATCTGTTTATAAACTTATAAGTATATATTCCATTTTAAGTAGAACAAAAAAGATAATGAGATGAAATAAATGATTTATAATTAGAAAAATTCATTTCATTGATTAACAATAAGAAATAAATTATATTTTATCTTATTTCATTATACTTTATTTGATTTAAAAAAATTTATGGAAAATATGTTTATATTTATAGACTAGGCTGTTAAATTATATTTTATTTTATCGCATTCGTCGCACATACAGCAATATTGATTTCTTTTGAAATTTTCTTAATGGAAGAAATATCTGTTTTCTCATATAGTGGTGTAAACATCTCGTTAAATTAACTGTAGGGACCGCGATCGCATCCGCAACTATCCAAGCGCCAGGCACGATATTGAAGGCAGTCTGAATACTCCTGAATCCGGGATCACTCATTTATCTTGTTATTCGCATGAGTCAATTTAGCATCGACGCTAGAGAACCGGTGCCTGTCGCATGTAACACTGATTACAACCAAAATCGCTTTCACGGTATTTACTATCTTCCGCCGTTATTTTAGTATGCAATATGCGCGCGTGCATACAGTATATATTTACCCGCTTCTAGGTACTATTAAAATTTAATTATATTGCCGTATAAGAAGTTAATGACAAGTTACATAAAAGTTAAATTGAAGAAAATTAAACAAAATTAAAGAAAGTGTAAAAGCGTAATCGTTAATGCTACTTTTCGTTTTACTATTTTATTATTTGAATTTCTTTACTGTCAGATTATTATATAAGACATTACTATTAATAATTTAATGTATTATTTCTGTTGCAAATTATATATCTTTATTTTTTTTATCACTAAAGTATATAAAAATAATTTCTAATACTTACAAATAATAAAATTATATATATATTATTGATATTAATTGAATGTATAATTGATTTGATAAAGTAAAATTATAAATTACGATGGCAATACGGAATAAATCGATTTTCTTAAAGGATTGGCTAATGAAGATACCACAGGCACCACCTGGTCAAAAAGGAGATCCTGGCACTTGCATCTGTAATGCTACGGCCTTAATGTCTTCTTTTACGATGCCAAAGATGATACAAGGACCGAAGGGTGAGCCAGGAGTGCCGGGACAAGAGGGCAAGCAAGGCTTGATGGGTCTCACGGTAGCGATTTTTGTCTATATATATTCTGTGATATTCTGAGTTATCAATCAAAACGCTAGAAAATGATATAGTCACTTATACATATACTCTTAATCTTTAATCTTTAATCTATGGCAAAATAATTGCGATATCTTTACATCGTAGAAAACAAACGTAACGCAGTAATTGCTAGTATCATTAGATTAATATAAACTATTTATTACACCAAATTTTTTTTTCTGTCTTTCTTTTCATGTTTTAAGTTTAATCATTTCGTTTTAAAACTATATCAATCTCTAGCGTTTCAATTCTTTGCGGATATGCCGTATCATTGTGCTTAATCGCGTGTTTAATGTAATCACGATTTCAGGGTGTGGCAGGACAGCCAGGGGAAAGAGGCTTGCCCGGTCCGTTCGGAGCGAAAGGTGACAAGGGTGATATTGGAATACAGGGGCCGGAAGGTCCCCAAGGTCAAAAGGGCGAGCCGGGTCGCGATGGAATTCCTGGCGAGAAGGGCGCACAGGGTCCGCCGGGACCGCCTGGGAAAGGAGAATTTTCTAGCTATGACGTAAGTAGATTACTATGCCCGAATATGATCTGTCATGCCGAGGCCGAAAGCCGAGTTAAAATATTTTCCCCGACGCTTCTTCCGCGGCTTGCGCACACTATTTCTGCTCACCTCACGAGATTTTCTTTATGCCCATTATTTCCGGCGACAAGTCGCAATCTGCATAAAACTTTCGTCGAGATTCTTTTCATTATTATCGTTATTATTTGCTTTCTATTATCATCGATAGCCACCAATAGCCGCGGGAGCTGTTGTAACGAAAGTGGTCTTCTTGTAACGTCTTGTGACTGATGATGCTTGTTTATGAAAAACTTTATTCTTTTTATAATTTATTAACTTATAAAAAAGTTCCATGTTTTTTCAACAATATGTCTATAATAGCATTATAATCTGACGGAACATTAAATAAGCTTACGTGAACTGTATAACGAGATATTTACATTTAGCAACGGAGCAAATGACAAAGTTGTCGTTCTTGTAAAATGACAAACTTGATAAAAATTTTTATTGAAATTGCCCAATGACAAGCGGCAAGATAACGAAAGCAAACTGAATGTTCGGTTAAATGGCGGTTTCTGCTAAATATAGCAGAACGATATGAAAATGAAAATAGGAAAAGCGGAGGGTGATGCGATAAAATGTTAACACGAGGGACATGACATTGAAGAATTCTCGCTAGAGAAGAACATTTATTGTGTACGCGATTACTGCGAAGTAGCGGAAATTCAAGTGCGCCCGACCGTACGAAATCGTCGCTATAATAAGCAGATAAGTATCTTCATTCAAGAAATTTTCATTATCCGCGTATGAATCTAGCTCAGTCGTATTATTCGCTACTTTCCCGAAACGGACACGAGCGGCAACGAGAAATTCGGAGGGAAATGGAGACCATATCTTTTCCCGTGGAATCGTCGGGCTTATTATCAAAAAGTATGTCATTTAAATATCGCATTTGGTGCATGAACTCAGCAAATTATATCTCTCAGTTAATGATTTCTTATTCATATTTGTGAATGATCATTATATGTATATAAAAATTACTTGGATAAACATTCCTTTGAGTATTTGTGAAGATTTATACAAGAGAAAATATTTGTTGAATTTTGAGGTGACTTTTTCCAAGGCTAATTGGTCTCGTATGATAAAACTTCGAGTTTTTTACTTGGAAAACGATGCAATACAAGTTTTAAACGTACAATGAATTTATGAATTCAAGAAATGTTATTGTATAATAATGATAGATATACGTTTTAATAGATGAACATTATACATTTATTATATTAATCATGCATAAAGTTACGATCTTAAAATAATACGAGTATCCAATTTATGTTCGATTATCCAGAAATAGCAATTATTATTACAATATTATTACACATTATTACATATTTGGAACTGGAAGGAAATAGAGACCATATTTTCTCTGAAGTTGTTAAATTTATTATTAAACGTACGCCATAAATATCGCATTTGATGCATGAACTCAACAAATTATATTTCAATTAATGATATCTTATTCATATTTGCGAATGATCATTATGTATAAAAATTATATATATATATATATATAAATGTTTATAAAATTATTTATTTATATAAAAACGATGATTCTGTATAAAAAATATTTATGTAAATCTTTCGATCATTGGTGGTACAAGAGAAAATATTTGCTGAATTTTGAAGTAGCTTCTTTCAAGATTAATTGGAAATCTCGTATGATAAAAATTCGAGTTGTTCTTTTCTTTGAAAAACAGTGCAATGCAAGTTTTAAACGTGCAATGAATTTAAATCAGGAAATGTGATTGTGCAATAACAATTAGGTATGCACGTCGTTTTATCAGACATTTATTACATTAATCATGTATGAAGTCTCGTTACTCTCATAAAAGGATGCGAGTACCCAATTTATGTCCGGTTATCGAGAAAACGAGTTATTATTGCAGTATTATCCACACTATTACGTTTCGAAGTGCATGAAAATGCACTGCTCCCTCGTGCAGCCGCTTTTACATCTACCGGAATGACTACCAGCGATCCTACCTCCCCGTCGTAGGACGACGCGACAAGAAATTCGTTGAATGGAAATGGAACGCGTATCGCCCCTCGGGGAATAAGAAACCGTGCACGTAATAACGGTCGAGTTGTAAGTCCGACCCTCAACCTCCTCCCTTTTCTCGTACACGTTCTTTCGTTTCCCGTTGTGCCTTCTCTCTCTCTCTCTCTCTTCCTCAACCTCTTCCTCTCTCTCTCTCTCTCTCTCTCTCTCTCTCTTCCTCAATCTCTTCCTCTCTCTCTCTCTCTTTATTTCTATCTTTGTATCTCTCTCTTACCTTTCATTCTCGTCGCAATTTACCCTGATCCATCTTTAACAACCAACGCCCGGAGTCTCACTCAACTTTTTGCCAGCCACGGAAAATAGTTACGAATCGCGCTGACAGGGGGTCCACGATATTAAAACGTTGTAACGCACGCAAGTACATCTGCATACGCGGGATATTGATGGCGGTAAAATTTTTAGCGAGAACTCTCTCTGTATATGAGCGATGCGCCTCACAGAGATGTGCTACATAGCCCGAGAAATTCTTGAATTTTTCCGGTTTTCCCGATAAATAAACTCTTCTCTCTTCCCGACCTTGCGCAACGGAGCGTAGTTGCAGCATTTCCGCTCTCCATCGTAACTATGACGTTTCAAGAAGTACGAAAGAAAACTAGATTGATAGCGAAAAAGTAAGAAAAAGAAATAGTGCATATATATATATATATATATATATATATATGAAAAAAATAATCGTATTATTTTTTATCACTCTATTGTAATTAATACGACCTCGAAATATTGATATAAACAAGATAAATAATAACATTGAAATAATAATAATAATAATAATAATAATAATAATAATAATAATAATAAAAATAAAAATAATAATAATAATAATGATAATAATCTAAATAATAATAATAATAATGAATAATAATAAATAATAATAAATAATAAATAATAATAAGTAATAATAATAAATAAATAATATGACAGTGATATAAATAAAATAAGTATATAAATTGCTTAGTAAATGATTTCTATGAAAAAATCCGAAAACCTTCTGAAAATTTTTAATCCCCTTTCCGATATTCCGTTACTTTCAGCGTACCGATGATCTTGTGCGATATTCCCGATTTAAACTCGCAACAACTCTCCTCGAACAGATACTCGTTTCGGCAACGCTCGGAGAACAGCAGCTATCTCGCGAAAACGAGTTAAATCCACTTAAGATTGATATTCCACGCTGTCAAAGTCAGCGGGGGAGGTCCAAATCGTGAAACGCGCTTGCGGCCACGGGTGGGAAAAGAAATCTCCGTTTCTGTCGCGGGAAACGTAACGATCCTGTCGCGCCTCAAACCGTCAATTTACCCCCGGAGATACGGTCGTTTTTCACCTTGTTCTCTTGTTATGGGATTCTCTCTTGATACGGAGGAAAATTCCGCGCGCGGAAATATAGTGGCAGAGAGGAGGGCACCGCATCGCATCGTATCGCATCGCATCGCGCTTATCGGACCGCATCGCTCCCGCTTTATCCACGACACAAGCCCGTGTGATGCAGATGCGCCCGCATACCGTTGAAAAAGATCGGTCGTGTGGTGACGCAATATTTATCCCACCCTCATACTCGGCTATGAGAAAGATCGTGGAGAAAAAAAGAAAAGGGAGAGAATACAGAGAGTGCCCTCCTTCGCCCCTCTTGCGTTACAATTGTCTGTTTTCGTGCCAGCGGCACGTTTCCAAATGTTACACCGGCGAGGGAAAAAAAGGATTAACCCAGCCTAGTAATTGTTGAGACATCTCGCCACGGAGAAAAAATCTCATTACCCTCGAAGCTGAGAGAAATACCGAAAGCTTCCTGCCATCGTAATCATAGATATTGTAAAATGATAGAATAATAATTCACACCTTAACTTTACAATATATTGCGATGAATAAACCCAATAAATACCAAAATACTAGCCACATGCCAGCAAAATTTTTCGATTAAATTGTACATTTTTTCAGCATTCAATTTGATATATCCAATATCATCCCTATGGTATTTTCGAATTTTATTTTTCTTGTTCTTTTAGAAATATGTAAGGTAATATAGATATATCGATATGATGCTCTCGAAAATGGTTCTATTTATTTCGATATTATCGATTTATTATCGATTTAATATCAATTATTATCGATCTTATTTCGATATTATCCACTATTTTACTATTTTATTTAAGTACTTCTGATTTAAATAAATATTAGAAAAATGGATATTGATATTTTTATTTTGAATATAAAATTATAAGAATATTTCAAATTAAGGATACTTGTCGTACCTTGCTTCTACAAATTTTTCCCTGTACATAATTTACCACGTTGCAATCTAACGAAGAGAATGATAACTTTGCGAATTAGATTACACTCTATCCATTGTATACGCGATATATATTTCCATGCTGTGGTAATATCGCTTCAGATACAAACTATAAACGAGACATGCGTCTTTACGAGGTAACGAAACGGCAAGCTTTCAGCTTTTGCTCGAGAGTTGAGGAAAACTACAAGTCGCGCGACGCACAATAACCTACATCGTCGGATATTCAGGTTGTTGCTTACAGAGCGCAAGATACGCGTTGTGACAATAGAGATGCGCCGCTGCTTAATGCCCGTTAGCGCCAGCTGTATTCCATTGATAAAGATCCCCAAGAAACCACACGGATAGCGTCCAAGTCGTTATAATGTTCCAGATTGTCGGTTCCATACGCCGTTCTCATGTTTTGTTAATCTTATTCCGTGATCATTAATCCAGCCATCACAGGAGAGTAATTTAGAGACATTTCTAACGTAAAAATAATAATTAATATAGTATAATATTTTAATGTCTCAAATAACTAATTTTTAAATTATTAATTTTTAATGTTTAATTTATATTTTATGTACACGTGCATGTATAAATGGTTAAAGAATAAAAATTCGAAGATTAAAATAAGAAATGAATTTGCATAGCTATTCATAAACTATATATTTTTGATTTTTATATCAAGTGACATTTGGACACTCTCATGTGAGGAAATTCAAACATTTTGTTTTATTAATACTGGAATAATAAATGTGTTAGAAAATACAACTTTTGAAAAAATATATAATAATTAGATAAAAATATGCTACTGAATAAATAAAGCTAAATATATTTTTAAACTTCAATTTTTTTCAGTAACATACTTTTGAAAAATTATTTTTCATATTCTCTACAATATTGCACCTGACTTTATCAATTCATATCATAGTTATATTAAAAAACACCTCATGAAAGCGTTTTTAAGATATGAATTTGTAATGTCACGGAATTAAAAAAAATAAAAATGTCAAGATCGTTCATATGTTGAAATATTCTTTTGAATCACCACACAAACATATTTTTTTGACTCGACAAAGTATAAAAAAAAAATTCTAAATTAAAATTCGATATGTCAGATGTACACATTCCATTGCTGTCATGTTATTTTTAGTAGTACATTTTTTTCTCTCAAAAATTTGAGATCTAATATTTTTTTATAATAATATCGGAAAGTCATTCAGACAATTAGTAGTGAAAATGATATATTTTAATAGCTACGAACATATCTTTTTATGATTTAAAATATTAAATTATCTTGAATAAGCTAAAGTCATAATAAACTAAGTTAAGTCTTTGTTAACAAACTTGAAAATGTATTTAGGTCCTATCTATATTTTTATAAATATCACAGCATTTTAACTTGTATATATAAAGGATAAATAAAATAATATGGACACCTAAAAAAGATACTATATTTATTTGTGAATAAGGTCACCATTTGCCTTTAATACAGTTTTTAATACAGTTTCAATTCTCCTTGGAATAGAATCATATCATTTTTGAATAATCTCCAGTAGAATATTGTCCTATTTTTTTTATCAAAATATCTGTTTATGATTTGATGATATTTAAATCGGATAATTGTTGCTGGCCAGAGAAGACGTTGACGTTTATTTTGATGCTGTTCAAATCAAGATTGAATAGCTGTGTAATTATTTTGAAAAATGGCATTATTTAATAGAAGAATAGAATAATATTCCACTAGAGACTATTCAAAAATTGTATGATTCTATATTTATAATAAATTATTAATATTTATTTTTACTGTTCACATTATTTTGTTTATCCTTTGTTTATGATTAATATGTAATATTTATTAATTATTATTCCGATAATAATTATTCCGATTTTGATTTCGTATTATTTTGAATGCTAGCTCATTTAGAATCTTTTTTCAAATATCGCACAGAAGCAATAAGGAGCATTCACCATTTCGACCGTAAATAGCTTAATCGCAAAAACAATTTCATGTGTCTCCACTCCGCAAAACTGCGCGATCGATCGCGAGGATGCAAAACTAAAATGGAACGATTTAGAACACAAGCTCTCACACATACGCGCATATTGACAAGAACACGGCAAGAAATATTCACGGTAGGATCAAAGACCAAAGCCTGTCGTCGAGACAGTTCATGCGAGGACAGACACACGCATATACTGACAACGGTTATCTTACGTGACCTCGCCCCCTCGCCGGTCCTTCCTCTGGATGTGCAAGAGCCCGATTTCCCCGGGGAATACAGAAACCAATTTCTAGGCTGTGCTACTGCATGCACACCGGCTAGGTGTGCGCTAGGTAGGAAGGAAGGAAGATGCTCGGAGATGTTGCATCCGAGTACCTACGTCGTTGAAGAGACGAGACGATAGGTAACGCTCGATCGAGATGCTCTCGCGCGTTTCGATGTGCGTGCATCGAGATGTTCGCGCGCCGATCGGTTTCGCGGCGGATGTTTCCCAGTGAATTCGCCGCGGCTCGGAATATTTGTATGAATGGAAACTGGAGGAGAGGAAATTCGGGAATCGTATTAAAGCCGGAGAGAACTGCTTTAAAACAGAAGCGGATTTATAGGCGCGCGGAAGCAGAATATTCCCGATACGAGTGAGGAGTGCCATCGAATTCCGACAAAAAGATATTCATTTTATATAGTTTCTGAAACTTGAAAATATTTTGATAAATTGGTGTCTATTTTTTTACCAAAATATCGAGAAGCCAGTGTTTTCAGATAATTAGACATGAAAGTGATATCTTTTATTAACTATGAAATTACTTTTCTCTTTTTTATGCTTTGAAGTATTAAATTATCTTAAACCAGCTAAAATATTTTAGCAAACGAGGTCTCTCTCTCTCTCTCTCTCTCTCTCTCTCTCTCTCTCTTTATTAGATATTAATTGTATTTACAAATTTGAATGTACATTGAATATATACAGCACAATATTAATATTAAATGTTAATGAATTATAAAGCAAACCTATGTTAATTGAATCAGTTAATGTTGTTGATATTTGTTAAATACATATGAAATTGTTTTTGATAACGCTCCATTTATTGTAAAATAACATAATAGAGAACGCGAAAATAATTTTGATAAATTTATAAAGATAAGAATCATAAATATATATATATGAACATTGATGTAGTCGAACGTAGAAGATGAAAGAGAAGCTGTATGTATATATACATACACACGGTGTATCAGAAATGATGTACTTATCTTTAGGAGCGTATTTTAAAACTCAAAATAAGACTTTTCTCGCTCTAAACATCCGCAAATAAACCTCCTTCCGAGCTAGGAACCCCTAATGTTTGGGAAAAAAATTGAAAATTGACTGTATTATGGATTGTCTTATTATTTAATCTTAGTTTTTGACGTTACCTATCATCCTTTCTTGAGAAATAAATAAATTTACGTTGCAGGTGTTTGGTCAATTAAACACATTTTCGAATTTTAGCTTGGAGAGGGGTCCATTTGCGAACCTATGTTCATAAGAAAAAATGTTTTATTTTGACCTAAAGTTTAGTGCATCATTTCGGATACACCCTGTATATATATATATATCGCTATTCTATCAATAGTCGAAGAAGTCTAAAAGTTTCAAACTATTCGCGAGAAGGTCTGAATGGATATGACGAACGATGAACGGTGGCATTGATATATAGATATACAGAAATCGCGACGACATGATTTATAGCGGAACGCCATACTAATGCGAAAAAGAGAATAATCGCCTTTCAGAGAAAGCGGACGATATAGGAGGAAAATCTTAGGAGAAATTATTTTCTACACACACGAACGTATTTCTATTTTATTCAATGACCTGCATCATTGCAATACATCGCAATTTATTGATCAATAATATAATTAATTTTTTTCTTTTTCGGCAAAATTATCTTAAACGTGAGAAAATATGAAAAATAAGAGAGCTATAAATATTACAGCGATATTGAGATTTTTAATTTTTATCGCGATCGAATAAGATTGAACAGGATTGTTCTTAAATCCTTAGCGATCTTTCTGAAGTTTTTGTATTTTTAAAGAAAGTGTATATATAATCATTATCTTTATTAATAATAATTATTTTCTAAATACACACATGCATACTATATTCTCTCGAAAATCAAAACGTAATTTCATTCGATAAGAGAAAATTTCCTTTTTCGTTTTTTTTGCATGTCTGAAAATCAATTTTACGTTTGAAAGGATTCAAATCACATAGCGAGCGTAGGAAACTCGTGCATTTAAGAATAAAATTTGCACTTACAATTCTCGGCGAGATTCGATTTACGCTGAAGCAATCGTGAATCACGTGCCATTGACGATTGTTCACGCAACAATCATTTGTTTCTAATCAATGGCAATGTAAACGCATGGAGGGTAATGTTGGGCCGTCCACGAAGCTCTCAGTTTCGCAACGTTATTCCAACGATCTAATAGGGAAATTTCGATTATTATGCGCATGCAGCCTAGTTGGAAACCTCGAAATATTTACAGGGTGAGTACGGACTGGAGCATTCCCTGATTGAACCGCGAATACCTTTCCCGATACTCGAAATTCTCCTCTCAAGTTATAAGATGCTAAATACAATATTTATGTAATTTTATTAAAATAAATTTTTATTATTTAACATAATGGAAATGGCTTATTTGAATCGTCGTCGGATCTAGACGGAAGGAGGTATCACAATGAGGCCAGGACTCCCAGGACAGAAGGGTGAACCAGGCATCTCAGGAAGCCCCGGTCCTAAAGGCGAGGCTGGAATACCAGGGTCTAAGGGTATCAAGGGCGAGCCAGGGCACAAGGGTGCTAAGGGTGACCACGGGAAGGACGGTCCCAAAGGAATTCAAGGTTTCAAGGGTGAACCAGGTGCAGCTGGCGCCCCAGGTCTGCCTGGTGCACCCGGCGAGAATGGACGACCGGCGGAGAAGGGCGATAAGGGCGATACGGGACCTGAAGGTAAACCAGGACCTCCAGGACCACCCGGTCCACCTGGTGCAAATGGTCCCGGTGGGATAAATGTAGGGGATCTAGGTCAGTAATCTTAAAGACTTTTTTCCAAAAATATGTCTCTCGTTTTCGTGCACAAAATTTAATATTACTTTATTATTATTATTTGCCTATTTATTATTTTTTCCACGTATTCCATATATTGATCATAATCTTTTATCTGAAATATCCAATTTTTTTATACGATTTATTAATTTTATTTATTTATTTTATTAATCTTCAGCTGCAATAAACTTAATTTGATATTAATGAGAATAAAATTATCTAACAAAACAAATAATTCATATCAAGAAAGATGTTCCATTTTTTATTATCTATGTTTCTACTATTTATCTTTAATTATTTTATAATAAAAGAGGTATAAATTTTTAAAATTGTTAAACAAAAATGTAAAAAAATTCCATTTTTTCTAATATTTTATCAAAGACATATATATATGTGTGTGTGAGTGTGTGTGTTATTTTCCATCATAACAAGGATTAGTGAAGTTTTTAACAATTTTTTACGATGAAAAAGTTCAATATCTATTATGTCGAGATAAAAGGTGACAATATATAACGTTGAAAATGTTATTTAATTAAGGATTCGGCACAAAGGGCGACAAAGGAGAGACTGGAGCGCGCGGATATAAGGGCGATAAGGGCACGAAGGGCGAGAAAGGCGATAAGGGCGATGCCGGCCCAGCTGGTATTCCTGGAATAAATGGTATTCAAGGACCTCAAGGAGATAAAGGCGAACCTGGCAAGGATGGGATATCAGGATTACCCGGCATACCTGGTTCTAAGGGCGAGAGAGGAGAAAGAGGTCCTCCTGGAGCCACTACTGTTGCCAATTCTGGCGACTACATCACTATCAAAGGCGAGAAAGGCGCCGAAGGAAAACGGGGCAGGAGAGGACGACCTGGATCGCCCGGTCCTGTGGGCCCACCTGGAAAACCAGGAACTATGGGAGAGATCGGTCTACCAGGATGGATGGTACGTATATATCGCAATTTACATCATCTCCCTTTATATTATTAGCAATACTAATTATGCGACGATAATTATATGGCAATATTGGTATATTATTTTTGACAGTAATTAATATTATTTGTATAATACATAGCCATTGTTATAATAATATTAATATTCCATATTATTCCATATAGCAATGTAATCGAGAAATGTATATCAAGAAAATATTTGTGTTTGTCTATACTATATTATCTTCAAATATTTTATTTCTAAACAATACTTTTTATTTCTTTTACAATGCCAACCCAAGAATACGATGAAGGTGAGCCTTATAATCACACAACTATATTAAATGATGTGTATTAGAAATATCATACAATCTTTTTTATAATTCTTGGAATAAATATAAATAATTTATATAAATAAATATAAGTATAAATAATTTCTTATATATATTCTTACATAAAATGAATAAATTTAATAATTGAATAAATAAACATTTATTAAACATGCACATCAAAATAAATCGTCCGATTGTATCGAATACGATAAAAGCGAATTTCGCACTAATTAAAATCTAAACGAACGATTCATTTATCACTGTCTTCCGCAGGGTCGTCCTGGGACACCTGGAATTCCAGGAAGTATCGGACCAATGGGACCCAAGGGAGAAAAGGGGGAGCCCGGCGCACCGAGCCCTTACGGTGTTTCCGTCGGTGTAAGTATAACTTGCAGTTTCCCGACGTGGTATCGGGACCGTGTAAATTTCTCGCGCGCGCGAACTTTACATATAAATCTAAGTGGCCGCTAAGAAGTGAAAATCAAGAGCGAAAAGTCAAACCGCGAATCGCTTGGGAATCTCACACTAAGTGACCCGTCAGTCGTTTCTCCGAGCAGCGAGAACAAGAAACTCCTCTTCCATTCGAACAAAGGAAAAAAATGCAGCGGAAATTAAGATAATAATTTTTTCTGCAATAAACTTAATTTGATATTAATGAGAATAAAATTATCTAATAAAACAAATAATAATTCATATCAAGAAAGATATTCTATTTTTTATTATCTATGTTTCTATTATTTATCTTTCATTATTTTATAATAAAAGAGGCAAATTTTTAAAATTGTTAAAAAATGTAAAAAATTTCCATTTTTTCTAATATTTTATCATTTTTCTCTTCCTCTCGCGTGATTGTGGTCTGACAAATTAAAGCAACAGGATACATATATATATATATATTTTTTTTTTCTTTTATAAATGAAACGATGCGGAAGTTGAATGACTTTGAACAACAGGCGACGGAATGCGAATGATGGAAATTAATGTAGGACTGCATCTGGCGTGCGTGCGTATTTTTTTTTCGCGTCTTCATCGCTGGATTTATTCGTTGCGCCAAACTGAAATTTTCTCCGCCGCGACGCGAGCAGAGTTTCGCGAGCTGTCACAACCGACAACTGACAAATAACGCATACTGATATGCGCGATACGACGTCTCGCGAGCTTGGGTTTGTTGGCAACGTATTCAACCAGACATATCTGAAAATATAATAATCCCTTTAAATGTTACAATTTTTTTCAGTATTACAAAGCATGTAAAACGACTCAACAATTGTACACTAAATAGAAAAAAATTATATATCACAAAATTTTTCAACTTTCACGTTTAACAAAATAATAAATTTAGAACAGATTTTTATGAAATCCTCTCTCGAAATAGAATTTTCAAGAAAGCCTTAAATAAAACTTTAAACAAAAGCTTCTTCTCACAAATAAAAATAAAAAACGGAACTTTGTTTTACAATTAATCTTGATTTTATTTAGGTCAATTTTATTTGAAGAGAATGAGAATTTTATCTGAAGATATAATTTTATGTGTTGGAAATTAAGAAGAAAGATGACAAAATCCACCAAGGAATTCTTAAAATATTTTTCGTTATAACTGAAGCATCCTATTCTTACGCAGAATTTCTAATAAAACCGTCATTAAGAAATCGCAAAGATCTAGTAAATGTAATAAACATAAATCTTTCTGGATGGAATCTTAATGGAAATTCCATAAAATTACAAAATATAAACAGATAACGATAAAAACGCTCGAGATATCCATCATTTTTCTAAGGGCATAATGCAACATTGATAACGACAAAGATATATTATTCTTTGAGAAAGAGCGATCACACGGTCGGGCAACAGAAAATTCCGATATCGTCTTCCCACGATCGAGGATGCCTCTCGCGCCTCTCCAGCATATAAACCGTCTCGGCTAAACATTCGTGAAAAAGAACGCAACGAAGGAACGTCGACGGAAAGCCGACGTGATGCGCCTAAGCGATCGTTGCATCTCATTCTTCAGTGTTTTCGATAAATCAACCGTTTCTGTTCCTGGCAATACTTTACTACTTGCCGATTCTTTACAAACCTATCTACTTGTCTGTCAAAGCGGTAAGAAGCGTAAGAAAATCGATAATAATAGCTTCGAAAATATACGATGTGTCTTCGCAAAACTATCAACGGTTTACCATAAAATATTATAAATCTATAAATAATTAAATATAATTAAATATAATTAAATATATGTATTTAAATATTTCCTTTTTAGATCAAAGGCGATAAAGGAAATGATGGTTTTCCCGGAATTCCTGGTCAACCAGGAAGAGAGGGTCAAAGAGGACCTCCAGGACCACCTGGACCTCCTGGACCGCCGTCCCAAGGAAAATATATCCCGGTTCCAGGACCTCCAGGTCCTCCCGGACCTCCTGGTCCGCCTGGATTATCCTTAATTGGACAGAAAGGCGAACCCGGAATTGGTAGAAGTCACGTTTTCGGTGAAAGAGATTATTACGGCTCTAGACAAGGTAAAAATATTAAGAAGTTTGATAAAAATTATTATAATTCGAAAACACAGATTATAATCCATTTCGATTTCATTGTTTAAAAATAATTACAACTAATTTTAATTAAGACATCCATACGAGTATTATAGGTTTATATTGCATACTAATAATTTTGTTAATAACAGATATCTGTTCTTTAATTTTTAATACTATTTTGTCCTGCACATACTTTATTCCCACCAAATATTTACAAATATAAATTAAATTTCACACTCGCATATCACAAGGACCTAGAAGTAGTCTGGATGAATTGAAAGCTCTACGTGAACTCAAGCAATTGAAAGAATTAAAAGAGCAGTTAGGTACGTTAATGTGATGTGAAAATAATTATGATAATAATTAGCGACACCGACATCGTTCTTTTGAATGCCTTGTAAGATCAATTTTTAATCAATTTTTTTTCATCAATAATATTTTCTTCAAGGAGGTGTCACTGCCGCTACAAGGGGGCCTTTAGAAAGTACAACGAAAATTGTGCCAGGAGCTGTTACATTCCAAAATACAGAAGCCATGACAAAAGTAAAGCTTTGCGAATCTTTTCACGCACGTTGAAAATATCTATCTTTTAATACTTTCTTTATTTATACATTACAGATGTCTAGTGTTAGTCCAGTTGGAACTCTGGCTTACATCATAGACGAACAAGCATTGTTAGTTAGGGTTAACAACGGATGGCAATACATAGCAGTCAGTACCAAAATTCATTATTATTGTAAATATAATAAATATTTGGCGCTATAAATTTTTTATAAAATTGAATTTCAGCTTGGATCACTTTTACCCATTACAACGCCAGCACCGCCAACCACGGCACCACCACCAGCGAATCCTCCCTTCGAAGCATCGAACTTGATTAATCAGATACCCGTGAAAGCTGATGGAACAGGGGTAAGCTGAAAACTTGAATTCATCTCGCGTAAAAAATACATTTATAATAAAAATACGTTAAAAATTTTTAATCTTATTAATTTCGAAAATAATTCACAATTTTTTCCATGCTACGCAGTGGTATCCGCGAATGGTGAGATTGTACCATATTTAATTGAAATTTTTTCATCCGTTTTCACTCAGAAAATATAATACTTCGCATTTTTTTATTGTAATATCAAATAATTTAAAAAATCTATAATATATAATAGATCTAATATTTTTTTTAATTGAAATGTTTGTAAAATTTAATTAGTGTGCATCCGATGAGATTGTGATTGAAAGTATTTATTTCATATGAATTATATAATTTTCAGTTGAGAATGGCTGCATTGAATGAGCCATTTACCGGGGATATGCATGGTATACGAGGAGCAGATTATGCTTGCTATCGACAAGCAAAACGAGCAGGCTTGAGAGGTACATTCCGCGCTTTTCTTAGTTCTCGAGTTCAGAACGTCGATAGTATCGTCAGATTAGGAGATCGAGATCTTCCTATAGTTAACATAAAGGTAATTATATTTATTTATTATCACGTTCGACACTTTCTCTCTTAAATCAAACATTTTAAAATAAATTAAAATAATTATTAAATCTATTAAAAAATCGAAATCGTTTAGGGCGACGTCCTATTCAACTCTTGGAAAGAGATGTTCAATGGAAACGGGGCATACTTTTCTCAGAATCCCAGAATCTACAGTTTCAACGGGAAGAACATTCTTACAGACTTTGCATGGTAAATATATAAAAGACCTATAGCTATTTTTTAAATTAATTAATTTTATTAATTTAATTCATTTTATTATTAATAATTTGATTTATTTTATAATTAATTAATTTGTATTACACGAAAATGATAAAATTTTAAATGACAAACGCACTAATTAAGGGGTCACGGAAAGTGTTTGCTGGTATCTAGATAAAATTATCAAGATAATCATCTAGATAAAGAAATGGATCATCTTTATCTTTAACTAGATGAAGAAATACAAAGTATCTTTATCTTTATCTTAGATGAAAAATATGTCATCTTATTTAAAAATTATCTAAGATGACGTTTTCATTATGCAAAAAAGTTTTCCAGGCAAGCTTCTAAAAATCTATCTAAAATATCTAAAATATATTTTTTATATTATTGTTATTAATATATTATAAATATATTATAAATATAAATTAATAAATAAATATTTATCATATCATTTATATACCTTTTTGCTATTATTTCTTTATAATATTAAATATTCTTTAGGAAAAGAGAAAGAATATGTGTTTACGACTTTAATATCCCATTTATAATCTGCGTCACATTTTTTATAGTCTTCTAAAATAAACATTATCTAGATTATCACAATAATTATCTCATCTTTCATCTAGATTAAGTAGAAGCAAAATCATCTTTATCTCATCTAAGATAAATTTACAGATTTTTATCTTTATCTTTATCTAGATAATTTTGAAATTATCTACAGCAAACACTGATCACGGATAATGACATTTATTAAAGATGTTTATTAAGATGTTAATTGATTATTCGACTTCCTCCCTCGCGTTTCAGGCCCGAGAAAATCGCGTGGCATGGCTCTCACAAGCTTGGGGATCGCGCGATGGACACTTATTGCGACGCCTGGCACTCGAGCAGCTCGGATCGCTACGGATTGGGCTCGCCGTTGACTGGCGGTCGGCTGCTGGAACAAGTGCGATATTCGTGCGACAATAAATTCGCGCTTCTCTGCATCGAGGTGACGAGCGAGATGGGGAGGAGACGGCGGAGCGTCGACAGCCAGCCGGAGGACGACGATGTCGAGATGACGGAAAACGATTATGTGGAATACTTGGAGGAACTCATGCAATACTGAACAATACACACATACATACACACACACACACATACACACACACTCTCTTTCTCTTGATTATCTCATCCTCTTGTCACACTTGCCGTCATATCGATATACATATCGCGAAATAATAACGTACGAGCAGCAACGCGCCTCATCTTGTTCCCAAGATTCTATCTTCGAGATTCCAAAGGTATAATTATACTTATACTTCCATCGCGAGCACACTAATCATTCGCTTCAGCCACGTTCTCAGTTCTTTCTTCTCTCAATCTTTCTTAAAAAATAAAAAGAAGACTGATCGTCTAGATACTCATTCGTCAGTGTTTCGTCGTTATCGAGTATGCCTATCGGGTGCTCAATCTTCTATCAATCATTACCGAGAGTCGATCGTTCGGACATCTCTTTGTAAAGTCGCAGTTCAACGTTCGTTAAGCGTATCCCTTCATCACAATATAAATATCCAAAAATATTTATAGATCGTCATGTCAACGACGTGACATGACTCGGACGTATGCGTGCACGATTCGCTCAGGCCCGCGTTAAGCGTTAAAGAAAACGACTGTCTAGTTCTACTTCTTCTTATTACGCTATACACACACAAACACACAACCACACACACACACACACACACACACACACACACACACGTCAGGGGACTTGACATAATATCCAATTTTTAATTATTCAAAAGTCAGAAAATTCAGACGAATAATTTTTAGGATTCGATAATTCATATCATTGCAAACACTTATCAAAAATCGAGGATTTGAATTCGAAAGAGTATTAACTTTAAAAATCAAAAATTTTCAGAAAAGAAAATTAATTTGCTAATTTTTTAATTTGCTAATTTATTTTTAATTTTTTATTTCGTCTTTTTTTTTGTTCTTTATTTATTACATAACTTATGTGCAGCTTAAAAAATCTTTGCACATATTTTTCTCAAAATAAAATATATTTTTTTAATTATAATATTTTTGAAAAGACTATAAATATGAATATAATATGTGTAATTTAGAATTTATAATTGAAAATTTAGTCGCGTTTTTTTTACGTGAGAGAAATGAACAAAATATAAATTAAATTGCTCTGATATAATTTCTTTCATTCTTTCATGCTAAATCAAAACAACTTAATTTTGATTTCTTTGAATTTAGTACAGGGAAGGGAGGGAGACATTAGAATTCAGATCCCAAATTGTTCATGTAAATCTCTCGTTTCTGATACTCTAACACAAAATAACTGACATAATTATATGTGCCATCAAATGATTGATGATGAAATAATTGCGATTGACACGTGCGCTACGAATGCAGACTGTACCGTTTATAAACAATAAATAATTACCTAACACTGCTCTAAATAAACCTAAACGAAGTTCGTACCCGCGCGATCAAGTTGCATTTACATTTTAGCTGATACATATTGAGTGTGTATGTTAGATGTAAGAGACACATCGATTTAAGAAATTTCAGATGACGATGAGTCGCTATTGAAGATTTATGCTCCGTGTATTAAATTAACAAATGCGTTAATAAAAATAAATAGAATTATTTACTTGTCAAATCACACATCGATCGTTTCCATCGATTTGATTGATTTGATCGATTTATTATTTATATGTCCTGGAAGAAGAACCGTCACAAAAATTTTCAAACAAATATAAGAATGAAAAATCATAATTTTGTAATTCCTTTTTTGGAAGTCAATAGCCGTATACGACTTACCAAATATCCTGAGATAAATCGTCCTGTATCATTGATGTAACTTCAACTTCCATATTTCATACGATATCTCATCCCACATCAGCTCTAAGCACATGAAGAAATAAAATTTAGCGAAGCCTCACGATATTGTTATATAAACAAAATAATTTATTATGTGTCTCTTATTTGCGTACATCATTATTTTCTCCTTGTCAGTGTTATTTGTAGGATTCAACACATTTCCAGCTTTTACACCGAGCATAAATCGAATCTAAGTCAGTGTCTATAAACTCGAAGGAAGTATACTGTTAACGTTAATCTAATTTATTACAATTACGTAGAGATCGTGAAACTGTCATACGTACACTTAGGTTGTCACATGCTTATTAGCGTATATATTTCCTACGTACATATTTACATATGTGAAATTTTTTAAATGTCAGTAGTAATTCGTAGTATCCGAGAAAGTACACACACGAGATTATTGTCTTGCTACACGAAAATTTGCACATATCGGAGCATATATGCATTTTCCCGCGCGCGCGCCTGAATTTCGTATATTAAGGCATGTACACAATCCATGCCCATGCCTCGTGTGTGCAGCAATCGATTGTCCTTCGATATAGTTTGCATTGAAAATGTTTCGTTTCCAAATTTTGTATTATTTGTACACTTTATTATTGTCTTTCTAAATAAAAAAGGAAAAAGAGTTTCTTCCCGAGTTGTATCTTTCTTTCCTTCCTTTGCTTGTCTTAAAAATGTATAAAGTAATATGCAATTATAGAATTATATTAATGTGAAATTATATATTATTAGAGTAGAAAGTTATAATTGTATTCCATTTACGGTAGAATTATATTAAGATTATAATGCAATTGTGTGTAAATTTATATCATATATTGTAGTATATTATATATAATGTAGCATTATATAATTGTGGTAAAATTGAACATAAATAATGTTATTTTGTGCTCAATTTAGTATTAAAACTAGAGAAGAATTATTCTTCCAATTATCTTAGAGAAAGCTTAACGCGTTTCTGCCTAATCTCATAAATTTATGATTTTTTTCTCTTTATTCTAAAGATAATAAAAAAAACAATCGTCACCTTGTAATCTATCATAATATATCTTTTTATTTTGTGATATCAAATTGATATTATAATATAAATTTTTTGTAATTTCATTGTAATTATAGCATATAAATTTAAGTATAATAATTGAGATTTTATTTTATCTATCTAAATTAAAATATGTTTAATGTATATGCAAGATTCGAATTTATTTTAATATACAAATAAAAAAATTACCAAACAATTCTCTCATGAATTGTATATAGTTTACGATTGTTACAATTATATTTTTATCGTTAAATAAATTAAAAAGATATTTAAGATTTGAGCACTGTTAAAGCTTCTGTATATTTTAAACCTTCTAAAATGTAAGCTAAATTCTCAACCGACGCATCCTCATCCTCTTCTGCCCATATTTCGAGCATAGTCTTGCATTGTTCATATGGCGTAGTTTTGCTTTCGAAAAAAGCAATCTAAAATAGATATCGCGCATATTAAAAAATTCCATCATAAATCCATTAAATCATATTATATTATTATTTAAAAAATTGATACCTCATCGTTTGTATAACCAAATTTCGTAGCTAGCTTCTTCCAATCATTTTTTAGATTTTCCGATAATTTTCCTACCATTTCTGGTGTAACTTTATTCAATTTTCTGGCTTTTATATCGGTACTTTCAGAATCTTGTTCACTGTCCTGCTTCAGGACATCTTCGTTAAATTCCTGATCGTTAGATTCTGATGGTGGTGTTTCTTCGGTTTCTAATTTTATGTCAGATTGTGTTTGCTATGAAACATAGTCAAAAAAATCTAAATTAAACATATTTACATAAAGATAAGGTAGGATAATGAATAATGGATGCTTACTGGGCGATCTTTGGCGATTTTTTTAATCATTGTCTCAAGATATTCAGGTAATTTATTTATAGGATAATTTCCATGAACGAAGAAGTGAGGGCTTCGTCTTGCTAGCAGTCTTAAAGCTCTCCAACCAAAATTACCATCATTCACTTTTCTGTATAAATATAAAAATGTTAACTATTGAATGAAAGCAAATATATATAATAAATGATAGTATTTACTTGTACTTGTCATCAACCATTGCAGCAGGATCTAGTTCCATAATAGCATCTTCAAAATATGTTTCTAAAGATGGGAGGAAATCTCTATCCTTTGATTTGCACGCTTCGAGATTGTTAGGACATAGATTCCATAATTTAGTAAGTTCTAGGCTATCGAGAAATAACATAAATTTAATTACTTCGATTCGCACGAAAATATTAAAATTCTTCGATTTATTAAAAAAGCTATTTACTTTCCCATGTGATATTTGCCAACTGCTTGTGCATCTCTAATTACATCACCGATTCTCCGTTTTGGTCTCTTGGGTTTACGTGGTTCTTCGTCACCGTCGATGATGTCCGACGCTGGTCTCTTAAATGGTGGGCAACCTTCATTTTTCCATGCGTTCCAATGTTCCTCACGTTTTAAGATGTTTTTTACGGTCTCCGCAAATGCAGGTCCATCAGGCGGTGTTTCCGTCAACAGAGCATAGACTTGTTCTGTGGTAGTCTTCACCCATTCCACCTGATCTGGTTTGAGCTCATGTGTCTCACTTAAAAATGATAAACGTCATAGTGCTTTGATAACATACGTGTCATGGGACATTTAATTTAAGAAAAGCAGACCTTGTCTCATAGCCACTGGCAAGGAAGCTTTGAAAAACAAACATTGTTTTATGTGACTATTCAGAAATATCATACTTTATCAAGCAAATTTGTTAATTCAACAAAATAAGGAAGCTTATGAATTCATTACAAAATATTCAGTGCATTAGGGCAAGAGATACTTACGCCTTGAATTTTACAGTGCTATTCAGATACTGGAAAACAATGAGAAATTGCAGTAATACGTATCGTCTGAAATTAGAATCAGACAGCTGCAATTCTAGTAATTTCTGATTAGTCAAGTATTTTGCGAAGTAATGAGTTTCCTTGTAAGAGCCTTCCATTGAAGAGTCCATATTTATACATGTTGTAGGATAACTACGCTGATCTTCTAATTTAAAAGATGCAAATGCAGACAGCACATTAGATGCATGCTAAAAGTATATTTTTAGTAAATCTTTTGTATAATAAAAATATACATATTACTAGTTGAGGAAAAAATATGAACTAACAGCTGAAAACACCTTCCAATGCACTTTAACATAACACTGATTTGGATTTCTAAAGAAGTCTTGCAGAGCCCAAAATTTTCTGTACAAATTATAATCAATTGGTATTTTATTTTCTGACTTGTCATCGTCTTTAGTTATTTGCTCCAGATCATCTCCTTCCACTTTTTCAGAACCAAATTCCGTATGATTTTCTAGATTAAATTCACTGACGATATTCAAACCTGATCTTTCCGAAAAGGGGAAAAACTTAGCGAGAAACAACAAAATTCTCCCACAAAAAACGGTTTGTTGCGAACGTGACAGTCTCCTCAATAAGTCATTGCACATTCTTAACAAATTATTCTTGCAAGCAGTGAAGAACAAGTCCTCCTTCCATATGGTAACGTTATTTTCGACAAAGGTGAACAATTGTTCGCATTTATCCAGGGTCATCGAATCGAAGATGTCACCCAATAGCATGACTGGCATACTAGCTGTCGCTAGATCCTTTCTGCACAGCTCTATGCAGAAAGTGATGTACATTTCCAAAGAATGAACATTGTCCGATGCATTTTCTGTCAAAATCACCAATAGAGTGTCACGCAGCGCCTGATCGATCGCTGCTTTTCTGTCGCCATCGTTCGCACAGCGTTCGACGCATTTCTTTTGAAACAATGAGACATCCGACAGCTTAAAATATTGCTGCAAATAATCCTAAAACAAAAGGAACGGATGGAAAGGAAAGGATGAAAATGCAATTCTATAACTTTAAATATATGTCAAACAACCTTCACCCTTGTTATTATTTATGCAAAAATATTCTCACTTACACTATAATCTTTTCTTAAAATCTCGAACGTAGCCATTTTCTATAATTCCACTGCCATGGACATTTATTGAAAATTGTTTCCAGTTACCTCGTAATTTTACATACTCTCAACAAAGAGAAGACTGAGAGATGTTTTTAACCTATTATGCACACCCTATACAGGACGAGACATCTGACATCGAATATACACTATACTGGGTGACTGAACTGAAATTGTATGGATTTGTTCTTTTTAGCTGCACTGCTGCACTAGTGCAGTAAGTTGGAAAGAGACAAACATACTTTCTTTTACTCTAACTAATTGCACTAGCGCGGTAGTGCAGCTAAAAAGAACAGGTCCATATATTTCAAATGAGTCACCTAGTATAATATATGTATATTCCGATGTTAGATGCCTTTATTCAGTTATATTATATATTCTTATATATTCTGTATTTTATATTTCGAAATGATCCAAAAGACTAGAGGTTCTCTAATAAGAAACTGGAGCCCTTATTAGGGAGCCATTTTTATTGGTTCGCCATTTTTATGCAACTCCCGCTTTCTTATATTCAAATTTTAATAATTTTAAATATAAATGATATTTATTAATAATAAATATTATAAATAAATAATAAATATTATACAGGGTGTCCGCAACTACCGCTCAATATTTTAAAGGTAGATTCTCTGGCCAATTTCAAAACGATTTTTCCTCAGCGAAAATGTCGAGGCATTAATAGTTTTCGAGTTATAAATGATTGCAAATAAAGGGTTTTTCGCAAACTAAATCTTATGAGAATAAAATATTAATAAAATCACATTCTTTAGTTAATTTTAGGTAGAGTTTACTTTAATAGAATTTTAATTTAAGGCTTAGTTAGAAAGATACATCATGACAAAAATTAGAAATATGCAAAAAATAATGATCTTCTTCGACATTTTCGCTGAGGAAAAATCGTTTTTAAATTGGTCAGAGAAATCTACCTTTAAAATATGGAGCGATAGTTGCGAGACACCCTGTATATAAAGATATATATAAGATAATATATATAAGAAATATTATATAAATTATAATAAATTTTATTTAAATTAAAGTATTATAAGTAATAATTATAATGATATAAAATTATAATGATAAATTTTATTTTATTTAAATAGTAAATATAAAAAATTATTTTGACATATATTATTTAGAAAAATTTTTTAAATTAATTTTATATGTCACTAAATCTTACAAGATATGATTGATTTATAAGCGTAATTTTTCCGTTTTTAATCCATGCGGTATCTTTGGGAAATTTATCTTTGGGATATTTTTATTATATATCCTTTCATTGACGAATTGTTGCAAATTCTGCTGCACATCTACCCATTATTTTAATTCTACGCAAGAATATTGAAAAGACAGATCTGATAAATCTGACAGATCTGAAATCTAGAGTCTCTGCATAGATCCTACCTATATTATATCTATCTCTCTCGCAGCATTTTGCATAAACATGGACAAAACATACTTTCAATATGCGTTTACTCTATCTGATAGCCAGTCTCTTATTAGAGAGTCTCTACAAAAGCCTATATTCTGAATCCTCTTTTATCGATAAAAGTGCCTCTAAAAATGACATATATGCTTTCTGATTGGCTACAGACCACTTTTAAAAGTTCTTTTATCGATAAAAAAGGATTCAGACTAAAACTTTGGACCAAAAGATATAAGAAAAATAAATCTCTTCCGTACATCTGCACGTGCGCAACTTTATGTCATAAGGCTTTTGCATGTAAGGCCCAGTCTACAATAGGCAATGTAAACCTTAAGCCTTAAGAAATTGACCAATAACAGTCAAGAATGAAGAGAATACTTGACTGTGATTGGTCAATTTTTTAAGATCTAAGGCTTAAATTACATATTGTAGATCTACTAAAGGGGACTAAAGCGGCGTCTACAATGAAATTTTAAGGCGTAAGATTTAAGAAATTGACAGTTAATTTCTTATTCTTTTATCGCAGGGAAAATACTCGACTATGATTTGTCAGTTTTCCTACAATCTTACGGTTACGACAAAAATTTTTGTGCAAAGACCTTTACCTCACGAATCTAATTCAGTACAGTTTAGTTGCTATCAAAAAAAGAACTCGGCTCACACGCCACAATCAGAGAACCACATACAGGTGCTGCGTAGAACCTGACAGAATATTCTACGCACATATATGTGATCTATGCATGTGAGCCATGTTCTTTTTCTAGCATCGGTGATTCAGTGGTAGATAAATTAGATTTCTTTGCGCATGCGTATCGTGATATCTGCCTTTTTTAATTTATTGACCATCCTATTAACTTCTTCTTTTTTAAATTAATTGGCCAAGGCCAATTGAGCTCTTTAGGAGTTTAATCATTCCGGCCATAAACTGGTAATAAATAGAATATTAATAATCAGCAGAGCTTCTTACATCAAATAAAATATAATAATCAAGGGACATAGGTAAGGAAGAGGAAAGGATGAGGGGAAGGAGTAGGTGGGGGATTGGAACGGCTATATCGCAGAAATAAATTTTCTGCCTCAGCGGGACTGAATCCGAGATCTTTCATATGGCAGGCAAGTATCTTGCCGTCTTAACCACACGCCGCCCCAGGACATTGATAATTGATTAATAAATTGAAGAAGACAGATGTCACAATGCGCATATGCTGAATATAAAATTCATCCTATAAATCGTTAATCCTTATACATATATCTAGCTATCAGCAGGTGAGACTATTAATTGATATATTACAATATAATAATTAATAGAGTTTCAAAAGTATAACAAATCGGAAATGGATAAAAAAAAGAAGGAAAAGAAAGGAGAGGAAGAGATGGGCAACTTTCAATACAGAAAATTTTCATACTACATCGGGATTTGAATCCGAGGTCTTTCATATAGCAAGTAATCACTTTACCGTTTCAGTCATACGATTCTATGTGGTATCAATGAATATACATATATAGATATTTATTATACAGTATATGATTATCAGTAGTATTATCCAATTTTATCTGTTTGAATAAAATTTAAAAAGACATAATTTTACGTGTATAAAAATCAAACTATTTCCGTCACATATACGCGCGAGATTTTTAACTTTACTATTTCCTATCATTTGATTACATCGATCATTTACTACGTAACAGAGATTTAATAAAATATATATTAATTAAAAAGAGGATAATGAAATATAAATAATATGTGCAATAGAAATACATTAATAAAGCAAAGATAGTGATATACACTTTTATAAGAAATAATATAAATAAGTTATAATTGCACGAGGAAATAGCGATTTGATCTGATATCATTACAAAATTCTGTGCAATAAAGTGCTAAGTTTTTTCTTTATCATATATAATATTTTATGATGTATAATTATCGCACGGAATTTTATATACTTTATACTATTTTTATTACTATTTTTTTAATGTATTCTTCGTTTTTAGCGCTACGCGCGCTATCAAACTTGTAATAAATTTTTCATGAAATGGACATAAAGGACTGGTACTAACATAAGTTCCACAGTTTCTTCTTTTACTCTTTTTAGTCAGTTTAATTTATAATAAATTGACTTAATTTAAAGCAATTTGTCTAATAATCTGAATTTCTTGTTAGAATTCAGAATATTAAACAGATTATTTGAAATTAAAATGAGAAATAATTCTTTATTATGTTTATTAAAGTATTTCTATTGCCGAGTGTACTTATATAATTGCATATAGATTATCGAGAAAAATATTTACATAAGAATCACTTAATAAACACTAATAGATACTTTTTAAACGTTTTTATATTCATGAATATAATAAATGTTTCTTAAACGTTTTATATTTATGAATATAATAGGTGTTTTTTAAATGTTTTATATTCTAAATTGCAACAAGGAATTCAGATTATTAGACAAATTACTTCATTTATTTGTTATAAATTAAACTGACTAAAAAAAAATAAAAGAAGAAATTTTGGAACTCATGTTACTACCAGTCCAAAGTTATGTCCATTTTATGAATAATTGAGTACGAATTTGATAGCGGCAAAAAGAAAGAACGCATGCAATAAATAACATATAATTATAGAGTATTCTAAAAATATACGAGAAATAATATACTAATAAGAGATATTCAAAGTATATTCTGAGAATATAAGAGAAATAATATACAACAAGAGATATTATGGAAATGTTTTCACAAGGAAAGGCACGGAAGTGTCTCCCTCCGATTTTGACGAGCTTTTAATATGTTGTTTTCTAGACAAAAATAAGGGACACATGTTTTTTATACGTTCCCATACGCGTGTTTAGGGGGTAAAATACCTCTTTAAATAAAATCGGTTTTTTTCTTTCAAAATGAATATTTCAGAAACTATAAAAGATAGAAAAAAATTTTCGAATTAAAAGTTAAGTAGCTTCAAGAGTACTTTACAATAATTACAAAAAAAAATTGTTTTTTTAAATTTTCAAAATATTCCCTCCGCTAAATATATTTTTTTTTAATTTTGAAATTTCTTTATTACTATGTGAAAGGTTATTTTTTTACGAATCCATCCATATATGATAAAGTTATGTTTTGAAAAGTTTCCAGAATTAATTATAATATATACTTTTCTGTAATACGCTATTTACATCCGTTCACGCGCTTGATTTTTCACGCAACTCATCTTGTTTTTCCGTGATAAAAGATATTAAACATTTGAAAGACATTTTATATAATTATCGGAGTTTTTATCATGTTAGACATTTAATTTTACACTGAAAAAAATATCCAGCAGTTCTAATCGGAAAAAACCGTTCGAACACTTTATCCGATCGATTTTGAATGGATTATCCGATGAAATGACGGATGTCTTTATTCGTCGTTTTAGCAAACCTTCTTCTCTGACCATACCATTTTTAATTAAGTCATCAAGTTCTATTTTTTTCAAAGTTTCAAGAATCATTACATCTTTTTCTAAAAGATTACATGCAAAAAATGACATTTACAAATGATAAACATGCACAAAAACACAACATACAATCAAAATTATCAGATATCATATTAAAACAAAGATTATTTTAAATAACACAAATAACATAAAAATTATAGTAATAGTACATTAAATCGGATATTCAGCTTGATCGGAAAAAATATTCTGTTTTTATCCAATCAAGTATAATGTCCGATCATATTATACATTAATTTGGAGGATAAATAAATGGCGGCTCATTATCCGTCCATATTTCATTGGAAATTACATTTCATCCAATAAAGACATCCGTCATTTCATCGGATAATCCAAAATCCATTCAAAATCGATCGGATAAAGTGTTCGAACGGTTTTTACTCCCGACTGCTGCCAACCTACGGTTGGCAAAAGACGGAGAGAATATGCGTTTCACCGAACTCGGATCAGTTCTGATCGCTATTCTCGATAACGATAATATAGTTCGATGTCATTTTTTGCACATCAGTTTTTTTCCGATTAGAACGGCTGGATATTTTTCTCAGTGTAAGGTTAAATGTCTACCATGATAAAAACTTCCGATAATTATATAAAATGTCTTTCAAATGTTTAATATCTTTTATCACGGAAAAACAAGATGAGTTGCGTGAAAAATCAAGCGCGTGAACGGATGTAAATAGCGTATTACAGAAAAATATATATTATAATTAATTCTGGAAACTTTTCAAAACATAACTTTATCATATATGGATGGATTCGTAAAAAAATAACCTTTCACATGGTAATAAAGAAATTTCAAAATTAAAAAAAAATATATTTAGTGATGGGAGTATTTTGAAAATTTAAAAAACAAAATTTTTTTTTGTAATTATTGTAAAGTACTCTTAAAGCCACTTAACTTTTAATTTGAAAATTTTTTTCTATCTTTTATGATTTCTAAAATATTCAAATTTTGAAAGGAAAAAACCGATTTTATTTAAAGGTATTTTACCCCCGCATGGGAACACGCGCATGGGAACATATAAAAAAACATGTGTCCCTTATTTTTGTCTAGAAAACAACATATTAAAAGCTCATGAAAATCGGAGGGGGACACTTCCGTGCCTTTCTTTATCAGTATGTTACATCTGTAATGTATGTTTATAGTATGAGTGTAGAATATTCAAATCATATCATGTGCTGTATGGGTATGTATCAGAGATTTGGCATAATTATATATATATATATATATATATATATATATATATATATCATAAAAAAATTAGTGGATTTATTGTAGTTATATCACTAATAGAATGTGTGCCTAATGAAGCATTGATGGTATGCAAGAAAGAAGTTATGATTCGTACATTTGCAATAAACGCAACAGGGTATAGACATTTAGAGAAGTGTTCGTTTAACGATATAAAATCCATTATTCATCTTCACTTCTCTATTAACATTTATGCCATAACGTCAGCTTCGGTCCGCTACACGCACACAAGAAAACAGTCGTTTTAAATTAGGTTTATGAAGAAACTGTTAATTTATCCTGTAAATTATAATAAATTAATATATTAATAATTGGTAAGTTATAATATATAATTGGAATTTTAATGCTTGCAATATTAAACCGGTTGTAGTATATAAGTTAATAAATAGTATTAATAGATAATATATAGATATAGTTTTTATAAATTCAGCTTTAGACTGCTTGTAGAAACGAAAAACGTTCGAGCTCAAGAACGATATTAACTATCAATCGCAGTTATTATCCCGTGCGCTGTTAATATTAAGAGAATTACTATTATTATGTTATAAAGTTAAAAATAACATTAAAATAAAATATGTGTATTAATTATATATATATATATTAGATATATATTAGATGTATATTAGATGTTAGATTCTTTTTATGTATATATATATATATATATATATATATATATATATATATAATTGTAGATGTGTTTTTTTTTAATAATTTCCCCAGTAGGTTTATTTTACTGAAATTGTAAATTTTATTTGCATTTTGTTGCTTTGAGTGCTGAAATATCAACGTCAATTTTTAATGAACTTATTCGTATGAGTGAAGATAATGATGCAAAGAAGATCATGTACCTGATTTTATACACTGTAAAAAATTTTTGTGTAAATTTACAACTATTATAGGTAATATTGAAGGCAACTATTAAAAGTGTGTATTTGCATACATTAGTGAATTTACATTTCATAGATAAAATTATTATCTTAAATGGTAAGTAAGCATCTTGTACTAAATTATAAATTGTAATAAATCTTGCAATAAATTTACATGTTAGAAGTAGATTTTTAGAAATGTTTATGTAATAATACATTTTATACATGAATTTATATATTTCCGTTATAAATAGTGTAATTGTTACACTAATTATATTATGTAATTTTACATATTTTTTTTACAGTGTATACTTCATCTTTGAAAATAAAAATTCACATAATTCATATATATTGATCCAACATTTAAAAATATTTATATTACGAAAATTCACAATTATGGATATTTGATTTTATTTAAAATTTTGAAAAATACTGCACTTGGTTTTGACCGCGATTTCAATAAAATATTGCTTTGCAAATCGCACAGTTCTGATTGAAGTTTAATGCTTCAACTATTGACAATTTGAGAAGATTTTCATAAAGAGGACAAAGTCTTTTATTAACATTTCAAAATCGCAAAATTGCTGATCGAATTGTGCAATCAATGCATTGATAATATACGCATATTTTTTAAAATTGCATTTTATGCCATATTCCTTAACAAAAAATTATAGAAAGAGAAATAAAAGAAATTATTTATTTTTAAATGGTTTAAAAATAGTTTTAATTTTATACAAAACGAATCGATATAACTCGTTTTCTCTAGTTCTCTAAAGACCGCAATTTTGAATGCGTATGCATCAATTGTACAATTTTCAATATGACTACATATGTGCCACATGCTATCTGTACACGTTATGCTGTGATATTAAAATATTAAATAATAAAGATAAAATTTAAATTTTGTGTCATCACAGAAAAAATAAAAATGTCTGAAGGTAATTGATATTTAAATGTGTATGATATGCATCTTGTGCTTATGCGATTTATTTAACCTCCTAAATATATGTATTAACATTACTGAAAAAGCTATAATCTCGCTCTAAACAAATTTTAATGCGATTAACAATTGCATTCTGTTTATTCACTTATACAATAACTTTGCATTTTATGGGAGAGAATTTTAAATTATGTGCCAAGTTACAATTTTCCATATGGCTTATGTGACTTGGCATAAGCATATCAAAGGTGCCGACATCGAAGTGACACTACTGTATGTAATAAATTGAAAGGAATTAGGTCTATATGTATTTAAACAATACGATAAGAAACTAGCGAATAAGAGCCACCGCGGATAGTAATGCTTAAATTTTAATTGTTCGCGAAAATTTAAATGTGCACGAGGCATATGCATATGTTTTACTCGATGCATTTACCAAGATATAGATTTTCATTTCTGAGAATTCTATAAACCTTCTTTACCTCCTTGAAGAGATGTAAACGAAAAAAAATCGAGACGAAGTCGCTGAATCGGGAATCGAATCCGAGTTTTGCCGAGCGACTGCTCTTACCACTGAGCTATTCAGTCCCTATTACTGTATGTACTTATGCTGTGATGCTGTATAGGTGTATTTTTCTAAATGCTAGAAAATAAGAGGAGTGGGGATGAGCCTAAAAAAAATCGGCGAAAAAGTATAAATCGACTGCAGACGTGATGAATGCAAATGTAGCAGTGCCACACAAACGCCCGATCAAAATTTATACCAGGAGATATTCGCTAATATTTTATAATAATAAAAAATATAAGTGATTGTGTTATAGCTGCATTATGTTATTTTATCGATTTGTGTTTATTTTATGTATTTATATAAATTTTGACACATTAATTTGTGTTTATGCTCAAATTAATAAATATAACAAGATTGAATACGAAAAAGTTAATAACAATGTTCTGCCCGCTTATATCGTTGCTTCGAGATCCAATCTTGTTAGCTCAATTATATGTGGAAAAGAATTACAAAATTTTAAAGACGCTGTAGATTAACGAATATTGTGGAGCTTAAAAAGTAAGTAAAATTATATATTTATTATGTAATTATAATTTTATGAAAAGAATCGATAATTAGAAAAAATTGGCGAATAATTATTTTTAATAAATGATTGGGCGTCACATACGGAAAATCGTACCACATCAAAATTACGCGAAAAATGTCGACATGAAATCGAAATATAGACGGAGAGATGAATGCGACGGAATGGACATAATTAACGCGATAGCTTGGCAATGTAATGGAAAGAGGGTCAGTTTGAACGGAGGTATGAAGATTGAAAACAACGCTAAAAATATCAAGACAATATTTAAAATATAATAAAATAATATATTAAAAAAATTAATATATTAAATATATCAAAAAAAAAATTAAAGAAATAGAAATAATAAGAAGAAATATAGACCGACATCATTAACGCAGCAAGATCGATTAATAATAATAATCGTAATAAGGTGAAGGATTTATAGTCTATGTAGAATTAACATGTGCGAGCGAGATGAATTAAATTATTATACAAGCGGCCTTCGTTCGGCTGCCCGAACGAGAAAACGAGACAACGATAAGACACTTCAATTTAATAAAATCGCGGCGTTTTCAGTTTACAATTTTCTGCGGAATATCTCGCCTTCGATGCGCACAATAACATTCGATATCCTGTGAACAATAAATTACCAAAAAGAGTTTTTAAAGTATTCAGATTTAAGAAGTGGATATCCGACAATACCATCTGAGGGTGTATGTTCATATATGTCCGATTAAATACCTCGCAATTGATCGAAGTTACGAAAAAGAAGAGAAATTTCTACGACTCTGAGTCAGCTACAAAGTAAAAAAATGTAAAAAAATTTTTTTTTACTTGTGAACTTTTCGAGTTATAAAGGTGAACATTTTTTTAAATAAATTTAATATTTAATATTTAGATACTAAAGATGCCGATTATCTCGTAAACGAAAAGTACATAGAGAAGATAAAGAAATACATAGTAGTAATTTTTTACTAGATATGATTGCAAATGACTTCTATTATATAATATAAATATGTAAAAAAATTATAGATATTCATTTTAAAAAATTATTTACCTTCATAACTCGAAAAGGTCACAAGTAAAAAAAATTTTTTACATTGACTTTTAAAAGATACGTATACAAGATACATTTTTTGGAAGTCTTTGATAGATATCAAAAAGCCGAATGGCTCGCAGCTCAAATTCGATGATATAAAAAATTATGCGACTTTTTAATCGAGTCGCCGCGACTCGCCGCGGCTTCTCCATATCAAAGCGTTTGGAAAAGATATGCCGCCTTTTATTTGTAAAGTTAAATAAAATATTTATAATATTTAAAATATTTGTAAAGTTATAAATTTTCTTCAAATGATTTTTTCAAGCGAGCGAAAAGCAGCGATAACTTGATATTTTCGAATTTGAATCGCCGCGAATCGTATGTGGCTTTTCGATATCTATCAAAGAAGACGCATATCTATTAAAAGTCAATTTTTGAAATGATTGCTCTTTAGTCGAACAACTCTTTAGTCGAACAGCTCTTCATAAGAAACAGTTTATCAAACAGTTCACAATGAACAGTAGTATTCATTGTTAATATGAATCTAGTGAGCGGCCGAAAAATAAAAGAAACGATATTAAAATACAAAAGATTAATTTTTTATGATGGTACAAATTCAGTCTATTGTATTTTTGTACTTGATTTTCTTTTTTTCTTTTTTTTTATCGTGATCCTGCTTATTGTGGATTTATTATTAAGTAGCAATGTTACGATTTTTTTTTCGAAATTGAGCACGTTACAAAATTATTTGTCCAACCGCTCTTGTAAACGCTATCACTCGCTCATATTGTTAACGCTCTCGCTTCGCTTGTTGTGCGCGCCTGGCGATCAACCAATGCCCCCGCGGCAACATTTGTACAATTTGTTTAGTTTTGCATTTGTGAAGCATCAACTCGCCAAGAAATTCTATAATAAAAATTATGAACTCTCTTGCGAACTATTCTTGTTTGACATTGTTATTACTGAATAAATGTCTCAATTCTATGTGACTGATCACGCATTTTATTCACTTTCTGTCCGATCCCTATCAGGTACTCTATATTTTCCAGCTATGAGAACTTTCTCACATAAATCCAGCATAATTTTATATTTGTTTATTTATTTTATAATTTTTAATTTTTAGGTAAATTTTTAATTTTTAATATTATTTGTTTTAATTTAATGTTATTTTGAAAATTAACAAACAACTATTAAAAAAACTATTAATTAAAACAATTATTTTGTACAACAGTGCTTTCAATTAAAGTATTTCGATTTAAGCTTGCTAGATTTTTATTCTTGGTGTAATTATGAGAGTACAATTTTTTATCATTATTTTTATTCTTACTTTTAAATATACTTATTTTGAAGTATACTTCATATGATATAAAATTACTTGTAAAGCAGTTTTTTTCATTTGTAATTCTTTATTTGAAACTCGAACTTATAATTAGTAAATAATATTTTTATTTAAATAACAATTATTTCTATATTTTTAAGTGCTGGATTCTAGCGGTGGATATAAACCAGGCTTTCTTGATGGAAATAATTATTGGCTAGGTAGTCATAAGCAATGTCTCGATATAATGAATAGAGATCCTCTACCAATCGCAGAGCGGCATATATTAAATAATACAATATATCGTAATCCACAAGAAGAATTTCCACCTTTCAAAGTAAATTACTTTGTTATTCATTTCAAACACAACAGTACTCTTCAATATCACATCAATTTCGAGAACGAAGTAAGTTTTTAAAAGATAAGTATTATAAAGTTAACTGAAAAGAGTATTAAATTAAATTGAAGTTAGTAAATATATATTTACATAGAAATGTTTAAATTTTATAAAGTTGTAGCAATGATATGTAATAAATTAATCCTAGATTTTGTATGTTCATTCTTATATATTAAAATACATCTTTCTTTTAAAAATTCTGTACATATTTGTGTATAGAATACAGTATATGTTTAAATTTCCCATTTTAATCGACAAACAATACTGTCAAAAACTATACAAAATAAAAAATTATTTGAAATAAAAGTTTTAGAACAATTATATTTATATATTATACAATCAAGAAAAAACAAAAATCGAAGAATGCACAACTAAATTTCTCGTTACCATGTGACTCGCTGATATACCTAGAGTATACATCTCACATTCTAGGCCCGCTCATTCGCTAGATTTTCTTAATCAATATTTCAATAATTATTGCGAAAATTACAAAGTATATATATATATATATATATATATATATATATATATAACGTAATCTAAGCCAAAATTTAGTTTTAAATCAGAAATAGGTTTGGATTAGATTATATTTTCCAGAAGTGGAACGTGGAACCCTCCATAGGGAAGGGCGATTGTATTCGCGCATGTTTTTTATGAGACGAAACGATGTTCACTCTACATCTAATCTTGACTCTTGCTGAGAGTGAACTTTGCTTCGTTTTGCAAAGTACACAGAGTTCCATCTCCTCTCCCTTACGGAGGAGCTCTACTTCCGGAAGATATAATCAAACCTAATCCAAATCTAATCAATTTTAAATCAGAAATGATGTTCGAAAATTATGTAAAATTCGTGAAACTTTTTTGTTTACAATTTTTTTAATACAATAACAACGAGTGACAATTAAAACTTTTTGAGAATTACTCAGGACCTTGATAACTTATGTCAAGATCAAAGTCATTGGTGAGGGCTAAGTTAAAATAAATATTTACTAAAAATATTTTCTGAAATTATCAAATAATGTATATTGATATTTGTCCTTACGAAGCTTCAAAGATTGAATTATCAAAATATCGAAGATTTAAAACTTTGAATTTTTAAATTCCAATCTTAAAGATTTTAATATCGAAGTTTCGAAGTTCGAATGTTGAAACCTTCGAAATATCATTAATCCTAGTATACATGTATGATATAGTAATATTAACTATACAAAATATTTTGTTTTAGGACCTTGTTACGCTCGGTCTTTGTTTACCGGCATCATGTTCTGTAAATGACTTAAATTTAATTCTTTATTTTCTGGAAAAAATATTTCGTGATAGAGCTTTTTTTGTTAATGATCTTTATTCTGTAGACTTCAAATTGGTCGAAGTTAAAAATTTAAAATATAATCAGCAAGAGTTATTTAAGGATGCAAAATTTTTTATCTGGTATGTCGAAAAATACCAACAAAATATATAATTAATAATAGCATAATTACAATTTTATCAATAATAATATAGAATAATAATAATTATATTTTATTAGTACATATTAATATGTTTAAAATAAATATTTTTATATAATATTCAAATATTTTGAAATAACAGATATATTTTTTTATATTTATTTTATAATTATAGTGTTTTAGCGCTTACTTTTTCTATGATGATAATCGGAACAACATATGATATATTTGTGCATCAAAAATATTTCATCGTAACGGATAAAACTACTGCTAGTAAGTATCATATTTGAAATCACTTAAAAACTTTTTTCAACAGATCTCATTTGTACACGTGGTACACTAAACAATATTGAGCACATGTTGACTTTTTATATAAATATACTATTGTGAAAATTCTGTATTGCGATATTCAGATATGAAGAATATATCCGAGGAAATGGAAAAAACATCTTTACGTCAAGAAAGTAGAACTGGACAAATACTAATGTGTTTTTCCATATACACAAATACAAAAATAATATTAAACACGAAATTGAATGCTGACGAAATACCTGTCATTCATGGTTTAAAATTTTTAACTATAAGTTGGACAATTTTTTTGCATACCATATTTTTCATGATGGATTACATCAGTGAGTAATATGGAAAAAACTTATAGAAATTATATATATATATATATATATATATATATATATATACAGAAGTGTCCGATTCGTAGGGACCAAATGAAAATGTGATAATAGATTGGGTCAAACTAAGAAGAATAGTCCTCTACCATTTTGCAAAATTCGCAATAATTATTAAGTAATAAGCAAAAATGTTCTGGCGCATGAGAAGCAGTAGACCGCTTTTTGCTTATTATTTAATAATTATTGCGAATTTTGCAAAATGGTAGAGGACTATTCTTCTTAGTTTGATCCGATCTATCATCACTTTTCGTTTGGTCCATCACGAATCGGACACCCTGTATATATAGGATGGGCTATTTTAATCTGTCCACTCAAATATCTTCAAACCTGTGAGTTTTAGAAGAAAATTTTTTAGAAAAAAGTTTTTTGGTTCTGAGAGGAAAGATGATAGGAATATTAGTTAGATTTTGGGTGGCGTTGTTAACGTCATATCAAGGTCACATTGAATTTTTTAAATTGAAACCCCTATTTTTTTATTGCATATTCTTCTAGCTTATCTCGAGAGCTTTCCAAAGCTCTCAAGATTATATAATAAAGTATTTTTTCATTGTGTACTTTTCGAATTATGAGGCTTAAAATAATATTTTAATTTTACGTAAACCATAAAATATCTAGTAAATATTCATATTTTTATTATCTTACCTTAATAATTAATTTGCAATTAACAATTACATATTTTTTCTTAAAAACAACTGTGTATTTTCTTTACACCAATTGATTACTCTCATTATTTTGTACATAAAAGTATTTGGACGAATTAAAATGGCCCACCCTGTATATATATTACGTTTTCGACGTATAATCACAAACATCTATATTGTATACTAGACCGCTAATTTTCAGATACACAAAATTTATTTAGCAAATATTTACGTGTGCGTAATGTTGGTAAACATCAGTCACGTTTGTGATTGGTTGATGTTATATACAATGTATATAAGTATATAATTTGTGTATAAACTTACAGTTGAATAAAAGTTATCTTTAATATATAATAATATATAATAAAATACAATCTTTTTTGTTTTTAATTAAAAAATTGTTATAGCCTTTAAAATAAAATCTATCAAAATATATTTAAAAGGTATATGATATAATTAAAATCAAGATTTAAAATATAGAAGGTTAAAAATATATGTATGTAACATTTATATATTTATATTTATATTTATTTTATATATACAGGGTGTCCCGCAACTACCCTCAATATTTTAAAGGTAGATTCTCTGGCCAATTTAAAAACGATTTTTCCTCAGCAAAAATGTCGAGGCACTAATAGTTTTCGAGTTATAAATGATTGAAAATAAAGGGTTTTCGCAAACTAAGCCTTATAGGAATAAAATATTAATAAAGTCACATTCTTTAGTTAATTTTAGGTAGAGTTTACTTTAATAGAATTTTAATTTAAGGCTTAGTTAGAAGATACATCATGACAAAAATTGGGAATAGCGAAAATAATGATCTTCTTCGACATTTTCGCTGAGGAAAAATCGTTTTTAAATTGACCAGAGAATCTACCTTTAAAATTGAGCAGTGTGCGGGACAGTCCTATAAAATAAATATAAATATAAAATGTTACATACATATATTTTCCTTCTATATTTAAATCTTGATTTTAATCATATACCTTTAAATATATTTGTTATTTTAAAAGACTATAACATTTTTAATTAAAACAAAAAACAAAAAGATTGTATTTTATTATATATTATTATATATTAAAGATAACTTTATATATATATATATATTTTATATTTATATATATATATATATATATATATATATTATATTTATTTTATTACAAAATTAAAAGTTTATGATGTAAAAATTACAATTTTAAGATGAAAACTTAAATATTAGCTGATTATCCATCATATTAGTTTTCTATCAATATTACGCATACGCGATCATCATATTACATGGTTTTCGGAGACATTTATATACAGGGCTTTCGAAAAGTAACGGACCTATCTCAGAATCTATGTATCATAGGGCAAAATGACCCGAACAAAGGTTTTATGGTTCATAAAGGTTCTGTTTTTGAGCTTCAAATTTGACCTTGATCTTGACCTTGAAAGGTTTTGAAGGTTAATTTGCGTTTTTTAGGCTAGAATGCTATTTTTGACCCCGGATTTGGAAAGAGCGGGAAGTTTTACGTTCAGATATGTAATCTTGTGATGGTAGAAATGACATCCAAATCCTACTTTTATTCTACTTTTAGCGCTATCCAGGAACAACGATGTGGACGTAGTAGAATTCTGTTCCCTTTGGGGTGTTTGGTTAACGTGAGTCCCCTCTCTCCTCACGTATGGAATAATAAGGATCTTCGATGAATGACTGTAAGACACTTAACATTTTTTTATCATTCGTTGCTGACTTAGATCTACCAGGTTTTCACGATCTTTAACACTATCAGTTTCCTGAAAACGTTGAATTGTACGTACAACAGTACTTTTGGAGATAGGATTTTCCTCTACTCTAAAAGTTTCATTAAATTGTCGCAATACCTGCTTATACCCTCTTTGCAGATCACCCCACCCTCGCATCATTAACAGAGATATTCGTTCTCGTTCAGTGAGGTGCCATATTTGAGTTAATTACCTATTTGAACTCAGAAAATGAACGTATAAGTGAACAGAGAAGTTATGCTCAGTTTCAATAGTTAACTAAATAAGTGCGACAATTCAATCAATCATTAAAAAACCCCTCGAGATATCATGTAAGATATGGGTAAATACCTAGTACATTACGATACAAGTGCGGAGGAATTAGAAATCGCCCAAATCTCGGAAGTTGGACGCGCGAGTCAAAGACAGTAGGTAATTAACTCAAACATGGCATACAGGCCATAAAGGACAACAGGCTTGACCTTGACAGGTATTGCGATAATTTAATGAAACTTTCAGAGTAGAGGAAAATCCTATCTCCAAAAGTACTGTTGTACGTACAATTCAACATTTTCAGGAAACTGATAGTGTTAAAGATCGTGAAAAACCTGGTAGATCTAAGTCAGCAACGAATGATAAAAAAATGTTAAGTGTCTTACAGTCATTCATCGAAAATCCTCATTATTCCATACGTGAGGGGAGAGGAGACTCACGTTAACCAAACACCCCAAAGGGAACAGAATTCTACTACGTCCACGTCGTTGTTCCTGGATAGCGCTAAAGTAGGATAAAAGTAGGATTTGGATGTCATTTTACCATCACAAGATTACATATCTGAACGTAAAATTTTCCGCTCTTTCCAAATCCGGGGTCAAAAATAGCAATTCCCATTTAAAAAACGCAAATTAACCTTCAAAAAACCTTCAAGGTCAAGATCAAGGTCAAATTTGAGGTCACAAAAAAACAGAACCATAAAACTTTTGTTCGGGTCATTTTGCCCTATGATACATAGATTCTGAGATAGGGGGGGGTCCGTTACTTTTCGAAAGCCCTGTATAAAATCAATGAGAGTTAGCAATCTAATTATAGTATAGATATCTGTGTATATAATAGAGATTATTTTGTATAGATAATAAAGCATCAATGTGGAAAATCACTTTGAACTTCGTCGTTCACACATCAATCAACACAATCGTACCATTGGATACTTTCTTTTTTTCAAGTGGGCTTTTAGTATCTTATTTATATTTGAAGGACAAAATGGACAAAAGAAAAGTTACATCGATTAATTACAAAGAAAAATTAAATGAATTCTTTATTCATGTAATAAAAAGATTTATTCGGTACGTTTTTCATTACCATTACTTACACAGACAATAAAAAAGAGCAATCGATATTTCTTTTTTTTGTTTTTTCTGTTTATATATTTTAATTCTATTTATATATATCTCAATATTATTTATTTTAAGGTTGACACCTGCATACATCATGATGATGGGAATACTGCAATTAAATTCGACTTGGTACGACAAGAATTCACACTTTCCAACTTCTATGCATAACTTCTATTGCGCACAATATTGGTGGAAAAATCTTTTATACATAAATAATCTATTTGATTCAGATAGAATGGTATATAATCATATTTAAAATATAATTAGCTGTATTATTTACAAAAGATTAAAATTTTTATATAATTCAAATATATTATTTTGAAAATATTAAAATTTTATAGTGTATGATTTGGAGTTGGTATTTAGCCAATGATATGCAATACTTTATAATTGCTACAATACTATTGATTTTGGCAACTATGTAAGTTGATTTATTGATAAGTTGGTATTATAATCAACATATGCTGGGCATACAAATAAATATATATTGCTAATTTCAGATACTTTTACATGAGTGTTTTCTTATTGGGTACACTTTTAATAAGTTCTATTGTGCTTAGCGGTTATATTTCATATAGTTATGAATATATCCCGACGTAAGTGATAAAAATGCTAATTAGAATATGTTAAAACGCTTATAAGATATTATATTAAGAATATGAAATGTTATGCTAATTATGAGAATAATTAAATAAACCCTATTTTTATTGCAGATTAGATGAACAATACAGACTTAGAAGTATCTTCTACTTCTCTCCATGGATCAGAATAGGACCATATATTATTGGCATAATTACAGGTTATATTATAAGAAGACTAAATAAAAAGTCGTTTTTCTTCTTTAAAAAAGTAAAGTATAATTTTATTCTTATATGAATTTAATGAAAAAAATAAACAATTAAACAATTATTAAAATAATTATAAAATACATAAATTATCCTGATTAATTACTTATAAATTAATTTTTGTATAATAATATTTTTATATTTTAATTAAATATTTATACATATAATTATATATTAATATGAAACAAAAAAGTATATAAATTTATTATATTATATATAACATTCTCGTTAATTTTAATAAACTTGAAATACGTGATCAAAATCATAATCGAGTAACATTCGAAGATTTTAATTGTAATTGTTTATTATAGACAAGTAAATTAATCATAGTGCTTTGAATATGAAATAATGTTTAAAAATATACAGCTTTGCAAAGGTTTTCGAATTTTCACGTGAAACAAAATTCTTATATCAACCTATGTCTCATAAATGTGAAATAAGATTTAAGAATAATACAATTTTATATACATTTGTGACTTTTCACGTAATAACTTTTCAAAGTGATATTTACATCATAAATTCTCAATTCTTAAATTACGTAATGAGAATACTTAGAATTTTTTCAAAAAAATAAAAAAAATGCGCCCTTTGATTTTGTGCAAGTACACATAAAAATTTTAATATTATGACAGTTCATTCGTTGATTTGTTAATTATTGAACTATCATTGTAGTTATTTTTGTACTATATATATCATGATTTTTTTTATTAAAAAAAAATCTGGATCCTCATTATTTTCGAAAGTTAAGAATTTAATAAGATTAAAGAAATGAGAAAAAGAAAAACATAGAAAAAACTTAGAAAAAAAGTAAATATACAAAAACCAATCTTGTATTATTATATTATTTTTATTTTATATTATTTTGCTATTTTTATCTTATACTATTTTTAATAAAAAATATGTAGGAAACAAAAGAATAACATTTAGAATATATTTGTTTAAGAAAAAAATACTAAAAGGAAGTCATAATAATAGACACTCGCTATCTTCTTTTTGATTATTTTCTGATTTACAAAGAGTAAGTTTCTATTTTTGGATATAAAGATTTTATTGCAAAGAAAAGTTATTAAAAATGAAAACAATATATATCTGAAAACAATATATTTGAAACAATATATATCTGAAAACAATATATTTTAAATTTTAATTAATTAATTAATTTACAATCCAAAAAATCTCTAATCTCTAATTTAAATCGCTAAAAAGAATTTCAATTTTTATCAACCTTACTGCGTTTTTTTGTTTGAACTGATTATTGCTCAAATAATTTAAAGTGTACTTTACAAATTCAATATCATAAGGATCTACCATTTAGGATCATTTATCCAAATAACTTATAATATCTGTTATTATATTATATTTTTTCAACTTTTTTACTAATTTATTTAAATATTTTATTACTTAAATAGTTAATTACAAATCTGACTTCGTAAACAGCGATCTAAAAAATGTTTATATCTTGCATTAAATTTTGTTTCTTATGCATTTTTGTTGTACTTATTGATGATAAGAAAATGAAAATTGACAATAAATGATTCTTAATAAACCTACCTAATCGAAAAAAAACTAAAAAACTAATTCTATCTATATTACACACAATTCTATCAATATTACGCACACACACGCACACGTACACACACACACACACACACACACACACACACACACACACACACACACACACACATTTTTTAAATTCTATATTTATATTATTCTTGTCACATTATAATATTTTATATCTAAAGCATTTTTTTTTTCAGAAAACTGTAATTTTATGTTGGTGTTTTGGTAGTGCGTGTAATATTTTTGCATTGATAGGCCTTTATAAACAAAATGTATCTATTCTATATTCTGCTATCTATATTGCTTTGAGTAGAACACTTTGGGCTATAGGTATAGCATGGATTGTAATAGCATGTTTTTCTAAACATGGTGGTTAGTATATGTATATATAAATATATATATGAAAAATCTGAGCATACATATTTAAACATAAAATCTACGTAAATAAATTATACAGTACGCGATAACGATTCGTGTTCCTCTCGCAGGGCAAGAGGAACATAAAAGTATATAGTCGTAGCGTCATCAGCTAGCAGTGATTGACTATCACTGATTTATCCACGTAATTATCGATCACAGAAAAACTCTATTTTAAATAAAATTCTGAATTTTTTGTATATTAATGTCGTTTTAATGTTATTTTTGATTTAAAATTTCTGATAATTGTTATAAGTCGAATGCGTATATTCTTATTCAGCGTACTTTTTTGCGGTGATCGAAAATTGAATCAATAAATTAAAACTATTTGGTCACTAGCGCCATAGCTTCTACGTCTCCCTTGCTTCGCGAGAAGAACGAATCGTTATCGCGTATTATACTATATTGTATTATATTCATAACTTGTCTCTCATTTAATTTATTTTTAATTTACTCTTTTATAAGTTTTATTTTCAATAAATGCTGGCATAAAGCGTGAAAAATAATTACATAATTGTAAAAATTTTATTGATATCATCACACATGTACATAGATGTATAAGTTTTATTTTGTTACAGGTGTCATAAATCAGTTATTATCATTTAAAGTCTTCATCCCTTTTAGCAGGCTTACTTATTGTGTTTATCTTATAAATCCTTTTATCATAGAATCGATTCGTTTATCTAGTGAGACATCCGTTCACTTGGAAATTCTGCCTACAGTAAGTAAAGATTATCTCTAAAATTCTATCATTAACGAAGAACTTTTTAACATTTATTATCAATTTTTAGGTTATTATGTTTATAGGAAATTTTGTGATTAGTTACCTTTGCGCTTATGCATTGTCCTTAATGACAGAAGTACCATATATCTTACTTATGCGAATGTTTCTTCAATCTCGCAATAATAAAAAATATAAGCATTTAAAATCGTAATTTTGTATGTAAAATTACGATTTTATGTGCTTATATTTTTGCACATATACAAAATTACAATTTTATGTGCTTATATTTTGCACATGTATATATGTGTGTGTGTACAGAGTGTCCGATAATTTTCATACACACCCAAGTAGTATGCAAATAGAGTCGATTAAACTGATTGTGCGTAGAAAAGTCTTCTCTATCGCTTTGCGATCTTTGCAATAATTAATTGGAAATTAAGTAGAAACGCTTCGGGGAGTATTATCGAATATTCTATATAATACTAAATAAAATTATATGTATATATGTAATATTAAAATGTATGGAATGTTAAAATATATTAATTTAAGTACTACAAATATGATAATTTAAGTTATTTTTTCTTTTTTCATTGTCTTGTTTAAAAATGAAAAACTCGATGAAAAAGATTATTTTTTTTCAAATGAAATTCATTTTTGGATCAATGAGTATATTAACAAGCAAAATTAAGGTTTTAGGAGTAAAGAAATCTGAATAGTCAGTTATCGTTTCTCTTATCGAAGAACTGATAGAGAGCAATCAAAAATGCATTCGAAACATTTCTATAAACACATTTGATAATGTATTTCAAAATTTTCGAAAACGATTGCAATTCTGTGTTGATTCTGATGAACAACACTGATGTATATCATTAGTTCATGTGCGCGAGCAAACTTTTAGCCCCTTTTTATAATATGTTATTTCAATTATTAAAAGATTATATTTTTTTCATATATATTGTAATAAAATTTTAAAAATTTTTCCTACAAAATGGCGTTTCATTCATTTCGTTCGACCTATTTATTACAAATTATTAATAACGGCCTACTTATTATTAATAACAATTAAGACGATTGCCACCAGGAACCAGTCACTCTTACCTTACGTTGAATTTATGCGAAAGAAGTTTGCGATATCTGCATTATTCCACAGTATTAAATCTTGAAGGTGTGGAGTTACGCATTAGTTGAGTGAAATCGGGTGGTTCGAGCGTTTCTGAACGGTATATCTGTCAATGTACTCGTGTACATTATTAAAGAGAAGCTAAGAAAGACGATGGCGGCGGCGGCAGACGATAAAAAAGAGAGTCACGTTAATCTATTGTACCTGAGCGATATGACACGCGGTACATCAGATATTTCGCGTGTAACTGTCTCGTCTAGTTGGCTCGCAAGTTAGTCGACGACAATATAAGGTGCATATATGCGATCGGTAAGTATTTGATTCGAGAAGGAAAACGTGCTCTCTGAAAAAAATACGACAAGCCAATAACAAAATATTTAATTTATTATTCGTTTTTTTCACATATGCATGCATTATTTCTACACCAGCGACTCACACCTGCGTAGAAAACTCAATGATTGCGTGATCGTTCTTCCGAGCGAGAATGACAGATGGATGACATTCGACAATTATAATAGAAGGAGCAACTTTTCGTCGCTGATTTGAATGCGTGTTGGAGAAGAAAGAGGATGAAAGACACGCCTCATCGTGAAATAATTATACAAGAAATGCACTTTATTATATTGTAAAAGATAGAGAACACACGAGGGACGTATAATTCGTTCGACATTTATATCGAGCCAAATTTAATTCTAACTGAAATGCTCATTAAATGCTATTTTTATTTATATTAACACGAATTATAAGATCGAAAGATTAATATAATTGAAGTCATGATTTGTAATAATCGTTTAATTATTAATTCGATAATATACAAAATATTTCGTATCATTATCTTTGCTCAAGTGTCACTGTGCGAATAATACCAAAGTCGTGGCACGTAAACATTAGCTATTGTTTACGTCGCCAAAATGTTATTGTCCGTTCGTCATCGAAATATTTTATGTACTTTAACAAATATATGCGCGGAATATTAAACTATAGAAATATTTTAGATTATATAGATTAATAACAATTATTTATTAAAAGATTAATGTATCCTTTATGGAGTTTTTCGTTATATGTTAATTATTTAGACGATTCTATCGTTCGATGTTTTAAAGTGCGCGTTTTTAATCCAAATTATACTTAAATGATTGAAAAATGTCGAAAACAAATTATATTAAACTCTACATAAACATCAATAAAAAATAATTTCTGCTCGTAAAAATTGATTTCATATCAATTAAATCAAAATTAGCACATAAAAGCCAAAGCGCGGTAGTTGGAGCATAGGAAAGAAGCAACACTTATTAATTGTTGTTTATTTCAAATTAAAAAACTACGAAACGAACATTTCGAATCGTCTTTGAGCCTTCCTCAGCGCGATTAACAATATAAAATTATATATATATACATAAGCGGTCTACCGCTTCTCATGCGCCGGGACATTTTTGCTTATTACTTAATAATTATTGCGAATTTTGCAAAATGGTAGAGGACTATTCTTCTTAATTTGACCCAATCTATCATTTCTTTTCGTTTGGTCCCTCACGAATCGGACAACCTGTATATATAATATTATAATCACATAGTATTTTATTATAGTCTTCATTGCTGCAATATTTTTTATGTTTAATGCTCTATATTATATAATACAATGTACTAAATAATAAAGTATAACATAATTACAAAATACATTATTATTATTATTAGTAAATTTTATAATTCTCTCTACAAGCTGTTTTCTTATATGTCTAATCATTATGCGTCTCTGTCCAATGCGTCCTTTTCTTGGAGTCTTCGGATTGTTATGAACTATCAGACTATAACTATTGTCTCGTTCTAAAACTGTAGAAACGCTTCTTCTTTTAATATCCATTGGAATATCTTCTGTGGCCATTTGTCTTCACAAGCATTTTTAACAAATATTCAAATTGCTGAAATCTTTTTTTTTATTCTTTCGATTATTGTTTCTTTTGCTTTATTTTACCAAAAAATATTAATAATTCATTTTATTCAAAAATATTAATATAATAATATAATAAATATTATTATATAAGTAATATGTATTAATTAATATATTAATATAATAAACAATATGAATAAATTAATATGACTAAATAATATAATAATTTTAGTATCTCTCTTAGTCTAACTCTTCCCCTTCGACCTGGCATGGCTGACCCTACCAGTAACTACGGTCGGTATTCATAATTCACTTTTATAATCACTTTTAAAATCATTAGTAAGTTGGAAAATGTTATATAACTATTTATTATATAACTTATTTTATTAACTAAACGGAATCTTAAGAAACAATCTAAGATCATACTTAAGATTATCACAAATATAAGAATAGTCTATATAAATAATACACGGTTTTGGTAGTTACAAAAGTTAATATAAAATATAATTTGAAATTTAATACAAAATAATTTATTACATGGAATAATTTATTACACGAAAATGTTCAAAATATACGTATAATATAAAATTTATTAAAAGTTTTTACACAGTCTAAACGTGGCTGATTATCGATAATTAATTACACGACTTTTATTAATAATAGATGTGCAATAATAGAAGTTTTTATGTAACGTTAATAATTGTAATCAAAAGAGTCATTAATAAAATTATTAATCATTTCTATCGATTGTAAAAGAAAGTACTTGCATTACTGGTGCATTTTGTGTAGATTACCAAAGGAAATATTCACAATGCGAAAAGATACAATAAGTTTCGAAATCAGCAATTAAATTACTAAATAAATCGCGATTTAAAATTTGCAAGAAAACGCGACGAATAAATAAATCGACAATAATCGGTATATTCGATTGGGAGATACGCATAATTTTTATAATATGATAATCGAAACCATCAATACACACGCGCGCGAACATAATTATTATCACAATAATGTGAAGATATTTCGACAGACATTTAAGGTATGTAATATTTACAAATATAAAATTCATTATCCTATTTATTTGCGATTAATACCCGATTAAATGTCAATAAAACAGTTAATAAAATTATTCTATCGTCTTTTAATTATAAAAACATATTTACACTCTATTAGCGCATTTTGCACGAACTATTAAAGATAATATTCAAAGACATGGGAAGATAGACAAAGCTTCGATGTATAAGTCAACGATTAAATTATAAGATAATATTAAATTATAATATAAATTGCGGTTTAAAATTTACGAGAAAACGCGACGAATAAATAAATTGGAATATTTGAACGCGATACGTATAATTTGTATAATATAATAATCGTAGCTCTCAATAGACACGAGCGCGATATAATTACACAACGATATATTACACAAGTACCTCGTAAATATAGAAACTCGAAGATATTTCAACATTTTTTTGAGGTCTGTAGTGTTTGCGGATATACAATTCACCGATCGATTTACTTGCGAATTTTTATAAAATAAATCGCAATTTAAAACGCGACGAATATAAAATTCACTATTCTATTTATATAATAAATAAATCAATAATATTCAAAATATTCAATTGAGCATAATTTTTATAACATGGCCTAAGCAGTTAGATATACACTACCGCTCAAAAGTATTTGGCCAATATGCGTCGAGAGATATGTTTTCTATTCAAATGGCAGCAGATAACTGACGCAAATCTATATCCGTTACATTCTAAAATATCAAATAAACAAAAAATTCCACGAAACACGTGCCTTTGTAAAAACTTAAAAGTATTCATTCTAGAAAAAGAGCCATAAATACCTTATTTGGCTTTGTAGCTATCTGTTAATAAACATGAAGTGATAATTTATAATATAGTTATTGAGAACGATTTTCCATTAGCGCATAAATAATAAACATCGATGAAAGGCAATAGACACAATTTCGTTTTCGAGTTTTTTCTTAAATTAAGGATGGCCAAATATTTTTGAGCGGTAGTGTAAATATTACGACACAAAAATAATATATTATGTAAATTGTTATAGTCTAAAAGAATAACTTCATTTTACATAAATTTTAACATTAAAATGCGATGAAATGTTCGCGAACCGCGTAAAACCGCCACCTCAGCGAACCATCATACGCGAATTCGCCAGAAATGCGAAAATGCATACGAAGGGTTTCGACTTTGAAACGCCTTTGCCACAAAATTCATGATTTTATATGTTGCTAGGCGATTTCCCCAAATTTTGCTAAAAAGTGAATAAAAGCTGCTCACCGCGAACACGCGACAATCGTTAAGAAAAAGATCAATCAATAAAGAATGAATCTGTTGGAGCGAGATAGTATAAAAGGTTGTTGTTTTGCGAGTGTTAACGTGACATCGTTTAATGGTGTACTAAATTGATGCGTGTGCTCTTGTAAATATTTATTGATATTTTGAAGATCTATTAATTTATATTTTTCTTATGATTTTCTTACTTTTGTGGCTGTGTAAAATCACAATTATAACAATTATATTATTAAAAGAACGTAATTTAAATCGACCAAACTGGCAATTTATTGGTTGGTAATGTATCACAACATTTCGACTATGGGTTTTGGTCCTTATCAAGTGAACTAAAAATTATTTCCAGTATTATAAACAGTAAATAAATTGCGGTATTTCGAAATAAAAAGTGAGCAAAAAATTATATACATACAGTAACTTAGTTAATTATTATATTGTAAAACATAAGGAAATCACTGTGTCAAGATTTCATCATGTCAATCTCTCCCTCAAACACAAAGAGAAAGACTAAACAGCCTTTATTAGTCTATCATAAATATTGTTCAAATTCTCAGTGTCCTTTTCTAAGTTAACAGTGTTGTCAAACTTTTTAATAAAAAACATTTCAGCAATTTCTCTCTTTCTCACATATTTTTCATTATGTAAAATAACCGGTATTAAACCGGTATCAATCAAAGTCATGATTAAATTCCATTTTATGTTTGCTAATGACAAAAAGAGAACTTTCGTGCAATTTAATGTTGTTAAAATGTTCTTTGATAGATTCGAGTGCCTAAAAATGTCTTTTCGTTTGGCCAATATATGACGTATTACAATTCTTACAGTCTAATTTATAAATGATTTCCGTCCTGCTATTAATAGGCAATTAAAAATTATTTTAAAGTTAATTATTTATATTAGTGTGACTGAGATGTTACAGTGCAATTTGAAACATACATGTAAAAGAACATTTCTTTTTGTTAATCTAAGCTAGAAATATATAAATATTATAAATTATATTTATACTATAAATCTGCATAGAATATCAAAAATGAAACTATGTTCTATATATTCTGAATAAGTTTAGAAAATATTCTGAATAAGATTTCTAGATTAGATTAACAAAAAGAAATGTTCTTTTAAATGTATGTTCTAAATTGTACTGTAACATCCCAGTCACACTAATATAAATAATTAACTTTAAAATAATTTTTTACAAGAGATGAAAATAAATTGTACAAAGTATATTTCTTGTATACAATTAAATTTTGATTTCTTCTAAGAAATTATTGATAAACTTTTTATTTCCAATATGCATTGTCATAACTGTAATATAGAAACTGTTATCTTTTGACACAATTTATATTCGAAAAAAAGTGTACGCAACCAACTTAGCCTCATATTAGTTGATGAAGAAGAACACATATTTTTTTTTATATATTTTTACTTTATTAGAATATTCACTAAAGAATATCACAGACAATACAAATCTATTCTATAAATATCCTTCAGTGAATATTTTAATGAAGTGAAAAAAAGTAGTTTATAAAAAAAGCAGTTTATAAACTATTTTTTTCAACATTATTTCATTGAAATATTTTTGAATAGATTTGTATTGTCTGGATATTCTTTAATGGATATTTTAATAAAGTTAAAAATATAAAAGATTATGATTTACGTTAAATATATAAATTTTGCGTACTTTGTTCGAATATAATTGTCAAGAAGATAACAGTTTCTATGTTGAAATTATAACAATGCATATTGGAAAAAAAAGTTTATCAATAATTTCTTGAAAAAAAAAAATTGTAAATAAAAAAATTTTGGACAATTTTTTCATCTAAAAAATTATTTTAAAGTTAATTATTTATACAAATTAAAATAAAGAATTAGGCATTTCTTTTTGTTAATCTAATTTAGAAATATATAAATATTATAAATTATATTTATAATATAAATCTGCATAGAATATAAAAAATGAAATTATGTTCTAAATATTTTGAATAAGTTTAGAAAATATTCTGAATAAGATTTCTAGATTAAACTAACAAAAAGAAATATTCTTTTACACGTATGTTCTAAATTGTACTATAACATCGCAGTCACACTAATATAAATAATTAACTTTAAAATAATTTTTTAAAGAGAAAATAAATTGTACAAAGTCCATTTCTTGTATACATTTAAATTTTGATTTCTTTTAAGAAATTACTGATAAACTTTTAATTTCCAATATGCATTGTCATAACAATAATGTAGAAACTTATCTTCTGACACAATTTATATTCAACAAAAGTTCACGCAATTAACTTAGCCTCATATATATAATTGACGTAAGAACACATATTCTTTTTATATTTTTTCTTTATTAGAATATTTATTAAAGAATGTCATAGACAATACAAATCTATTCTATAAATATCCTTCATTAAAAATAGTTTATAAACTACGTTTTTTTACTTCTTGAAATATTCACTGAAGGATTTTGAATATAGTTTCATTTTTTGTATTCTATGCAGATTTATAAACTTTTTTTCATT